>CM063190.1:17065000-17665000 GCA_031835075.1 Saguinus oedipus | reverse complement strand
AACTTAATGAGATGGTTTTCTTTATGAAAGAAGACTACAAAAGAGAAATGAAAAGAAAAAAAGAAAAAGCCTTTAAAAAGCCAGAGTAAAGTCAGAAGAATCCCAAGGAAGACTGGGCAATGTGGTAAGCACAGTGAGCTATGGAGGGCCAGCTGGAATAAGGGAAGCTGCGGATCAGGGCTGTTCCTAAAGCTGTACTTCCAAAGCGTCTCCCCCACCTCCCAGCCCGCCACTGAGTATTACACTGGCCGCTGTGCAGCGTTCCTCTGACACTTAAAACACAAATGCCTCTGGTAGCAACCATGCTCCATGTCCATGATGGCTGGAGGATCACTCTGAAGCTTTCCGCACTCCTTAACCTTGCTCTCTACTTGCTGCCTCGGAAAAGTGAATTAATCATGCTCATTAAACTCCATGTCTGTGCTAACTCAAGCAATCTGCCATCAGACCAGATTTCAAACCATCCTCCCAGCAGGGAGCTTCAGATGAAAAGCCCTGGTTCAGGGCTTCTGGCAAATGCTCCAGGTCTAAGTAATTTAAGATGTCCACCCTTGGCAATCTGTCACCAAACTATCATTTGAGATTCCTTCTCAAATATGTAACCTTAGAATAACATATCTGCCTTCCAATCCTGACAATTGGTGTTTCTGGAAAGCGTTTTCTGACCTCCCTGTTTATGCTAGAGCCTCTGACTGGTAAATAAGTTTATCACCTAGTTCAATTAGAGAAAGTCCTCTTTGAAGGCCTAACTTTATTATTATTTTTTCCTTTCAGTGACCTGCTCAAAACCTTCAAGTTGAATACATTTCTTATGTGTTCTCTTTTCGCTTTATATTACCTAGGTAAATAAAACTTGTAAGATATTTGATAATGCCACAAAGTAATACATTATTATGGGTCGGATGAGGGTGGTATATTCAGCACCCCATGTAGAGTTTCCTTAGGTTAAGCAAAAATCAAAGCATCTGGAAGAACGTTTAGAAATTTTGGTTAGTTTGGGTTTGACATGTGCATTACAATCTTTAAAGAGACAACGAGAACACTTAAATAATCAATATTGATTTGTCTGTCCTTTTCTATCAGCATCACGTTCACTAGTTTACCTCTCCCTGGTCAAGACCTCAAGACAATCAGATTTTTAAACTTCCACCCTGCTTAGCAATTCTTTCAGCATCTATAGTATTTTTTTATGCTAAAAGTATCTAGAACTCACCTTAATTTGATTTATGCTTGACTATAGAGAAGAAGCTTAGTGAATTTTTATAATTTTATATTGCCTTGGAATCTATTTGGAATGTAAGTTTAACTTACTAATACAAGAAACAGGCTTAGTCACTTTTAAGACGGTTTCCAGGTTTGCAGCACACCCTGATCCTCAAGCACCTTTCCCACCAGCAGACGCGATTCCTCGCTTCCCTAACCCTGCTCTTAAATGGACACTTTAGGTGCTTGCTTCTGGCATTTAAAGTTCCCACACCCAACTCTGATCTATCTCTTTATATCTATCTATCTATCTATCTATCTATCTATCTATCTATCTACTATCTATCATCTATCTATCTACCTACCTACCTATCATCTATCTATATCTATCCTCCTATATATTTACCCTATCTAGAAAGATAGATAGATGATAGACAGACAGATCAGAGTACATGTGTGTATACACACGGATACTGCTAGTGGCTACATGCTTCTCTCTCCATCTGCTCACTCTTCATTCTTTCCTCTCATGACCCAAGATGGAGACTGCCCTCCTGATTATGTCCTACTTGCCCAGGATTTGAAAGTAAAAATCTTTTAACTTGCTTCCTATTGTGGTGATGTGTTGAATGTGCACCCTTTATTTACAGAACAAGGGACTGCCCCAGGCTGCTCTTTTCCAGAATGCTGGAGACGGGGACCACAAAGTCAGGCTCCCAGCACTGGAGCAATAATGAGGCATGTGTAAACTGACACGGGTCAGAAGAGCCACAAGGGCATAGCCACAAGAGCATAAGTTTCCCTGATGAACGGTGCCGTGGACATAAGTCAGACAACTAGACATGAATCCATCTGCCAGGTAAAGAAGTATTCTATGGAGGCATGCCAGGAAGCGCCATGTCCAGGTCCCCTTCATTTCTGCTTAGGACAGGGTTGCTGGCCACTCTTGTACTTCTGCATTGGAACCTCAATTTAGCTGAGGACCCTCAAAACAAGGAGGAAGTGGGAAGCAGAAAAGTCTCATTTAATCTCAGTATACTAATTAGGAGAATTTCACCTACTGAATTGAGATTCTAGAAGACAAGTAGTATTCATCTTTAATCCCCACATCCAGTGAGATGTGAAAAAATTAAGGACCTCCATAAGTTTTTCAGACTTCAAGTACACATTTAATACTTACATGTAAAATATAATTAACCAGTTCAAAAAAAGTTTGGTTTACATTAACAAATAATAACATCTGTAGCACTCACACTATAGAAACTGAAATTATCTACTCAGATGCAGCCTTAAATATTCATTAGAATACTCTGGAGTTTGTCAAAGACTGTGTGTTTTACTTTGTAGATTCTTTTCATAACTGGGATGAAGAGCTTCTTATCAGAATAATAAAAACTTGACACCATTTTAATGACTCAGCCAAATGTATTTTGAGTGCTCAGAGAAAAGTTACAATAATAAAGTTGCTAAAATAAAATGTGCCCTTTTCTCTGAAGCATGCTTGTGTGTCACTATGCCATTGTTCAAGTGCTTTTTAAAAGGAACTATCTGACGATGACATGTGCTAAAAAAAATCTATGCTTTCAAGTTAAATGAAAATTAATCAAAACATTACAGCCTCCTATTTTACGGCAGTAGCTTCAGTGCTATTGAAGAAGAAATATACACCACTTCTCTATGCAATATTCCCTAACACTCTTGTCTCTTAAAATGTTTAGCTGATTATTTTAACGTGTATCTAATATGCAAAAAACTGTATGACAGAAATCAGGCACTAGTGTATTTATTCTTAGGCACATGGTGAGAACTCTTAATTAGTGATTTGCAGGTAGTCACTGAGAAGTTAGTATGCACTGTGACAATTACTAGTCTACAATTGCAAGTTTTGGTTTCTGTTTGATTTCCCTGGGAACTCTGAGGTGGAATTTCCAGTGAAAGCTTCAGCCAATCCTACAAGAAACTCTGAAGCAGGAATGACTCTTCAAAGTTGTCCCAAATTGGGGAAAAAAAATCAAGAAATTTTTACCTCACATAGATCAGCTACTGGATAAAGGACAACCTGAGAAAAGAACATGCCCTTGAATGAGGATGTGCTTTCCAACAGAGGCAATTCCTAAAGAATTTTGAAAAGTAAGGGCTATCTGCCAGCAATACTTCCATAAGCTGGGAAATGGAATAGATGATAGATAAGTAGGTACATCTATCAATAGCTATATAGCTAGAAAGACAGTTATCAAATTATTATCACACTAGCTATCTAATTTAAGAATAAAATTACATTACAAAAATCCATTCTTGTTTAATAAAATAGAAATCTCTAGATTATTCCTCAGTGGACTATACTATTCATGTAGTTCATTAAATTTTTCTAAAAGTATAGACAAATGCTGTCTTGGTATTTTTTTTTTAGGTGAATGGTTCTATGAGAGTTGGCCAGATTAATGAATTTGGCCATTCTTGCTAAAAGTAATAGGCTTATATCAAAGCTTAAGTAGAAATGAAAATGTAAATGTGTATGTGAAGTACAGATTTGAGTATCCAGTTGGTGATAATATCACTTAAGTTAAAATTGGTTTTAGTTCCTCAAAATGTGTGATTTTGACCTTCCTCAGAGTTCTCTTATGGACTTCATTTTATCGTTTAAGAAAGAAGAATGTTAGACAGTTTTTAACACTCAGGAATCATAGATTTTTGTCTTCTATATATTTTACTTTGTGGTTCAGCCCTACTGGGCAAAATGATTAAATGGTTAATTATTTCTATAATTCTACACTGTATAATTATTGTCTATGACTTTTTAGTCAAGTATTTTGTGTGAATAATTTTATTTAGCATAGTTTATTACTAATCATTTGGGTTTAAAAAATTTATTCAGAATCACCAGGGCACATTGGGAATAATAAGCCAATATAATTATTAAAAGTTATAACAATTTGTATTTTATTCATTAAAATAAATTTTGTATGCCATATCTACCATACAACCTGGTTTAAAATGTACAATATTTTAAACACAGAGATTCATTGAGTATATGACTTGACAAAATTATAATATTAATGAATAATTTCCAAGTAAATTTTCAAAAAGAGAACAACTTTGAAAATGATACTGAAGTTCAAATAAATATAAAAGTTTTGTTACTTAAAATTAAGTTTTCTTGAAGTTGTTATTGCTGAAATGTAAAGTTAAGTTTTTGCTTGAAATTGTTATTCCTGAATTCAAATGTACAGCAGTAGATCAAATTTCATTCTTTTAAATTTTCTTCATGCCCATGCCAAGAATAGAGAACATGGTAGATTTCCTTTCCAAATTCCAGCAAAAAAGTCTGGCAGGCCTGGAAGCTCGGAACAATTTTGGAAAGCATACAGACTCTATCACACACAATGGTAGTTACAACATGACTGCCTTCTGTAGCTCGTTTTTATTGCTCTTTGCCAATTTTCAAATGGTCCCTTTTATAGATATTTGAAATTATTTTTGCATGAAGAGTTTAAACATTTTTAGAAGACATATGGCTTTTAATAATATTTCTATGCATATTATAATTAGGGCCTTAATTATGTGGGGAAAAATAAAGGTAAATATATCATATCATCAGTTGCAGAAAAAAATATACTAACAGCCATATAATTAACATTACTTAAAGGATCCATCTAGGATATTTTAGCTATCTTGTTTTGAAGAGTGAAATTATGGTGATATACTGAAACTACTTTAGATAATAAGAAAATGCAGAATTATTGGGATAATGCATGTTTTAATATTATGACATTCATAAGAATAACTGAAAGTTCTATGAGACTGTTATTGTTTTACTTCTTTAGATGATATTAATTTACAAGTATACATATTTGAGCTAATGTTCTAATATATTCACAGAAACCAAATACATATCATCTATAAATCAAAGGGTAGTATATTACATTTTTTAAAAGGACCTATTTATCATTATAAAAATTTAGAAAATGTTATATGCTGTTCATTTTAAATACTGATCTTTATGTTAAATACACTCTTAACTGTACATTTAAGAATGAAAAAATGAGAAATTTTCTGCATAAAAATAACTATTATTTGATATTTTGCATTTAATTCACAAGTTATTTTCCAAGATTTGTTTTCTTTACAATCAATTGATGTTTACCCCAAGACCACAAATTAAAATATTTATCTCTTTCTGGATAATTTTATTGTTTCCAGATTTTTGCTATTACAGAAAATAGACAATAGCAACGTGCTGCTAAAAACATATTTAAATAAGCAAAAACCCAAAGAGGTTACCATCAGCACTAAGATGTCTTCTTGAAGCAATATTTCAAATTTTTACACATTTTTATATCTAAATACTGCCATAAAATAGTAATATATTTTGTGAGTATAAAAATTCAATAGAAATTACGACTCCAGGAAAACTATATATCAGTTATAAAATTGGATGTCAAATTTCAAGCATATTCTGATTAAATAATAGTAGTGATTAAAATTAGGCCTAATAAAAAATTTATAATTTCTAGCATAATAATGAAATGAATAAAAATATAGTATAACCAGATTTCCAAATATATGTTTTATATGATCTCCTTACAATTTATTAAATGCAGTATACTGTCAGACTTATTCAGAATAAGGAGAGACACTTTGAGCCATGGGTCATGTCTACATCTCACTGTAGCTGGTTTGGTCCAGGTAAGTACCCAGTAGGGAGTAATATAATACACATTGATTTGTAATCAAAATCTGTGTTATGTTTTACAAAGAGAAATGCATTTTTTGGACAGCATGATGTCTCCAAAGTTTTGATCTACAATGTTTTTATTGATAAAATATATGCATATACATCATATTCAAAACAGTGCAACAACATAGCATCTTCTGTGGAAGCAACACAGGCATTGATCATATCCAGACTGAAAAAAAGGGCATATGATCACAAATGTCTTCAATTATTTTCAAAAGCAGATTGTAAATTCGCTCAAGCTTAATAACAACGTGTTGATTTTTCCTTCAGAATCACGGAAGGAAATGTGCAAGTACTAAATTTAAAATGAAAGATTGGGTACTCGGGTTATATTTACATAATTTTAGACACATAAATTAAGCTTTGAAATTCTTCATCTAGAAACAAAAAACAATACTTTTTACATGTTTTCAAAGGCAATCTAATAATATTTTGATATATTTGAATGATTTTTGGATGTTTATTAGCCACAGTGGAACTGTATATATTTTTAAGCTTATTTGATTTGATTATTTAAAATTTTGCTGGATGTAAGAAGGTTATAGAACTTTTCTCTTTCAAACTCATTATTTTATTGAATTATCAGACTCTCACATACTGTCTTTCTTCCTTAAAATGAGAATGTCAGCAGTTTGTTTCATTTTCAGAATAAACTGCAATTATCCTATAATAGAAAAAGAAGATTTTTACTTTGAGATGTCAGATTATTTTTTTTAAAATGGGTTCCAACTGAACACAGGCTATAATTTAATTTTTGCTGACATCATAAACTATGTAAGTTGAGCAGGAGAACAATTAATTTAAATTATATCCTAATGATTTATTTCAACAGAATAAAAGGTTTTTACAAAAGTGTCTTCCATTGAAATTCAAATAATTCATTTTCTTCATAAGAGCAGCAAAGCAGAGTATCTTCCCTACTCAGTCATTTTTTTTAAGGAAGAATTATATAGTGTTAAAGATATTTCTGGTTGGACAGAGTATCTCACGCCTGTAATCTCACAACTTTGGGAGGCCAAGGAGGGCAGATCATCTGAGGCCAGGAGTTCGAGACCAGCCCGGTCAACATGGTGAAAGCACGTCTCTACTAAAAAATACAAAAATTAACTGGGTGTGGCGGTGCAATCCTATAATCACAGGTAATCAGGAGGCAGAGGCAGGAGAATTGCTTGAACTGGCAAGGCGGAGGTTGCAGTGAGCTGAGGTCTCATCTCTGCACTCCAGCCTGGGTGACAGAGCAAGACTCAGTCTCTCTCTCTCTCTCTCTCTCTCTCTCTCTCTCTCTCTCTCCATATATATATACACATACATATATATATGTATATATACACTCTCTCTATATATATATTGCATAATGTGAAGAATTAATTTTCACATAATTATTATAGGGTTGCAGTTTCTATTTTAAATATGCATTGTCCTTTTGTTAATTTTTTACTATTCAAAAGTCTTCCTAGATTCACAAAATATGTTATATAGTGTTCTTTTACATGCTGTTAATTATAAGCTGAAAGTACCATAACTCATACTCTTTAATCCTGACATTATGATAGATGGTAAGTAGATTACATAAGACCAAGGAAAAATTAAATCAAATACCATGTTCTAAATGACGAAGGCACCTTGACTACTCTAGAGATTATGTCAAATCTATTTGTTTTTAACTTGCAATGAACACTTTTCCATAGGGATTGCATTAATTTCTGAATGTACTTACAATAATATTTTCTTTGAATGTAACAATTCAGCTGTTGCATCAAATTAGAAATCTCACTGTGCCAATGCCTTCTTATAAACATCTTTCAATTTTACACCCTCCTCCTGATTTCCACTCCTACTGCCTTAGTTTGATCCATGATATATCTGTCCTAGGCAAATAATAAGTAGTTTGTACTTCATGGTGGCCATTTCTCTTCCTAATATATATATATATATATATCAGATTTGCTTAAAATTCATCAATAGGCTCTTTTATCCATGTACAAATTTAACACTTTTTAGTGGGACATGCAATATTATTGAAAATATGTTTTTAATACGTCTTACAAGTCTAGTCTCTAGCAGTTCTATGGAAGGGGGAAAATGCATGCTAACCACAAGATTGTCAATATTATGAGTCCTGATAATTGTAATCAATCAACTAGTGGGTACTGAGCACCTTCTCTCTTTGCTGTCCTGAATTAATAATGGGCATTGAAGAATGAATGGAATGGCCAAATAAAAGCAGTATGCACTATATCTCCTGATTTTTTTTCATTAGGAACTGATACGGTTTGTCTCTGTGTCCCCACACAAATCTCATCTTGAATTGTAATCCCCATGTTTCAAGGGAGGGACCTGGTGGCAGGTGATCAGATCAGAGAGGTGGTATTTCCTGTGCCATTCTCATGATAGCAAGGATGTTCTCATGAAATCTGATGGTTTAAAAGTGACAGTTTCCCCTGTGCACCCTCTCTCATCTGCCACCTTGCTTCCCCTTTGCCTTCTGCCATGATTGTCAAGTTTCCTGAGGTTGCCCCAGCCATTTGGATCTGTGAGTCAATTAAACCTCTTTCCTCATAAAATACCCAGTCTCAGGTAGTATATAGCAGTGTGAAAATTGACTAACACAGATAATTGGTACCAGGAGAATGGGGTACTGCTATAAAGATAACATGAAATTATGAAAATGACTTTGTAACTGGGTAACAGACAGAGGTTGGAATAGTTTGGAGAGTTCAGAGGACGACAGAGAGATATGGGAAAGTTTGGAACTTCCTAGAGACTTATTAAATGGTTTTGACCAAAATGCTGACACTGATATGAACAATCAAGTCCAGGTTCGGGCAGTCTCAAGTGGAGATAAGGAACTTATTGGGAACTGGAGTAAAGGTCACACATGCTGTGCTTTAGCAAAGACACTGGTGGCATTTGGCTTCTGCCCTGGAGATCTATGGGGCTTTAAACTTGAGAGAAATGATTTAGGGTATCTGGTGGAAGATATTAAGCACCAAAGCATTCAAGATGTGACTTGGATTCCCCTGAAAGCATATAGTTACAGGCATTCACAAAGAGATGGTTCGAAATTGGAACTTACGTTTAAAGGCAAAGCAGAGCGTAAAAGTTTAGAAAACTTGCAGCCTGATTATGTGGTAGAAAAGAAAAATTTATTTTGAGGGGAGGAATTCAAGCCAGCTGCAGATATTTATGTAAGTAATAAGGAGCCAAATGTTAATCACCAAGACAATGGGGAAAATTCTCCAGGGAACTTTAGAGATCTTCAAGGCAGCCTCTCAAATAACAGGCCTGGATTCCTAGGAGGAAAAGATGGTTTCGTGAGCCAGGCCCAGGGCCCAGCTTGGATCTCTGTGCAGCCTTTGGACTTGGTACCCTGCCTCCCCACAACTCCAGTTCCAGCATGTCTAAAAGAAACCAACAGCTCAGGGCACTGCTTCAGAGGGTGCAAGCCCCAAGCTTAGTGGCTTCCATGAGGTGTTGGGCTTGCGTGTGCTCAGACAAGATTGAGCTTTGGGAGCCTCTGTCTAAATTTCAGTGTCTGTATTTAAATATCTGGATATACAGTCAGAAGTCTGCTATATGGGTGGAGCCCTCATGGAGGACTTCTGCTAGGGCAGTGCAGAGGGGAAATATGGGTTGGAGCACCCACTCAGAGTCCCCAGTGGGGCATTGCCTAGTAGAGCTGCGAGAAGAGGGCCATTGTTCTTTAGACTACTCCAGAATGGCAAATCTACTGACAGCTTGTACCATGTGCTTGAAAAAGTTGCAGGCACTCAACACAAGCCTATGAAAGCAGCTGCAGGGCTGTACACTGCAGAGCCACCCTGGTAGAGCTACCTAGGGCCATGGGAGCCCACTCCTTCCATCAGTGTGCAGTGGATGTGAGACATGGAGTTAAAGGAGATTATTTTGGAGCTTTGATATTTAATGAGTGCCCTGTCAGGTTTCAGACTGCTTGGGGCCTGTAGCGCCTTTGTTTTTGCCTACACTTCCTATTTACCCAATGCATATACCTACATTGTTTCTTGGAAGTAGTTAACCTGTTTTTTTATTTTACAGGTTCATATGCAGAAGAGACAAGTCTTGTCCCAGATGAGACTTTGGACTTTGACTTTTAAATTAATGCTGGAATGAGTTAAGACTGAGGGAGGAACCATTGGGAAGGCATGATTTGTTTTGAAATGTAAAAAGGACATAAGATTTGGGAGGAGACAGGGACAGAATCATATGGTTTGGCTCTGTATCCCCACTGAAATTTCATCTTGAGTTGTAATCCTCATGGGTCGAAAATGGAACCTGGTGGTAGGTGATTGAATTGAGGGGTTGAGTGTGTCACTGTTCTTACGATAGTGAGGGAGTTCTCAGGAGATCTGATGGTTTAAATGTGGTCATTTTCTCTGTGCTTTCTCTCTCTGTTGCCACCATAAGATGTGCTTTTCTTCCCCTTCGCCTTCCACCATGATTGTAAGTTTTCTGAGGCTTCCCCAGGCATTCAGAGCTATGAATCAATTAAACCTCTTTTCTTCATAAATTACCCTGGCTCAAGTAGCATCTTTATAGCAGCACGAAGATAGACTAATAGATTTGCTAAGCACTTGTTAGCAGGACATGCAATATTATTGAAAATATGTTTTTAATATTCCTTGGAAGTCTAGTCTTTAGCAGTTCTATGGAAGAGAAGTCCATAGTCTCTAGCAGTTCTATGGATTTTTGTGCAGTTTGCTAATGATGGATGTAATTATGGCATAGGGCTTGAGTTGGGAATGGACCTCCTTTGCTATGGCTCATATTATTTTCATAAAGTTGCTGGTCATTTTTTACCTCTTGCTTATAAACTGTTAAAGAGGAATCTGCAGAAATCATTGAGGATCATCTGGCAAACAGAAGTAAAGAGAATGTAGAGCAACTTGCTGCATGAGTAAGGAGGCTTATTTGGTGTACAGTATTTCAAAGGACTAATATTAAACTTGTGATTTTTGTTTTGTTTTTAAGGAATACAAAAAACAAACATTTACTAAAAACGTTTAAAAAATTATATCATTAATTTTGCCTCTACATTCTACATGATTAATGCAGAAGGTATTGTAATAACATAATAAAATAAACAGCTTTGTTTCTAATCTACATATTTGCAGTTACTACAGATTAAGCTTCCAATTCATTTTATCCTCCCCGATGTGCACATCTGGAGCAATCTCTGCTTCCTTTGTCACAAGTCTCATTATGCTTTGTGATCACTTCTTATTTATTTGTTTATCTCTCCTGCTACTGTCTAAGCTTCCTGAGGCCTAAAACCTTTCATGTTTTGTTCATTGTTTTATCTCTAGCACTGGGCAGTGTCTGGTCTATGATGAACATCTAATAAATATTGGTTGAATAAATAAGGAATCTCAGTACTAATTACACACTACCAAACACACTAAGCATTTTGAATCCTGAACAAAAGATTACAAGGTCATGACTTTCTACAAATCATATCGTATATCAAATATCTAAATCTGTGTATGTTTTTAATATGTTGTAATTTATCATTTAAGTAATGACTGGTAATTTGGGGGCCAAATTGAGTGCTGCACTCCTACCACTTGTCTAGGTATCAACTCCACAAACCCAACTGTGCTTTAGCTTATAGAGTTAGTAGAAAAAATATCTTGCTTAAAAATCTAAAATATAATGACACTAACTCATATGATTGTACAAGTAGGTGATCCTGTGTGTTACAAATACTCTTTATAAAACCTGCAGTCTATTACAACAGTTAAATATACTCATAATTATAGCTGTTCTAAATTTGAAAAAAATCATTTAAACATTGAGCTGACATCAGTCACGTTTTGAACAGAGTTATCAGTCATCCTAATGTTAAAGAAGAAAGCAGAAAGATAAAAATTTGCTTCATCCATGGAGAGTAAAGTAATGCCTGAGAAATCCAAGGGATGATTTTGAACAGATGGAGTGAATACCGATTGCTCCATTCTTTCTGATTTATGTATAAATCTTATTTGTCAATTATTCCTGATATTTCCCTAATTGTATGCCAAACTTTATGTACAGTATAATAACTTAAACAATACATAAGATTATCTTTTTTTTCTAGGGACAATAAATATCAACTGAGAGAAGTAGATATATATAATAATGACTAAAATAGACAGGATAATAAAATGTGCATTATATGATGTTAGAGAATGGGAAAAGCATGAAAACTCTTGTGGGTAGGTGAGAAAAGTTACAGAGGGCTTTCTGAAAGAACTAGCATTGTAGAATAACCTACATGACACTTGACTAAGAGAAGGCAAGGCATAAAACACTTGTGGCAGAGTGGAGATGTGGATTAAGCATTCCTGATATTTCCCTAATTGTATGCCAAACTTTATGTACGGTATAAGAACTTAAAGAACACAGAGCGGCAGAGTGGAGAGGCGGAAGAGTCCCTGGCTATGTCTGAACTTAGTGCCTGCAATTGTTGGGGTGTGGATGAGTATGTACATAAAGAGTTTGTATGTGGGTGCATGCGCAGTTGCTAAGGAGTTGTGCCTGTTCCATGTCCTGTCCTATGGCAATTTGACTGCACTTGGGGTCTGTCTGTGAGTTACTTATGTCATTGTAGTGATTTCATTCTTAACTGTGACATTTTAATCAAATGTGTGGATAAATACATAAAGATTGGTTTTTGAAAAAAGAAAGAAAGGCTTTTCCTTTCTTTGACAAACTCTCTGATATATAAATTGACTTTAATTTCCTGAAGCATGTGTCTCAGAAATTCAATGACTGCTCAAAATGTTCAATGTTCTTGTCTTCTTCTTGCCTGTACATTGCAGTAGCATTTTTGGTTGACTTCCTCTGCAGTCTTTTCACCATATCTTCGTATGCCCCATCACTCACTTTGTAAATTGTCTGCTCACTTCAAAATGAAATACTATTTCTCAAATGTTCTATGCTTTCTTTTCCTTACTGTTTACACTTTTACATTTTCCTTAAAATGATATTTAAATTCTTTTACACTTGAAGAATTTTGATAATTTTTGATGATCCATCCCAAAAGACATTTTGTATACAATTTAATCTGATCCAATCCATTTAAAGTACAATTTCTGAATCATTAAATGACAGCATTTGTAAATTAATACTTTTGTAGTGCGTTCTGTTGCATATGTGTAGATCCGTTACCTCAGCTGATAGCTATTTAATTCTTTGAGAAAAGTTCTAAATTTATAATGTAGTTTTTGATTAGCTATAACAAAATTACTAGTGAGTTTCAAACCAAGAGATATTTGCTTGTGTGTTTCATTCTCTTACTTTTACTTCTATATCACCTTCATACATAAGATGTTTTCATGAGCGTACAGTGTATTGTACTAAGTGCTTTACCCATAGTGTATCTTAAACTGCTGATTTGGTTTCACGTATTCTTTCTTTCTTCTCTTAATGAGCTCTTATTTAAGCCAATATTCAGGTCTCGTTTGACTTTTAAGGGTAGTTTGGGGTCTAGTGAAGAGGTATTTCTAGGCATCATGTATTAATACTATGCTTTGATTGTTGATCTTAAGTGTAAAAATAAAAAGCACATCACAAATTTTTACTTTGCCTACATGTTCTGTGGATTTGTCTTCCTAGTCTTAATCTCTCTTGATAGACAGTGACATAGATAGACATATATAATAGAGATAAACTTCATATCTATCTATATTTATATCTATATCTATTCCCCTCTCTCGACTGGAAGAAATAGAAATAGATGTTCAGATTATTTTTCTTTCACTTTTACTAGATTGCACTGCAATACTGTGCTTTGCAGACCATTGGGTAAATATAGTCATTTAATGGATATGGATAACTTAAGTTTCATTTTTATACAGAATCCAAAGAAGATTCAAGAGAATTTTAAAAAGAGGAGAAATGAAGGGGAATTTTAAATGAATCACTTAAGGCTAAGAATGTGCCGTCCCAAGCTCTTATTCTCTTTTTCTAGTCCTTACTCAGAGTTTACTCGACTCAAAGGCTCAGGCAAGAACTGCCTCCATATTGGAGTCTAACGACACTCTTCATATGGAATAAAGAGGTATAACGTAAACTCCAAGAAATGAGAACTTTGTTTTAATTAGCATTAAAAAATATACTTTAGGCTCAAATAAATTGGTGAGGTGAATGGATATGTTATTTAGCTTGACTGAATTTTTCTACATTATATACATAAATAAAAATATCACCTTGTGCCCCATAAATATATACAACTATTATTTATCAATTAAAATAATTTTTAGGTGAGCATAGTGACTCATAGCTTTAATCCCAGTACTTTGGGAGGCCAAGGTGGGAGGACTGCTTGATCCCAGAAGTACCAGACCAACCTGGGCAACATGGTGAGACCCTGACTCTATAAAATGTTCAAGAAATTTTTAAAAAATTAGTCAGACGTGATGGTGTGTGCCTATGTTGTCAGCTACTCAGAAGACTGAGGTGAGCAGATCACTAGAGCCTCAGAGGTTGAGGCTGCAGTGAGCCATGATTACCCCACTGCACTTCTCACTCTAGGCAGCAGAGTGAGACCCTGTCTCAAAAATAATAAATAAATAAATAAATATTTTTGAAAGTCAGAATTAATCTAAGTAGTCTTTGTCATCTACAGTACTTTTTGTGAACTAGTTGAGTTCTAACTTTCTTATGTGTTAATTATTTTGAAGACATGGCTAAATCACATCCAAGTAATTCTAAATTGCCAGTTTCAATAAGAATTTGGTGACACCTATGACTTACATAGAACATTTGTACACACAAGTTACTCAAAAATGTAAAGTTTAAGAAGTTTAAGCTAATATAAAAACATCTACTCCATGAGAAACAAAAACATGAATTTAAAGTGTAACAAATAAGCTTACACTTATGAAATAAGAAGGTAAAATTACAAGTTGCTATATAAATGATGTGTACTTCTTAAATCTGCTAAGCAGACTAACATTATTTCATGGTCTTCACCCAGTTTCTTGTAGCCTGACAGGTCTGTTGCAGGTTAAATATTTGTTGTTATTTAAAAAAATATTTTCTTGTTTTATTCATCTTTAGAATGCCAAATACACTTGTGATAATCACAAAAATTCTTTTTCTTAAACTCCTAAACTCTATCACATGTATGCGACACCACGAATTCCAATATAGTATTGTAGTAGAAAAGGAGTGATACAGCTTTTGAAAAACTGGAAATTCTTGTGTGAACAGAATCCTTTATCTCTGCTTAGTCTACAGGGAAGTGTTACAATGATGAATGACTTTCAATTCTCCTACTTTTCTTCTCCTTAGCATTACAAATTTTCATTCAGTACTCAACTTTCCTGTCTGACATATTGTATCTCTCAGATTGAAAAGTCTCATTACGGGAGTATGTGAAACTTCCTGTCAGTACTAAATCAGAACATGTTTAGTCTGTTTATAATTTCTGTCATTTTTTGACTTGCATATCACGTTAATGTGACTAATGCTCTGACTTAAATAAATAATGTTCATATTGTCACTGTTGAAAAGTTGTCTGACATTAAATGACTAATATCTCATTAGAAATATAGAAAATTGCCTTTTAGGAAGTTATGAGCCCTCAAGGACTGGGAACTAAGAATCCAGAATCCTGAATTTCACTGCCTGAGCTTTAATTTAAATTCAGAGTGGCTATTCTTTAGCCAACAGCACAACAATCCCAGACAAGGCAGAATTACGTTGCCAAGCTAAAACAGAGACATAACAAATTTGGTCCCATCTCTCATTTTCCAATTAATTCAACTATTGAGAAAGAAGAGATACTTGGTTTTTTTTTTCCACTTAAAACAAGTTAAACTAAAAATAATTATATTTTTAAAGACATAAATAAAAAGGCATGCCAATAATTTTAAACTATATTTT
Source organism: Saguinus oedipus (assembly GCA_031835075.1). Taxonomy (NCBI): domain Eukaryota; kingdom Metazoa; phylum Chordata; class Mammalia; order Primates; family Cebidae; genus Saguinus; species Saguinus oedipus. Next base: position 17,649,171 of record CM063190.1, on the reverse strand, counting down.
AAATTACATATTGATTTCCTTGATCTCCAGCCTCTTTCTCCAAAATTAATGAAGTATACTTATTGAGTCAGTAGGGATCCTGAAACCCAAAGTGCTTCTTGACGTATCAGAAACAGAAGTTTAGGAAGTCGTCCTGTATATTTCCCTTTTGGAAAATAACTTGCATAGAAATGAAGAAACTGGCAACTCTTAAGTGCACAGTTTCTCGCATCCCGAGACACAAAATGAGATGAAAAATCTTACTACTTGGAAAAGGAAAGAACTGTAAACAGCTCAAGTGATCCATTTAGGGGTAGTGGTGGTAGGTCTCCAGCAAGCCTATCACAGTGAAATTTCCTGCAATGCTGGGCTTAGCTCACAGAAGACAGAAAAAGCTAAGAAAACACACATGCACATGTAGAGAATAAATTGTCTCATGAACCAACAAAAGTGTAAAGAAAACTAATTCCTGTGATCAAGACTGTGTTATCTTCTTGGACCACGCCTAGTTTGAGCAGAATTTTCTCCATCCCATAACTTTTTTACCCACCTATATGCTTCTGAAATAAGCAAACCAACAACATAGGGAATATTCAGAAAGAAAGCAGATTATTTTGGAGTAGAAATTCATAAAGTCAGAGGTACATCAAAATTAGCAGAAAAGATGGTAATTATGATACAAACTTTTCAACAGAGAGATGAAATTGTAGTGAGAAGACATATAATAACTGTGGGGATTACAAAAATACATTGCTGGGTATAGTAGTTTATATCTGTAATCCCAGCCCTTTAAGAGCACAAGGAGGGAGGACGATTTATGGCCAAAACTTTGAGACCAGTTTGAGAAATATAGTAAGATCCTGTCTCTACAAAATATAAATTTAACTGGGCGTGGTGGTGTGCACCTGTAGTCTCAGCTCCTCAAGAAGCTGAGGTGGGAAGATCTCTTGAGCCCAGGAGGTTGAGGATGCAGTAAGCCATGATTGTGCTACCGCACTCCAGCCTAGGCAGCAGAGGAAGACCCTGTCTCAAAAAATAAAAAATTAAATGTGTGAATGCCCTAGTGAAATATGCATACACTTCAGACATCACTCTTCAAGAATAGGCCAAAAGTAGCCTCTACAACACTGTCAACAAAGCTGAACAGAGTTATAGAATGCACCTTGATTCCTTGTCTTGGTCAACATGACAGCAAAAGGCAAGGGAGAACGTTAGTTTCTTTTGCAGGTGGTAAGTGCCTCTGGAACAGGTTTTATCAGACCAAGAGTTGAATGTACTTTTGTGCTGTTGATTAATGTAGGTGCACTACACCTGTCCTGAGGAGTTAGACATAAGACTATTGTTCTACTTATAGCACAGGAAAAGAAATTTGAAAACAAAACAAAACCAAAAAAACTCCATTTAATAGTACAGAAATGACCATTTATGTATAAGAAAGTTTCACTTTATTTTTTTAATTTTTTTTGTGAAGATAGTGTCATTCTTTGTTGCCCAGGCTGGTCTTGAACTCCCTGGGCTCAAGCGATCCTCCCTCCTTGGCTCCACAAAGTGCCTGAGATCACAGGCATGAGCCACTGTATGCAGCCCTAAAATACTTGAGGTGAAAATATTTTTGGTAAAAATTAGACTCTTCTAAGGAGCTTCTGATTGACTTTATCAGGAGAGGGGATATGTGGGTATTAGGGTAGTCATGAAATGAGAGACCTGCTTTATTTGTGTTCTAGTCTATCACAGTTTAGGCAAGGCCAACTTGCAAGATAAATGTGCATAGAACTAGAGAGCAAGCTTAAATGATTTACTGATTTTTTTCCAAGTATAATATAGATGTCAGTAACTTGGTGAATGGATCTTTATCTTTGTATGAAAAAGTCTGTTCATTATTATGAAAACAATTATTACACATAGCATAAATATAATTTCTGTATTGCATTATTGGGTATTATTGAAGCCTTTATTTCCCCCTTAAACTCAGAAGTCTCACAATATTAAAAAAAAAAAAAAAAAAAAAAAAAGAAAGTCAGTTTATATGAGAAAGGCTCACAATGGGTAAGAGATTCTTTAAAATTGAATAATAAAAATATTTACATAATAACCTCATGTAAAGTTTTCTCTTTTTCGCAAAGAGTGTTTATTTATCATTACACACACAAAAATTAACAACTACTATAGCTGAGGCTGCGGACAAGGTTCAAACCTTGGCTTCCTCATTAATCTGGGGAAATTCCTTACTGTATCTGTCTTCCTTGCTTTTGTCATCTGTAAGAGTGATTCATAATAATTCCTCACTCACAGGTTTGCTGAGGGGATTCATGTGCTTGTTAAGGTATGCTGTCCATTCAATAAAGTTAGCAGTTAACACTGCTATTATGAACAAGGTTTTGGAAAAATTATAATGTCCTCAAAATGCTCAACACAGAATTCTGTGTAAAAACAAACAAAATAAATGACCAAAAGCCTATTTATAATATACATAGTATGGTTTAATTATTTTAAATATGCAAAAGCATAGACTATCATGGTGGTAGCAGTAATCCTGTCAGTGATACGGGGTTAAATTAAATGTTTTTACGTGTATATAGTGTACATGTTCCTTGTTATTCTTATAATTATGTATGTAACTTATATATGTTATTCTTATAATTATGTATGTAATTTAATAGAAATTAATTAAATACCATTAAAGTGAAAGAAATATACTTTAGCATGTATATGTTTACATATGCTAAAATACAATAAAATCGTAGAAACGACTCAACTGTTCTGTCATCATAAAAGCAGTCATAGACAAAACATATAGGCATGTCTTTCTTTTGGGAAAAAAAAACAGGAAAACACTAATTTACAAAACCAAATGTCACACTGGTGTGGCCTGTGGGCTAGAGTTTGCTGACTTCTAGGATAGAGCCTGCAATGGGAATGCAGCCATAAGAGAAATGGATGGGGAGGAAATCACCTAACTAGCCACAGCAGAGTAAGCCAGGGAGAATTATCCTCTCTAAGAAGATGAAGATCTGAAGAATGAGGAGTTAGCAATATGTTGAGGGAGAAGGGGCATTTCAGGCAGAGGGAACAGAAACCGTAGGCCATATACTGCAGCTGGGCATTTTGATTTGAAAAATGGAAAAAACACGAATGAGGCTAGAGTTTAAGGCAAGAGACATAAACTCGGGAGAATCCGTGCCATGAATACTGTAAACCATAGTGATGGGTTCTGTTTCTGTTTTTAATTAAAACAATACACGAATCTGATGATTTTCAATGTTGTAAAATGAGGGTGTGTTCTAATGGCTTTCTGGGAATGCATACACAGATGAAGGATTAGAAGAAGAAAGTTTTTTTTTTTTTTTTTTTTCTGGTCTACTCTAAGAAAAGACAAAGGCAAGATTAGGCACCAAGAGAAGTTGAATTACCATGCAATTCCAACTGAGTCACAGCCTGTTTTACAAAAACCTGCAGTCTGGGATGTAGAGTTGTGCTACATTCTGGCAAGAGAAAAGTGTCTTTGAGGATTATATCAACCAGTCACTGCTCAGGGCTTTCTTTCTGAGACAGGGCTTGTTTCTGGGGAGGTGTTCCCCAGTCAGGGAGGCACTTCACTTAGACCAGAAGTCATTTCCTGTGTGGGACCCAGCTCTGTGCTGAAAGCAGAAGCTATTCCACGACTGTGAATAGCTCATAGCTGTTTCATCTAACTAGAAGGTATTCAGGAAGATTTCCACCAAATTGATTGATTAGTATTTTGATGAAATTATTTTGGTTGTGTTGTAGAAGATGGATTTGTAGTAATAAAAGATGGAAACAAAAAAAATAGAAGAGGAAATACAATGGTTCAGATCGAAGCTAGTTGAAATTTGAATTAGGATGACCTTAGTAATAACGTCTCTTTGAGAGATTAATTTGAAGGTTCAATTGTTGGGTTTGGGAATATATTAGGTATAGAGCATGAAAGAGAAAGGAAGATCAAAGAAAATCTTCGTTTCTGGCCTGCATAGTTCTGGAGTGACTGGACCATTCCTTGAGATTTCGAATACTGCAAGAAAGATAGGTTTGGTGGGAAAATCATGAGAACATTTGGGCATGCTGAGATTGAAGTAACTTCTGTGCATCCAGAGGGTGATTATAAGTAGTATGTAGGATTTGATGAGTTCGAGTTCAGGGCTTAGGATAAAACTTAGAAGTCACTGGTTTAGTCAATGACAACGGAAGTGATGTTTCTGAATATGGGTTGCCTTTGTGAGTCATAGAGACACAAAGAAAAGCTTGGAAGATGTCTCTATCAAATATGAATTTTTAACAAGTAAGTAGAAGGTATAAGATTAAACCAGAAGATGTCTAGCTTAATGGAAGTACATTTGAGAACGTTTCTTAAAAAATGAAGGGATAGTCAACAATACTGGATTATTACGCAGTTAATACTGAGGCAGACATCAACTGAGATGAGATAGCAACATTTCAGTTGGACTTAACAACAGGCTTCAAATACAGATTAGAATGTATTGAAAAACTGGAGTGCATTAAAAGCCAAACAAGAAGGAAAGTATTTGAAGAATTTGGTATTAATGAGGAGGCAAGAACACTATATCCATTATAAGTGTACAGGATAAACATTTTTATATATTAAACAAATCTGTTTATCAACCAGAACATAACTCAGTGCATTACCAGCAAATGAGAAACCTCCTCGTCTCTTCTGGTCACTGCTCCTACTGATCATCACTATCCTTATTTCTAAAAGGATAGATTAGTTTTTACTATGTACTTTGTGTAAATGAAATTATATAGAACATACTACAGTATTTGAACTTTTTTTTTGCTCATTATATTTGTGAGAAATATCCCTCAGGTGACATGTAGTTGCAGATTATTCATCCCTAATGCTATGTAGTACCTTAAACTATATATTTTTTCATGTTACTGTTGATGGATATTAGGTTAGTTTGCAGTTTGGGGCTACTATGAAAATTCCTGCAAGGGACAAGCAAACATCAGTATTTAAATGAATACGTATCTATTCTGCAGGCTATACAGTGAAACAGAATGGAAGTCTGTGCCTAACTTATACTAATGTTAAGCTTTAGTAGATATGGTCAGTTTTCCAAAGTGGTTTTACAAATTTAACCTCCCTCTATGAGTGAATGTAAGTTTCAGATGTTTCCTATTCTTATCCACCCTCAGAAGTTTATTTATTTTGTCAGTTAGCTATTGCCATTCTGGTAGAGTAGGGCGAAAGTACATTGTGGCCATTCCATTACCTGGAAAAGCACCTAATCATATGTTTGCTAGCAATTTGAGTATTATTTTTGTGAAGACTTTTTTAAGTATTTTGACAATTTTTCTATGATGTCATCTGCCTTTTTCACATGGACCTGTGGAAATCCACTCTATTTTTAAGATTCATTATTTTTTTAGTAAATGTCCTGGGAATTTTTTTCTCATACATCTTTAGTTGCATTTTTTTCTCTCTTAGCAGTGTATTCTTGATGAACTGTTTTATTTTAATATGATTATATTTACTTTAATACAATTATATGTATTTTAATATAATTTAATTTGTAATATTGTTATAATATGAACTTTTGTGTTCATTTAATGTTGCATGCTTCAAAGTCAAAAGATATTTTCCTGCACATTATACTAAAAGCTCTATTTTTGCTTTTCACTTTTAGATATGCAAGCAACATTATGTAAACTAGGGGTCATCTACATGTTTTTCATACGTTATCTAATTCACTCAGTACCATTTATTTAAGAGGACATTATACTCCACCCCACCCTCTACTCTCCTGCCCTGCCTGAGCTCGCACTTGTCACTAATCAGGTGATATGTACGTGTGGCTCTGTTTTTAATCTCTATTCTATTCCATTGATCAATTTCTATATCTTTGTGCCAGCACAACTTTGCCTTCTAACTAACACTTTATAATAGGGCTTCATTTTGGTACTTTAAGTCTTGTAGCTTATTTATTTATTGTTTTCAGGATTACCCTTGTTTAACTTCATGTAAATTTTATATTCAGTTTGCAGTTTTGGACAAAATCCGCTGCCTCCATAAACCCTACTTAGATCTGGATTTGAATTGGGTTTAATCTGAAGATGAAATTGGGGAAAACTATCTGTTTTATTATTTGGACGGAGTGCTTCATTTTTGGTAAAGGGTTGCAGCCTGCAGGGTGGCCATTTTCACAGGCTAGCAAGCACGGCATCCCTTGGAAACTTCCAGGGAGAGGCAAAGGGATCAGGAGTTTATGCTGAACACAGTGGCTAAATACACATATTTAACAAGCAGTAGGAGGAGTCATGAATACTTATGAAAGGGGAAATACACACGTGCACGATGGAGCTTCATGCCCCTTCATGGGTCTCATGTATAAAAATGGCAGCATCAGCACCACCAGAGTGGAGTCTTAGGCACTCTGACATCAAAAAGTGAAGCAGAGCACACAAAAATCCTTACTGCACATTCTCTTTAGACTGTCCAGAATGACCTCATGGGTAGTTGTCTCTTACCAGGCATAAAAGGAAGTGGGGCATCAGCAGTCGGTTCACATCCGTGGTGGAGAGCTTTGGAAGGGCCTCTTTTGGTTTAGCCCTTAGAGTAGAATAATGAGGTATGTTTGACCTCTTATTCCATAATGGCTGAGGATGCAGGTTTCAAGTTTACTCTGGTGTCCCCTTGGCCAAAAGGTGGTATGCTCAGGCATTTGGGGGGCTTATAATTTTACTCTTAGTTTACATTCTTCCCCTTTTATCTAAGATGTGCCAGAAGCAGCATCCATGGCCAGAGTTTTATTTTGACGCATATCATCAGGGAGGTGGTGTGACCACCTGCCCTGAGCTCATCCTGTCCCTCAGTGGGATCCCTCTGGCTAAGGGACTTAGAGCTGAAAAACCTATAGAACCAGTTAAACATTCCAGTCCAGACAGGAATAGAGGTGGCTGGGCACTCATCAACCTTAAAACCTAAAGCAACATAAGATCCAAAACACCAAAGCCAAAAAGCAAGTTTACAAGATTGACTTACCCGTAAGTTCCACACATGAGCTACTGCAATCTTGGCCTTGGTTTCAGAGTTACAACCATTCACTATGTGAAACATAAGCATTTTTCTAAAACAATTTAAGATAAGAAATTTAGAGTATTTTCTTATGCCAAAATGTTCTTTGTAGTTTCTTTAGGAATTTGTCCTAAGGTGGCCAATTTTTTTTATTGTATCTCATTTGCATAAACCCCATAACGGGGAACAACTCTACCAAAAGGCTCTGTCATCAGGTATCTTGATATCCTCTCAGTAATTCTCCTATAAAATCATCTATAGGAAGCAGAAAATGTTTTATAGTTGTGATGTATGGAAAGGGGCCACACAATGGCCCAGGAGGCAAAGTTCCTCCATTTACCAGCTGTTCAGGTATCTGTGTACCCATTCTTGATTTGGAGTGTCTAAACAATTCTATCCCTAAAAATTATCCCACTCAAATGCCCACTTATTTCATGATATTCCCTGGGTCAGTCGGGAAGGTGTTTGTATAGCTTTAGCAGCATGGCATTGCCAATGTAAAACAGATCAGGCCCAGTGGGGTTTTAAATGAGGGAGATTCACAGGCTTCATCAAATCATCTCTAGTCTTCACAACACCATGATTCTGTTTTTTTTCAGAAGTAAAACAATAAGTGGTAAATGAAGGTAACAATTTGACCATAAAAATTTTTTAAAAAAGAAAGACTTCTATGTCATAACACAAAGATAAACCTATTCCATTGGGGCACAAAGTACAAACATCATGATGAAAATTATAACCTAGTTCTTCTTTAGAGACTTATTGCAACCGAGAAAAAATGTACGACTCAATCTAAACACAAACACAAAGATCAGGGCTGGAATCCAGTAACAAGTATAGTTTTCCTTTGAAAGGTAATTTCTCTCTCATTAATCCTCTTTTGCTACCAAAGAAAAACTATATTACAACCAATTTCTGTACAAAATAAGTTTTAGGCACATTGTACTTGGCCTGATTATTTGCATAAAATGCAGTAAGAGTTGATTGGCCATATAGGTTCTTTTTAAGCTGGCTGGGCTTGAATTTTACCTGAAGATATGTTCTTCTAGTAAAAGCCTTGATAAAATCAGTATCGTTTCCAAGTGTGTCCTTTTTCAAAAGAAAACAGATTCTTACTGAATTTATAAAAATAACTACATACCATACAGATATACATACAAATAACCATATTACTATAAAATAAGAAATTGCAAAGATATGGCATCAGATTAAGTGCACATCACCTGATGAATGAATAAAATTAAATGTTACACAGACACACACATACACCATGGAATACTACTCAGCTATTAAAAAGTACAAAATAATGTCTTTTGTAGCAACTTCACTGGAGCGGGGGGTCATTATTCCATACGAAGTAGCTCCGGAATGGAATACCAAATACTTCATGTTCTCACTCATTAAATGTGAGCTAAGCTACAGGTACACAAAGGCTGACAGAGTGGTATAATTGACATCAGAGACTCAGAAGTGGGGAGAGGGGGACGGCAGTTAGAGAGGAATAGCTACCTGTTGGGGTACAATGCACACTACTCTGATAATGGGTACACTAAAATCCCAGACTCCACTACTATTCCATTTATCTATGGAACCAATAACCACTCATACCTCTAAAGCTACTGAAATTTAAAAAAGTTTTCAAAAATAATACTTATGAATATTTTCCAAATTTTAGAGAATTCACCTAGAGAGAAAAGTAAATTCTGCTCCAAGAGTATACTTCACAATCAGGGTAGCAGCCTTCCAAACAGAATTGCTGGTCTTTCACCTTGGAACAGCCATTGACAAACACACACAGTTGTTGACTGATTCCAATCTAAAGTAGCATATATTTATCACAGCATCATTCTTAATAGCAAAGATATAGACCAACCTCAGTGTCTACCAATGGAGGATTGGATAAAGAAAATGTTATATGTATAGACACACACACACACACACCAGAGCATGAAATGGTGCTCAGATACAAAAAAGAATGCATTGTATCTTTTGCAGCAACATAGATTGAACTGGAGGCCTTTAACCTAAGTAAAATAACTCAGAAACAGAAAGTCAAACACACAGGTTCTCACTTATCAGTGCGAGCTACACAGTGGATACAGGTGGACACACAGAGTGGAATAATCAATACTGGAGACTACAGATGGTGGGAGGATGGGGGTTCAAACACTGCAACATCATCTGTTGGGTACAGTGTTCACCATTTGGGTGAAGGGTACACTACTATCTATGCATGTAAGAAATCTGAATCTGTACCCCTTAAATATATGAAAAATGGAAAAAATGTGATAAGTGACATATCTCAGAAGCAGGAGAGGCTGTTAATTAGAATCACACCCAGACCCACCTGCAAAGAAGGACAGCAATATAAACAGGTGCCTAGCACTCAGCAAGTGTCGTCTCTGCCTCAATCTTGTCACGCCCTATACTCACACTCAACTCTGCTCAAAACACCAATTTTATATATTTCATCAGTATGACTAAATTTGCTCAGCATTTATATTTAAATTTTCCAAATCTTAAGATAGCATTCTTTTAGGTAGCATAGGTGAACTCACTTTAAGTGCCTAGATATTTCTTAACATCTTAACAATGACTTTCACTATATATTTATCAAAGGAGTAAAGCACTGGATGAATCTTGAGTTTAAATGCTTATTTATTATGTCTTCCTTATACTATCTAGTTTAAAATCATTTTTCATGGGCATATTAAAAATGCAACATATATCTATTTAAGTAGACATTTTTCAAAATATTTTATAAATTTTAAAATGTTAAAAGGTAAGAGGTTGGGTGCAGTGATGCACACATGTAGTCATAGCTAATCAAAAGATTGAGGCAGGAGGATCATTTGAGCCCAGGAGCTTGAGGCCAGCCTGAACAACAGAACAAAGACCTTGTGTCTAAATACATACATAAAAATTAAAAAATAAAATGTAAGAGAAATATTATGCTCAAGCTATGAATGCAGTGCATTGATTTCATGAAAGTCATTTCCAAAGTTTATTGGGGCCATGCATTATGAATTACCTTGTTTTTTTTTAATCCTAAGAATTATAATTTTTGCCTCTTTGAAATTATATTAGGGGACTTTTAAATTCTAGGTGCTCTGATGGGCACTAGAGTAAATATATGTAGAATAGATTATGTAATCTCTGTCCTTAAGCAGGTATTGGTCAGGAGGAAAAATTCAGCTTTTTCACAGAGACTCCAATTCAAACAAAGCTGTACCAAATATAGAGCCCATTAAAGTAAGAGCTTATAAGAGCCAAAAAGATAAACAAAAAACTGCATTCTTTTTATGACTGGGTTGCACTTTAAAGTTGCTTTTTTCATTTTTGCATTTGGTATCTTTATGAACCTTTCCATCACTACAAAGAACCTGAAGTTTCAGCGCAATTCTTACTTTGTAATTCCTTCCATGTACTCTAATTTTATTGCTATTGTCTACCACTAGGTGATTGATGATTGTTCATTAAGTACAGTGACTGTGGCTAGACTTTTCATGCATAATCAACAAAGGGGAAAACAGACATATTACTGCTTAAAATTTAAATTGGTTCTTTTTATAATGTATATATTTTATATATCACATATATTTTGTATGTTACACAAGTTCCTTAGTTTCACTTTCTATATATACTATGTAAATATATATTATAAATGTGAAAAGGCAGCAAACAATTCTGAGATCAAATTGTGTACCTTGCCACTAATTTATACTGGAATCAATTGCTTTTCTATACACTTAAGTTATTATTTTTTTTTAATCTGCATGCTTCCCCACAACATGTGTTGGGTTTGTTTCTATTTTTCTCTATTGTTTTTCTGCCCATTTCCAGTGGTAAGTTCATAATTCACCACTTAGTGATTCAAAATTAAAAACTGATTTATAATGTATGGCATTGTTTTTTCTTTTTGAATCTTTGAATATTATTCTTTATTATTTCCTCTTTATATTCATCCTGGAAATTTTATCTTGGTATTAGAGAAATTGTTAAACTCTTCTGCTCTGAAAGATTAAAAATTTACATCAGGCCTTAATACTGAAAAGTGTCAGATTGTAAAATCTAACAAAAATCAGGAGTCTTAACAATTTTAAGCATTCTAATAATGTCATGTATACAAGTGATTGCAAAATGCGGGAAAGGCAGAGTCTAGGATATTAATTCGTTCTCTCAGATCCTTTCTTGCAATGTTTCAGTGGTTTCTGGCACAGATTTAAAATAGGGAGTTCCTGAGTGAGACATGCAGTTCCCATGACACAAAAGGGAACTATCTCAGTTATGAAACACCTCCTATTTTCACTCCAATAATTTTCATTGCTTACATGGAAATTTCAGGGAGCTGTGTCCCATAAATCCATAGGCGCTGAGTTGGTTTAATGTAATCTAACCTAGATACAACAGATAAGGACACTCTATAGTAAATAACACTATATGTTTTCCAGGAGATGTATCATTAGCATCTAATGAACGGATTTGACTGGATTATCTTTCTTACTTTCCCCTGGTTGTCCCTGATAAAGGGAGAGAATGGATTGCAGCGCCACCTTTAATCCTTTTGCTCCCAAGTGTAAGGTGAGTTGAAAGAATACTAGCTGATCTTTAAGAACAGGTAATTCCTATATTAATTAAACTAATCAGGATTAGAGATTGATGGAAAGCTTACTAATGGACTTTATGAGGTGGTCTTTTATGTGATTCCAACTTCGGACACAAATATTATACAAACGAAACTACTAAACATATACATATGTCTTTATGTGTGCATGTTTTATGTATTACCTGTGTTTATACAGCATTCTAGTTTGTATAAATATTAATTAAATCATGTTGTGGTTAACTTTATTTGAGAGATAAAGAGATATAGAGAAAATTGTCAGCCTGTGTACAGAGCTTTTCCTATAGAAGATATTTTCTAAGTATGTATAGCTTAAAAAATAGGATTCTGAATAGTATTACAGTCTGGTTTAGGTATAAATTGTTTTGTTTTAAATGAATTTGTTATTAAGTATATGTTTTATTCCTGGTATTCATTTTTTTTTTTTTTTTTTTTTTGAGACGGAGTTTCGCTCTTGTTACCCAGGCTGGAGTGCAATGGCGTGATCTCTGTTCACCGCAACGTTTGCCTCTTGGGTTCAGGCAATTCTCCTGCCTCAGCCTCCTGAGTAGCTGGGATTACAGGCACGCGCCACCATGCCCAGCTAATTTTTTGTATTTTTAATAGAGCCTGGGTTTCACCACATTGACCAGGATGGTCTCGATTTCTTGACCTCGTGATCCACCCGCCTCAGCCTCCCAAAGTGCTGGGATTACAGGAGTGAGCCACCGTGCCCGGCCCCTCATTTTTTAACCAAAATAATTTACAGGACTTAAGAAAATTGAAGCTTCTACATTTTTTAGTAGATCATGGCATAAAATAAGTTAATGAGAAATGAACCTACTTTTCTGATTTAAAATTGCAAAAGGAGTCTTTCGGTTGATCACTGTGTCAAATGCTGCAATAAGATAAGATGAGGACTAAGAAGTAATTATTGAATTTGGCAACATATTGCTGATTGAGACAAAACAGTTTTGGTGGAACTGGGAGTCAGGGGGATATATACGTATCTATAGACCCAATGTGTTCAGAGAAAGTCATTGCCCTTAGTTTAGTAAAGACTTCCAAGCGTTTTGCTGTAACGAGAATTGGGCAGTAAATGAAGAACACACAAATTTAGAGAATTTTCTTTTACAGCGAGAGCTACAGGCTGGCTGTAGTGGCTCAAACCTGTAATCCCAGCACTTTGGAAGGCTGAGAGGCAGGAGGACCACTTGAAGCCAAGTTTGAGACCATCCTGGTCAGCAGTGAGACCCCAACTCTGCTTTTTGTGTTTTTGTTGTTGTTTTCTTTGGTTTGCTTGTTTAAGGGAGATGTAGGATAATTATTTCTATTCTGAAAGAAAAGATCTTGTAAAAAAGAAAGAAAAATCATAATGTAGGAAAAGAGTATAATTAATTGGAGAAGCATAATCCTGGAATTGGTGCAAAGGATAGGATCTAGCACAGAATTAAAGGAGAAAAGAGTAGTAGAAAGATTTAATCCATTTTAACTGGAGGAAAGACAGAATATACGGGTAGAGCTTGTATCAATGGGTAAATTATGTGATAAAATGATACTGTATATCCCTTCTTGTAGCTTTTGTTTTATTCAATGTAAAAGGAATGTAATTGACAAGTTAAATTGTCAATGTAATTGTCAGTTTAAAGTTGGGCCTCCAACTTTAGAGGTTTGAGGGAAGAATAAAAAGTGCAAATCAACTGAGTCTGAAATGAAATTGCTCAGTGAAACATAGATAGTCAGACAGCATTTTTTTTGAAAGGGAGAGAAATTTATTTATCATATTGATAGATACTGATAGAAATTTTAAAGATTTATTGTAATTAAAGGAAATAAAAATATTGAGATATCTGGCTACTAGTTATTTGAACAACCACCCTTCCTATGAATGAGAATGAACTTTTTATTGGTCAGCAAATAGTGTACTTTGGAAGTGATGTGAACTGGCTTTTGTGGGTAGGTAATAAAAGGTAATAAAGCCTTCCACTTGCTGACTGTAATATTTACCCTTGAAGACTTCAGGTGACAAATAAGCAAACTAAATGTTCTAAGGATGCTCTTCCTGTAGGAAAACAAACTTCCTCATGTGGAGACACTGTGTGGACAGGGTACAAGATGAGAGAGAGGAACGTGGCCAGCCTCCAGGTAAATGCCCTTCACCGCCACCACCACTCCTGCTGCAGGAGCCAACACTGACTGCATTAGAGCCCTCAAGTCAGAAACATCTACACAAAACTTTCTAACATTTCTGACCCATAAAGACTGGGAGAAGTAATAAAATAATTTTTATAATTTTAAACCACTAAGTTTTGGGCAACATTTTTACAGAACAATGAATAATAAGAACATCATCATAAAGTCAGAAATATGACAGCATTTGTTAATCTTATTGGAAATTGTTCTATCATTTAAACATAAGAAAAGACAACCAATATGTATGTAATTATTGTGTTATATATATCCAAATATATATATTGCCTTATTTATAAATGTTTATATATTATATATTTTATATATAAATCTCTCCTGTTTTGCTTTCTCTATACACACTCATCTGTATATACAAATATATATATGTGTATATGTATGTGTGTATATCTAAGTATATCTGCTTCTATGAGTTTGGCCATTTTAGATACTACATATATATGTATATGTAGTATATATATATGTATATATGTATATATATGTATATATATGTATATATATGTATATATATATACACACACACACACTCACACACACGTACACATATATACATGGGTATATACATATGTGTGCACATAGAGAAAGCAAGTGAGAGTGTTGTGTTGGGGTTCAGGGGAACTGAGAGGATGTTTCTCCAGGTTCAGGTTCTTGGTCTATCATTCCCAAAGAATGGGAGAGGAGACCATGGGTGCAGTGCGCAGTAAATGCCAGACTCAAAAGTGTTTATAGAAAGTGACTTATTTAAATAGAGAAAGAAAAACAAGAGAAGGAGAGAGAAAGAAACAGCTAACTCTCACACTGAGTGAGGGAAGAAAAAAGCTGCTCTCACACTGAGTGAGAAGGATTCCCAGAGGGAGAAAACTCCCCTCACACTGAGTTAGAGAATCCAGAAAGATGGAATCCAGGAGAGGAAAGCAGCTTCCACACTGGGTGGAAGGGGACCCCAGTGGGGAAATCCAGGAGGGGAAAGGCAGCTCCTACTATGTGGGAGGGGATTACAGAAAGCTGGAAACCCGGTGTGGGTGAAGGAGCAGGGGAATTTATCCTGGGAGAAATTCCTACCTCTCCAAGTTCCTCTGGCCAATGAAAGGAGTTCCTTAGAACTTTCGCTGGAGTGACTGACTCTTAGTTTCTTCCCGTGCCTGTGAAATTTAAACATAAACTATTAAGTATCCTGATGGAGAGAAAAGGGAGTGGGGCATGGTGCTGGGAAGTTCTTGCCCTTAAAACGACGCCCCCTTGTGGACCCAGAAAGAGAACACATTTCTTCAAGAGGAGAGAGAAATTATACATAAAACATTTTACTGCTTTCAGAATTTCTAACATTTTTACTTGGAAAATCCAAGAAAATGAACCAGAAAGAAAACTATTAAAATAAAAAAGAAGTTAGTAAGGTTGCCAAATACAAGAAATTAAATAAAAATATATTAATCAGTGCCAATTTTCATAACTAAAAAAACTTATTACAAGATAGAATGAGAAAACTGCTTTTTAATATAACAATACAATTGACAGAATATTTCAGAATAAATTAACAACAAATAAATAATGATTATAGTAAGATCATATATCACTGAAGACATAAAGTAAGACCTAAGTGAATGGAAAAATAAAACATCTTTTAAAAAGATTTTGAAGATTTTCATCCTTAACAAATCAATGTAATTCTTCAATGTAAACTGATAATGAGGTCATTTTATTCACTTGAGTTAATGAAGGCATGAACATAGATAGAAATATTTTTTAAAGTAGAGTAATGTGGATAGGATTTCCTTAATAAAATTCAAATCATCCTTCTATATTTTAAAGTAAGAACTGATTTTCAGAAGACTTTACAACTTTTTAAGAAATTATATTTATTTTATTGTGGTAAGAACACTTTGCCTCTTATATACGCTGTAAAGCCGTTGAAGTGTACAATACAATAATGCTGATTATACACATAATGTTGTACAGCAGGTTCCAGAACTTATTCAACTTGCATAATAGAACTTTATACCCATTTATTGGCAACTCCCTATTTTTCCCTTCCCAACGCCCCTGGAAACCATCTTCCTGCTGTCTGATTCCATGAATTTGGCCATTTTAGATATCTTAAAAAAGCATAGTCATCCAACACTTGACCTTTACCCACTGACTTATTCTACTTTTTATATTGTCCTCAAGGTTCATCCATGTTGCATATGACGAGACTTTTTTTCTTTTCTAAGGCTAAATAATATGCTACAGTATGTAAACGCCAGGTTTTCTTTAGTAATTCATCTGTCAATGGACATGTAGGTTGTTTCCACACCTTAACCATTTTAAATAGTGCTACCATAAACATGGGGGTAGTAGTAATCTTTTCAAGGTCTGGATTTTATTTATTTTTTTTTTTGATAAGTAAGCAAAAGTTCGGTTGCTAGATTATATGGTAGTCCTATTTTTAGGAATTTTGAGAAACCTCCATAATGCTTTTCATGGCAGCTGGACCATTTGCTTTCCCTACTGACAGTACACAAGGATGTAATTTATCCATATCCTCCAACGTTTGTTGTCTTTTGTCTCTTTGATAAAAGCCATTTGAACAGACTGAGGTGATAACTCGTTGTGGTTTTCAGTTGCATTTCCTTGATGATTAGTGACGCTGAGGCTTGTCTCATATTACAGTTGGCCATTTGTGTGTCTCCTGTAGCGGTGGAAAAACTGGATATATGCATGCAAAAGAATGAGGTTGCACCCTTATCATTTACCATGCACAAATATTAAAGCAAACTAGATTTAAGACTTAAGCATTTAACCTAAAACTGCACAACTCTTAGCAAACAATGTGGAGAAAACAACTGCAGAGTATTATAATTTGCAATGATTTAACGGATGTAACACTAAAAACACAAACAACAAAAGCAAAAATAGACAAGTGGGACTACATCAAACTAAAATGCACAGGAAAGGAAACAATCAGCAGTGAAAAGGCAACCAACAGAATGAGAAAAAAATATTTGCAAGCCATCTATCAACTAAGAGGTTAATCTCTAAAATATGTAAGGAACTCTTACAACTCAATAATTTAAAAAACACTATCACCCTAAATTAAAAATGGGCTAACAACTTGATTAGATATTTCTCTAAAGAAAACTTATTTTCCTTAGTTCCTAATTCTAAAAGTTGTAGGCAAAAAAAATTCTGTTTTGAGTCAAATAAATGTTTTCAGTATACAACAAATGAGATTAAATATCAATTTTTTAGAACCACCAAAACACATTATGTTTTACTGTAAAGTCTTATAAACAATGATCAAATACATAAGACTTTAACATTTAAGAATGACCTTTCACAGGATTCCTAAGACTGATGTTAGGTACTTTTTAAAATATTCATACATCTATTCTGGTCATTGTTAGGAAATGCTGAATGAGAAGAATACCTAGCACTTAGATACAGGCACTAAGTCATATTAAATGTCTGGAGTAAATAAATCACTATGTTTAATATTAAGAAAGCCCCACACCCTTCATATTGTGAAGTATGTTCAGTTAAATTATGTGAATGAGGCATCATAGGTATATTTTCATATTGATAGAAATTTTGTTTCCTTTTGAGGTAAGAATTGAACAATAGACTTCTTATTTCACTTTCAATATAATTTATTAGATACTAAAAAACAATCAAACATTCTTATTACACAACAACTTCCAGCTTTCTCAAATACTGGATTCTATTTATTTAGTTTCATAAATGTTAGAAAAATAATTTATAGCTTTAACTCCTGTGAGGTCTCATTTACATTGATGTTACCGAGACTATTTCACGCTTCATAAACGGCAGTAGAATGTTCACTTTAAAAATATGTTTTAAAGTTAACATTGCATTTCTATTTGATTTAATCTTTTATTTCACAATGAAGAATTTGCAATGCCCATGAATTTGCATCATGTGTATTATGAGTATCATGAAAAAATTACATAGACTTTTTAGATATTATGTCAGTTGAGTTATATTTTGATCCAGATGTATTCACAGGTGAAGTGTTCAAAAGATCAATATCCTATTATTCTGTGGTTCATAAAAGCAGATCAATCATTATATGTGCATACTGAAGTAAAAAATTCACTTTTCTGAACAGATGCATAAATTTTTATGTCAAAATCTAGATCATGTTTAAATGGAAATAACTGTATTTGAAGCTGGTTCTGTTGGTACAATATTATATTGGTGTAAAACTCTACTGGTACCTTAATTCCATACCTTAGTATACTAAAGATAATACTTACTTGGCACTTCTTTTATGCTTGGCACTATTCAATGAGAAGGAAAAAGTGGCAATAACACAGCCTCTAATCTCTTTCTTCACAGTTATTTACTAGTTTATAAAACAGACATATATATTATGTGCAATAAACAGCACTCTCAACAATCTGTTTTCATCTAAATATTGATATATATGTATGTATACATGCATATGTGTTTATATCCTTCTAAAAAAATATATCCATTTTAGATATATATATATACTTTACATATAAAATGCTTTCAATAATTATAGATTTATCTGGTACATATATATATATTATATATACACACACACAAAGATAAAATATAGATATTCACCCTTTGATGCTCACAAACTAGTGATATTTACTTAATAGATTTGTTATGATTTTCACTTGATCTAATATTAACTTGTTTACTCATTTAATCAAATAATTGAAGAACATATGAATAAAACAGAGTTAAATGGTTTAACTCCTTTGGCAAGACACACTATTGTATTGAGTATAAAAAGTCTTAGATTCATTTCATGATATTTAGAAACTATTTTTCAACTATGATTGGTAGTAAACTCTATGGCTTTCATTTAGTGTAAAATATCTGACACAAGTCAGTCTAAGCACAATTAGATATTCCTCAGAAAAATACCTTATATGAAACTCAATCATAAAAACAATAATTTTTTTATGAATTTACTAATAATTTTATAGACAGGATGAGGCCTAAGAAACATTATTTAATAATGTAAAATATTAATGAAAAGAACCAAAGGAGTGAGAAAACATATAGAAAAATAAGACTTAAGAGTTAAAACAGAAAATATTAATGTCAGAAAATAAAGCCATGCCTTTGGTCAGGTTGATGCTTATACAAATGTTTCATGGTATTCGGCATTAACAATAGAGGAAGATATTTGAAAAATTAACACAAAAATCTGTTATGGACACAAAATGAACATATTAATTAAAAGTTCAGGTAAAGATCTATTGTTCCTTATTTTTTTATAAAGTTTTCATTACAATAATTCTTTCATGCTTTTTTCATATTTTAGTATTTTAATAGTGTCATTTGCAGATTTTAATACCTAAGGAATATGCATGAAAGTTTCCCTTCATGCAACATATAATTATCTATATTTGAGTGTTTTAAGGTAGTAATTCTCAAAATAACCTGTGGGCTTTTATAAATTATTGCCACTTGTGATCTGTTAAAGAAAAAACTGGGAACTTTTACAGGTGTTTTTGAAAGCATCCCATGTGATGATTTTGTTTGCCAGGTCTGGGAGACAGGTCTGATAAACCCTCATCAGGTTCAATCTACCAACTGAACATCTGTCCTACAGAGAAACAGTCTTTTCTCTGTAGCCCCTCCAACAAAGGAGGAACTGTATCTCCCATCTTACTGTACAAACCAGCCAGGGAAAAGTCATCATGCTTTCCTCCTCTTTTACCTCCTACATCTGAGACAACACTGAATTCACTTTACCTTCTAAATATTTAACACATCTTGGGTTTGTTATTTGTTGTGCATCTCTACCACTAACTAATCCAAGCTCTCACGACTAACTACTAGAAGAGTTTCCTTCCTATTCTCATTCCTTTACCTGTGACCTAACAAACCATTCTGCAGACTGTAGGCAGGGTTATCCTTTTAAGAAAAAATAAAACTTCTGATCATGTAACTTTCCTCAATAAAAGCGTATTTCAAACATAAATTTCAAATTAATCATTCCAATTTCATTGGTATTACAATTAAGTCATAATTTTGATATCATGAAGGAACATATTGATTCCTTTTTCTAGAAAAAATTGAGGCCTGTCTTAAAGTTATATGAACAATTATATATGCATCAAAACATTATCTTTAATAGAGAGCTGTGGTAGGCTACTAAATTATTGTCTATTGACCCAGAATTATTATCAACATGACCTATTGCATATAAACATATATATATGTGTGTGTATATATATATATACACACTGTATTTCTAAATATTTTAAGTGACTGGGGTCTTAAACAATTTTGATGATTATACAGCATAATGAATAATCATTTAATGAAATATAAAATTAATAAGTTTTACTATTTTGCATGAAATCAAATATTTATGCTGAATATACTCAGAGTTCCTGATGAGTTTACAGGACATAATGATTTTAGGTATATTTGAATTAGTTCTTTTCTCTCTAGAATTTTTTTTGAAAGGAAGATGACCAATGCTAAATGTGATGTGTTGATTTGCCTGCTTTCCTTTTTATTTTTAATAATCAAGATAATAATGTCTTAATGAAATATATGCATTTACTCTATGTCAAATGTATGCTTTGCACTCCACAGACAGCAATGTGCCTTTATCATCTTATAAGCCTTGTGAATTGGGATTTGGAAAAGGTAATTAAATTAAATATACAGTAGAGGGTGTTTTTTGTGGAGAAAGCACCTACAAATAGAGGTTAATTAACGACTTGAAAAGCAATAGAACTATAATGAAAACCCACAAAGGAAAACAAGAGCAATTAAAAAGAGGATTTCAGAGCCCTTTATTTTTTCTCTTGTCTGACTGCTCTGGCCAGAACTTCCAGTATTATGTTGAATAGGAGTGGTGAGACTGAGCATCCTTGTCTTGTTCCAATTCTCAAGAATGTTTTCAACTTCTCCTTGTTCAATATAACGTTGGCTGTGGGTTTGTCATATATGGCTTTTATTATTTTGATGTATGTCCTTTCTACTCTGATTTTGCTGAGGGTTTTAATTATAAAGAGATGCTGACAATTTTTGTTTTTAATTTCATTTACATAGTGCATCACATTTATTGGCTTGTGCATGTTGAACCATCTCTGCATCCATAGTATAAAATCAACTCATTCATAGTGGGTTATCTTTTTGATATGCTGTTGGATTTGGTTAGCTAGGATTTTGTTGAGAATTTTTGCATCTGTGTTCATTAGGGACATTTGTCTGTAGTTTTCTTTTTTTGTTACGTCCTTTCCTGGTCTTGGCATTAGGATGATACCAGCCTCATAGAACAATTTAGGAAGGAGTCTCTCTTTCTCTGTTTTTTTAGAATAGTATCACTAGGATTAGTAGTAATTCTGCTTTGAAAGTCTGATACGATAGAATTCAACTGTGATTCCATCTGGTCCTGTCCTTTTTCTGTTGCTGGCAATTTTTTATTACCATTTCAATCTGTCTGCTTGTTATTGGTCTTTTCAGAGATTCTAATTCTTCCTGGTTTAATCTAGGAAGGTTGTATATTTCCAAGAGTGTATCCATCTCCTCTAGGTTTTCTAGTTTGTGCACATAAAGGTGTTCATAGCAGTCTTGAATGATCTTTTGTATTTCCGTTTATCAGTTGTGATATCTCCCATTTCATTTCTAATTGATGGTCATTTGAATTTTCTCTCTTCTTTTCTTGGTTAATGTCACTAATGGTCTATCAATTTGATTTATCTTTTCAAAGAACGAGTTTTGGTTTTATTTATCATTTATATTGCTTGTTTGCTTGTTTCAATTTCACTCAGTTCTGCTCTGATCTTGGTCCTTTCTTCTGCTGGGTTTGGGTTGGTTTGTTCTTGTTTCTCTAGTACCTTGAGTCATGACGTTAGATCGTCTATTTGTGCTCTTTCAGACTTTTTGATGTAGGCATTTAATGCTGTGAACTTTCAGCATTGCTTTTGCTGTATCTCAGAGGTTATGATAGGTTGTGTCACTATTATTGTTCAGTTAGAAGAAATTTTTACTATCCATTTTGATTCATTGTTGACCAAACAAACATTCAGGAGGACGTTATTTAATTCCCTTGTATTTCCATGTTTTTGAGAGTTCCTTCTGGAGTTGATATCTAATTTGGTTCCACTGTTGTCTGAGAGAGTACTTAATATAACTTCAATTTTCTTAAATTCATTGAGACTTGTTTTGTCACCCATCATATGGTTTGTCTCGGAGAATGTTCCATGTGCAGATGAGTAGAATGTATACTCTGGCATTGCTGGGGGGAAATGTTCCATAAATATTTGTTAAGTCCATTTGCTCAAGGGTACAGTTTAAGTCCCTTGTTTCCTTGCAGTGGAGTATTGAAGTCTCCCACTATTACTGTGTTGCTGTCTAGCTCATTTCTTAGGTCTAGTGGTAACTGTTTTATAAATTTGGGAGCTCCAGTGTTAGGTGCATATAGATTTAGGATTGTGATCTTTTCCTGTAGGACTAGTCATTTTATCATTGTGCAATGTCCCTATTTTTTTCTAACTGTTGTTGCTTTAAAGTTTATTTTGTTTGAAATAAGAGTGCCATTCCTGCTCACTTTTGGTGTCCATTTGCGTGGAATATTTTCTCTACCCCTTTACCTTAAGTTTATGTGACTCCTTGTGTGTTAGGCGAGTCCCTTGAAGATATCAAATAGTTGGTTGGTGAATATTCATCCATTCTGCTATTCAGTATCTTTTAAGTGGCACATTTAGGCCATCTACATTCAACATTATTATTGAGATGTGAGTTCTATTCACGGTTCTATTGGTTGCCTGATACCTTTTTTTTTCATCGTGTTATTGTATTTCAGGTCCTGTGAGATACATGCTTTATGGGGGTGCTATTTTGGTAATTTGTTTCAAGATTTAAACTCCATTTTAGCAATTCTTCAGTGCTGGCTTTGTGGTGGTTAGTTCTCTTAGCATTTGTTTTTCTGAAAAAGACTGTATCTTAACTTCATTTTTGAAGCTTAGTTTTGCTGGATACAAAATTATTGGCAGATAATTGTCATTTTAAGGAGGCTAAAGATAGGACCCAATTCCCTTCTAAATTGCAGGGCTTATGCTGACAGATCATCTGTTAATCTAATAGGTTTTCTTTTATCAGTTACCTTATGCTTTTGCCTCATTGCTCTTAAGATTCTTTCCTTCGCCTTGACTTTAGGTAACCTAATGACTATGTGCTTAGGCAATGATGCTTTTGTGAAGAATTTCTCAGGCATTCTTTGAACTTCTTGTATTAAAAGTCTACATCTATAGCAAGCTGAGGACAGTTTTCCTTGATAATTCCTTCAAATGTTTTCTAGACTCTTATATTTCTCTTCTTTCTCAGGAACACCAGTTATTCTTAGGTTTGGTCTTTTAACATAATCCCAAACTTCCTGGAGGTTTTGTTCATTTTTCTGAATTATTTTTTCCTGTATTTGTTGGATCGGATTAATTCAGAAGCCTTGACTTCGAAATCTGAAGTTGTTTCTTCTACTTGTTCTATTGCTTATAGTTTCCAATGTACTTTGCATATCTTAGAGTATGTCCTTCATTTCCAGAAGTTGTTATTGTTTTTATTTATGTTATTTATTTATCTGGAGACTTTTTCCTGCATATCTCACAACATTTTTAAAATTTATTTAAGTTGATATTCACCTTTCATTGGTGCCTCCTTAAGTAGCTTAATAATCCATCTTCTAAATTCTATTCTGGCAACTCAGTGATTTTCCTATTTTTTTTTTTTTTTGATCCATTGCTAGTGAACCAGTGTCATCTTTTGGGGATGTAAAGGAACCCTGTTTTGTCACATTAATAGAATTGTTGTTCTGGTTCCTTCTCATTTGGGTAGACTATGTCAGAGGGAAGATCTATGGCTCCAGGTTCCTATTCTGATTCTTTTGTCCCACAGTGTGCTTCCTTGATGTGGTGCTCACCCTCTTCCCCTAGGGATGCGACTTCCTGAGAGCCAAACTTCAGTGATTGTTATTTCTCTTCTGGATCTAGCCACCCAGCAAAATTTAACCCAGCTCTGGGCTGGTACTGGGGAGTGTCTGCAAAGGGTCTTTTGATGCAAACTGTCTTCAGGTCTCTCAGCTGTGGATACCAGCACCTTCTTCAATGGAGGTAACAAGGGAGAAAAGTGAACTCTGTGAGGGTCCTTGGCTGTATCTGTGTTTAGTTTGCTGGTTTTGTGTTTGTTCATTTCCAGCCAGAAGGTGACACTTTCAAGATAGCATTAGATGTGGTCATACAGTAAGGACACAGACTTGCCTTAGGGTCACCTGAATAAGTTTCTCAGGCAGTGGGCAGGTACATAGAAATACCAAGAGATTATGTCTTTTGTCTTTGACTACCAGGACTACTTATGATGAGATGTCCTGGCATGGCCTTGATCACCAGATACCTAAAATATTACTGACATGTCTGGCCTCGAATCATTCTTCTTGCTGCTTCTTGCAAGTTGACTGAGTGCCCTTGTTGACTTAGCATTGATTTTGTCTTTAGGTTCTCTGTATTCTACTAATCATCTCTGCAAATCACTGTAGTCAGGCCCCATAGGTGAGTGAGGTTATCTTAGACTTTCCAGCCACAGTCTAGGCACTAAGGTGGCCCATACAAAACTAGTTAAAGATGTGCCTAGCTGACCTCAGGTCAACTTGCTGAACTGTACATCCATGAACAAATACAACAGTTGTTTTCTTCAGTCAATAAGTTTTGCTATGGTTTATTATTTAGCAATTGATTATCAGTACAAGGTTGTTAAGGAGCACACAATGCTGAAGGTTAGAAACACAATCAATGAACATATTCACCAAATCTAATAATTTGTATAAAGTGCTAATATAGAAAATATTTTGTAGAATGAGAAGGGAAGACACTAAGGTATACCTTTTTATATAATGATAGTGTCTCCCCACATAAAAATCATATACAGGAAAACAAAAATAATAGATTGCAGTTCAAAAATTAAAAAAAAAGACTTTTGTGCATCGAAGTATATCATCAATAGAGTGAAAAGGCAACCTATGAATGGGAGAAAATATAAAGAGAGGATTTTGAATGTTTTCAACAGAGAGTAATAAGAGATATGCTAATTACTTTGATTTGAGCACTATACATTGGATGTATGAAAACATCACTAGGTACCTTACAAATATGTGTAATTATCAATGTGTCACTTTAAAAAATTAAGACAGTAAAAAAAAATTATCCAAATTACTCTATCCAGAAGTAAAGGCTTTTCATATTTAAAAACCTCAAATATATATTTCCAACATACATATCAATGTATAAATAGCTGCTTCTCTAACACCAGACAGAATATCTATTGTTTAAGTTTTGAAAAATAAATGATGCTGGTCAGGTTGTGGAGAAACAGGACTGCTTATATACTGTTAGTGTGAATGTGAGTTTGTTCAACCATTATGGAAGAGAGCGTGGCAATTCCTCAAAGACCTAAAGAGAGAAACACCATTCAACCCAGCAATATCATTACTGACTATATACCCAAAGAAATATAAATCATTCTATTGTAAAGACACATGCATGTGTATGTTCACTGCAGCACCATTCACAATAGCAAAGACAGGGAATCAGCCTAAATGCCCATCAGTTATAGACTAGATAAAGAAAATGTGGTGCATATACACCATAAAGTACTATGGGACCATAAAAAAAAGAAGATCATGATTTTTGCAGGGACATGGATGGAGCTGGAGGACATTATCCTTAGCAAACTAACAGGGAAACAGAAACCAAATAGTGCATATTCTCACTTATAAGTGGGAGCTAAATGATGAAGACACATATAGCAGAGCAACACACACTGGAGTCTGTCAGAGGCTGAAGGGTGGGAGGAGGGAAAGGATAAAAAAAATAACTAATTGGTACTAGGTTTAATTCCTGGGTGATGAAATAATCTGCACAACAACCCCCCATGACACAAGTATGTCTATTTAACAAATCTGCACTTGTACCACTGAAAAAGTTTTTTTTCTTTTAAGTAAAGAGCTTCTTCAACTCAACAACAACAAAAAACCCCAAAACAACCTGATTAAAAAATGAGGCCTGGTGCGGTGGCTCATTCCTGTAATCCCAGCAGTTTGGGAGTCCAAGGCAGGCAGATCACCTGTGGCTGGAAGTTCTAGACCAGCCTGGCCAACATGGAGAAACTCTGTCCCTACTAAAAATACAAAATTAGCTGTGTGTGGTGGCAGATGCCTATTATCCCAGCTACTTGGGAGGCTGAGGCAGGAGAATCCCTTGAACCTGGGAAGTGGAGGTTGCAGTGAGCCAAGATCATGCCATTGCACTCCAGCCTGGGCAACAAGAGTGAAACTCCATCGCAATAAAAGAACAATAAGCAAAAGTTCTAGAGATTATTGAACAGCATGGTGACTATATGTAATAATAATATACTGTGTACTTGAACAATGCTGACAGTTTGGATCTTAAATGTTCTCACTACAAAAAATATAAGTCGGTGAGCTGAAAAATGTGTTAATTAGCTTGAGGTAATCATTTCTCAATTCATACATACATACATATATATATATACACACACACACATATATATACAGACACATGCACACACACACACACACACACACATATATATGTATAAATCTCACCAGGCTTGGTGGTTCACGCCTGTAATCCCAGCACTGTGGAAGGCTAAGAATGGAGGATTGCTTGAGCCCAGTATTTCAACACCAGCCTAGGCAACACGTGAGATCCCATCTCTAGGAATTGTTTTTATGTAGCCAGGTATGCTGGTATGTACATGTAGTCTCAGCTACTTGGAAGGCTGAAGAAGAAGGATCACTGGAGCACAGTAAGTAGAGGCTGCACTGAGCCATGATGGCCTCACTGCATTCCAGGCTATGCAACAGAGTGAAACCCAGTTTCAAAACAAAACAAAAACCAAAACATTTATAAACACCATAAGTACATTAAACTTTTATTTGCAAATTATGCCTTAATAAACTGAGGGGCAAATGAGTAAAATATTGGCTTAGCCTTTTCTCCAAAGAAGATGTACAAATGATCAACAAACAGGTAAAAATTTGTTCAATGTCACACTAATCAAAAGGGAAAAGCAAATCAAAATTACAATGAAATACCACTTCATGTTCATTAAGATGCCTGGTATTAAAAAAACAGACAGATACAAAAAAGCACAAAATAACAAGTGTTGGAAATGATATGGAAAAATTGAAACTGTGTACGTTGCCTGTAAGAAAGTAAAGTTGTGTAACCATTATGGAAAATTCTATGGCACTATGGCAGTTCCTCAAAACATTATAGAATCACCACATGATCCCACATTTCTACTTCTGGGTGTATACCTAAAAGAATTGAAAGCAGGAACATGAACAGATATTGGTACACTACTGTTCACAGCATTATTCATAATAGCTGACAACTGGAAGCAATCCAAGTGTTTACTGATGGATAAATGGATAAAAACATGTGATATCTATATATAGATATATTTCCATATATATGTATATATACAGATATAAATTATGTAGATGTAGGTATACGATAAAATGTTATTCAGCCTTAAAAATGAAGAAAATTCTGATATGCGCCATAAAATAAATGAAACTAAAAGAGATTAAGCGAAATGCCCTACATATAATATGTACAAAAGAATACATATTACATGGTTCCAGTTGCATGAGGTACTTCCAGTGAAGTTTATAGTGACAGAAAGGAGAAGGCTGGGCGCAAAGGGCAGGGGAAATAAGAGAATGGGGAGTGATTGTCTAATGGGTTCAGTGTCTGACTGGGAAGAGGAAAAAGGCCTGGAGATGGATGATGGTAGTGGTCACACAACAATGTGATTATACTTAATGCCATGGATCTGTGATCTGTTCACTTGAAAATTGTTAACCATATGTATGCCTATATGATTTGTCTATTTCTTCACCTCCAGGTGCTACATAAACTTTTGCTCTCTAGTTTTGCAAAATATCTTTCTTTCCACACAGTAGTCGAACATAACAACTCAGGAAACAGTAAGCCCGTTATTTAAGTACCAGTAAAATAGTCACTGATTCAAAAGTGCGTAAAATACTTCACTAAAGAGCAGCTTTATTAACATTTTAAGTTAAATGATATTTCCCACAAAAATATTAATATAATCTTTTCAAATTCTTGAAAGGAGCTGGGTTAATTATAGCATGGGGAAATTGGTTTTCAAAACATCTAAGAAATATACCTATGTATCCTCTTTTTCTGCTTTTCCTCTGTGTCAATTGGTCACATTCAGGTGTTAAATTATTTATTTTAATATTGTGTTATAATAGAAAGTAATATCGATAAAGTGGGGTCTTTTTCCACCTTAATTCACCAAAATAACTCCATTTTCTAGAATACTACTACTAACACAGCAGAATTTCAATAATATTTTCAAATAAACATTTACATTTTAATTTTCTCAATCTTGATTCCCAGCAACTGTATTAAGGGTTCTATTTTCCAATTAAGTAAGCCTTATTAGAAATTTCATTGAAGCCAGGTAAGCAATTGCAATTCCTGGATATATTTATTAATGTTTGCTACTTGTATTCAATTGCACATTTATTTCAAATATTGTTTTGTTTTTGTTTTGCATTCAAGTATTATTGATCATTTTTTGTATTTGACTGTGTGCTTTCTAAAATTATTTCAAGAATTTCTGTTTGTAGCCAGACTCTGAAGACATAAGAAATTGTATTTCCACAATACAGTGCTATCATAGCATTTCAGCCTTACTTGCTTTTTGTTTGTTTATTTGCTTCTATTAATGGTAAGTCTTTGTATGATACCATTTCTTGTCTTGATGGGTTCTTTATTAACTTAATTACTTATATAAATATAAAAAATATAGAGTCACATAACTACGAACATACACAGGGATGCGAATCCACTATAGTCTCAGTCCTGCAACGTCTACCTTCATATTTATATTTTTTGCAATTAATAGGGTCCAATTTTCTGCTAAACGAATGAATAAGTGACATAACTCTGAAATAAAGATAGAGAATGACACCAAATCATCATTTTTCTTTGTTATTTAATATGTTATTAACCCCTCTTCTAAGATTTTGACGTCCTGCAGAACGACAGGAAGTGTAAAGAGTAATAATACTCGTCTATGTGAAGTAAACTGTTTTTAAGAAACACTGCAAATAGCAAAAAACTATTTTTCAACAAATCGGAAGTTAATGTTTTATGTTTACTTACCTCTTTTTAAATTTGTGGTGTAAAAGTATTATTGTTTGTATAAAACAGCTTTAGCTCCACTGTCAAAGTTCAAAATAATGCAGTTATTATAAACTACTTCATTATTTTCTTTTCTGATATAAAGTCCTGATTAAATCACAAACATCACAATTGCTTTCTCTAGTCATAGACCTGCAAATATTCACCTCACAAAAGTATTCTGTTTGTTACTAAAGAGTATGGTCTATTTGTTACTAAAGAGTATAAATGTGTGGATAAAGACTGCTCAAGGGAAAATGTTAACTTTTGCTAACAAAACAACTAAGTGTGCTTGCCCAGTTTATGGCTGATAAATAATGTCATGTTTCTATATAAAGACCAATCTTTAGTGTATAGATAGGATTGATGTAGCACAAATAAAAATACTTATTTTTCTTAAACAGTAGACCTAGATATTATTATTAATATATATATATATATTTGTATATATGGTGTTTGCAGAAAACTTCATTAAAATGGAAATTGGATTTTCATTGAGAGTAGAAAAAATAACAATTTAAGCAAATTCACTGTTGCATATTTCTATGATGTGTGTTTGCAGCATTATTTTAGCAACATAACTGGTTTTCTTGCAAAAGTCAAAGGCCTCAATTTTCCTTCAGTACAAAGCAAAAATCATATACACATATTATTGAGAATTGTGAAAAACAAATGACAGAATTTTGCTTCCTATGTTTATTTCACAGTTAGTTCTAATAAAAATAGATATTTAAATCCAAGCAATATAATTTGATTTTATCTTTAGAAGTAAAAGAAATACATTTGGCTTTGCAGCATTATTCTAGATAATTATGAATATTTTATACAGATTTTTTCATAATTAACTCTTTTGACTT
Source organism: Saguinus oedipus (assembly GCA_031835075.1). Lineage (NCBI taxonomy): Eukaryota > Metazoa > Chordata > Mammalia > Primates > Cebidae > Saguinus > Saguinus oedipus. Next base: position 17,619,237 of record CM063190.1, on the reverse strand, counting down.
GACATTTGATCAAACTACCATAGTAATTAATCTCAGGTTACCACAATCCCAAAGAAACCAGTTTTTATTTTTATGCCCATTGTAAGCCACAACAAGCATCTAATATCTCATATGACATTCTATTACCGAAATGAATAATAATTCTAAAGGTAGGACTTATTATCTCCATTTTAAAGATTTAAAACACAAACATAAAACAAGTTTAGGAATTAAATTACTTTCCCTAGTAAATACTGCTGACATCCGAGGCTCAAACTATTAGCTGAGGATTCAGACCTACTCCTATGACCCGATGCTTTTTCCAGGATACAAAACTGCTCCCCGTTTTCTCTGTATTTCTGACAAACTCTAAAATTTAATGGAACCATGTTAGCAATATGCATTATTAAACCATTAGAAAAAGTTATGTCAGTAACTTGTAATATTTTTCTCCTTTTTGATAATGTATTTCTCAATGGTAAAAAACATCGAAATTCAAAAACTCCAGAGGTTATACAGTTAAAGTGAATCTTCACTGTGCTCCTACCACTCCTCATACTGTTCCCTTTTTCAAAGTCATCTCCTGTTATCAGTTCTTTCTGTTTGTAACTGGAGATAGTTTATTCACATAGAACAAACAATTACATATTTTAATTTTATTTAAACAGTGTGGTGCATCAAAAATTAATGCTAATTGGGTTTACTCCAGAATTGTAACTCGTTATATTATGATGAATTTTAGTCTTATTGCATTGACAAGCAATAACCTAAATAATGGGGATAGCAAATATTTGGATCACCCTGTGTGTTAAGTTGACTAGGAACACAGTCTGTAGAGTGGGACCTATGTGGGTCTATCTTTGCTTCTCCATTCTAAGTCTCAGGCACATGATCTGTAAAATCTGAATAAGTCTATTAGGATTTCAAATAAATTGAATGAAGTGACATCGAAAAGACATTAAAAATGGTGTATGGTAAATATTAATATATGATATTAATCATAAATGCTAGGAATGTTGATTTCTTACTGTTGATAAAATATACTCTTGACCTTATCTTTAATGAAACTGTTTCACATATCGCATCATAAAGCAAAAGCCTATTTGTTCACTGAAGATAATTTTTAACCAGATAATGCATTCTTTACCTTTAAAAATTTATTTTGTAAATAATATCTATTATAGTTTTAAATTTTTCTATCTTTATTTAATAATCATATTAAGTCTCCTTTTACCTATTTTTAAGGAATAATAATATATTCCCAATTACACATTTTTAATGCAACTCACCTGGTCATGGCCATTAGATTGTTAATATATAATTAGACATTATACCTAACTATTCGCTAATAGTTTGTTAATGATTTGTGGAGTTGGAGACAGTCAAGTTCAATAGTGGTCCATGAAAAGTAGGTAGAATGATTATACATTCTGAGTCATCTCTGTGAAAAAGGGACCACCCAGTAGTCTTATCAGTTCAGGAACTGTGAAAAAAAATTGTCTTCAGCATAAACAAAGTGTCCATAATAGAGAAGTTTCCAATAAATATTTCTTGACTAATAAATAAAATCAGATGTAAATACTGATGCATATAATTTGAGGTTCTGGAGCATCTACCATGTCTTCCTTCATGTATATAAGCAGAAATACTCTTGGCTCTAGGTAAAAAAAAAAAAAAAAAACCAGATTGCACACTGATAGTTATCTGGCATTATTAGACCCTAAGTCTTTTTTTTTTTTTAACTTTAAGTTCTGGGATACATGTGCTGAATGTGCAGGATTGTTACATAGGTATACGTGTGTCATGGTGGTTTGCTGCACCTATCAACCCATCATCTAGGTTTTAAGCCCTGCATGCATTAGGTAGTTGTCGGAATGCTCTCCCTTCCCCTGCTCCCCATCCCCTGACAGGCCCAGGTGTGTAATGTTCCCCAAGTCCACGTGTTCTCATTGTTCAACTCCCACTTAAGAGTTAGAACATGCGGTGCCATTCTAACTGGTGTGAGATGGTATCTCAATGTGGTTTTGATTTGCGTTTCTCTCTAATGACCAGTGAGGATGAGCTTTTTTCAATATGTTTGTTGGCAGCATAATTGTCTTCTTTTGAAAAGTGTCTGTTCATATCTTTTGCCCACTTTTTAATGGGGTTGTTTTTCACTTGTCAATTTGTTTAAGGTCTCCATAGATTCTGGATAATAGCCCTTTGTCAAATGGGTAGACATGAAGTCTACCCATTAATCATGAAGTCCACTTCATGAGTCATGAAGTCCTTGCCCATGCCTATGTCCTGAATAGTATTGCCTAGGTTTTCTTCTAGAGTTTTTATGGTGGTAGGCCTCATGTTTAAATCTTTAATTTATGTAGAGTTAATTTTTGTATAAGGTATAAGGAAGGGGTCCAGTTTCAGCTTTCTGCATATGGCTAGCCAGTTTTCCCAACACCATTTATTAAATAGGGAATCCTTAACATTGCTTGTTTTTCTCAGGTTTGTCAAAGATCAGATGGTTGTATATGTGTGGCGTTCCTTCTGAGGCCTCAGTTCTGTTCCAGTTCTATTGGTCTATATCTCTGTTTTGGTACCAGTACCATGCTGTTTTGCTTACTATAGCCTTGTAATACAGTTCATATGGCTATTTAATTGTCTTAGCACCATTTATTAAATAAGATATCATTACCCCATTCTATGTTTTTTTGACTTTGTCTAACTATCTTGGCTCTTTTCTCATTCCATATGAATTTTAGGATTGCTTTTTAAATTCTATAAAAACTAACATTGGTAATTTGACAGTAATTGTGTTTAATCTGTAGATTGCTTAGGGCAGGTCGGTCATTTTAACAATATTGATGCTTCCAATCCATAAGCATGGGCAATGCTTCCATTTGTATTTATTACTTTATATATATATATATATATATATATATATATATATATATATTTGAGATTATGATATAGGATACATCAGATTTGTAGGTGTTTTGCCTTCTAGAGGACTGACTTTTAGAATTACTCCTTTTTTGTATTGTTAAGGATGCCTTCACCTTAATGTTGACTTTGTTTCACATTAAAATGGCTACAATAGCTTTCCTGTGTTTTATGTTTTTATGCCACATATTTTTAGATTTTTTGGTTTTGAACTTTCTCATATTAAAAGTATGTACCCTGAAAACAACATAGAATTGTTTTAATTTACTTTTGTATCTATTCTGACAAGCATTGTCTTTTAACTGGAATGTTTACTCTGTTTGTATTTAATGTAAATAAAATTTTTATTAATTTCATATTTTTATGCATAGATTTGTTATTTTTTATAGTTTAATATTAGCTACTTGTTTATATTTCTCCTGTTTCTAGATTCTGTTTTCGTTTTTAATTTTAGATTTATTGTTTATTATTAATAATTACATATTTATACTTTTACAACATTTTTCCTATTAACTTGAAAATTTAGTTTCAAGAATCATTACAATATGCATCAGTTTTGAAAAATCTGCTTGCATTTTTTAATCCAAGAAGGGCTTCTGTTTCATTCTCTTCCTTCTCTATTTGTAGACTTTGATCATATGTATGACTGCGATTTGTTGTTTAATACACATCTCATGCTTTTATGCTTTTTTCTCTATTTCCAATTCTTTGAATATATACATGATCATCTACCTTTTTTCTTAACCTGTCTTTCAGTTCATTACATTTTTCTTTAGCTATATGTAATATAATATATCAATCTACTGGGTTTATAACTTCAGTTATTTTATTTAATTACTTTTTAAAACTTCCAAATTTCTTCTCACATTCTCAATTTCTCAATTTTATTCTCCATATACTAGAACAATGTAGTCACAATTATTTTAATCACTGCATATAATTCAAATATCTAAATTTTATGTGGGATTATATCCTGTTTTTCCTTTTTTATTAACTCATGCATTTTTAGAAATCTGATTAGTTTTGATTAGACATGTAGGATGAAACATGGTTTCTATCATGTATAAAATCTTTAAGGAAAATTTGAAGTGTAGATCATTTTTGAATTACAGTATATTCAACTAGATCAGAGTTTCTTTTGATTTTAGAAAAACAATTCAAGTGGAGACAAGTAATACTTAATCAAATTTCTAAATGAATTTGTTAAAAACGGTTTTAGTTTTAGGATGAGTTGGCCTATGTTGCTTTGCCTTTTATGGTCCAGTTAATAATCCTGCAGTGTTTACCAGGTCCCTTGTTCCTTAGTGGGTCCTGAACTCCAGTTTTTTTCCTATGAACTTATAGAACTGTCATAAATTTGGCTCAACTGCTTAGACTCTCCTCAGTCTTTACATAATGAGCAAATACAGTGAAGATAGACTGAAACCAAATATTTTTCATATCTCAGTGTCTTTTCTTTGTCTTCAGGATTTTGGTCTCTGAAATACTTGTTCTGTAGGTGGTTTATTGATGACTGCAAAGAAAAATGTTTTTTTCTTTGTAAGTTTTCCTATTTTTATTGGTAAGTGGGCTGGCAAGATGCAATGTTGTCCATTATAGACAGAATTGAAAACCTTCTCTACTACTCTTGGCTCTATACATTCTAGATCATTATATTACAGATGCATTTATTATTGAAATCATACAGCTTTATTTTAAAATTTTACTTAAAATTATTTTATTGTAACAGGAAACAAATTTATTTTAATCGGTTTGCAAAGCATATATATTACTTGCACATCCTAAGTTTTTGGTGCATTTTTATAGTTTTTAAAATTTGCTTTTCTTTTATCATTTTTAACATGCTCAATAATCAATTTAATTTAAAAAATCTAAGAATCTAGGAAGTATTCAGCATATTTTTACATTTTATTTTATTTACATTTAATGACAGTAAAAATTAAAAACACACTTGAAATGTATTAACAATGCAAAAAATGAAATGCAAATAGACTGGCAAAAAAGAAGATCACAATTTTTATTTTTAAAAACTATTTTCTATTGTATTTATCAAGTAATATGGAATATATATTCTCCAGTCATAGGAAATATATATACATATGTATATATATATATATATATATATATATATATATATATATATATATTAATCATTTTGGTTGGGAATATGTTCAGTTTCAAGTACTAAAGGAAAATACTGACAGTGATGTCTCACCTGTTGCATATGGATTGTAGGCAAAAATCAGATGTAAGCATACTATTTCAGTCATTAACATATTCTAAGTAGATATTAACACAAGCTTGAATTTATCCAGATGGCTAAAACCTGACAACCAGGCAAAGGGGGAACCATTAGAAAACATCAACATTTCAGAAGTATTCAAAGATAATTGGTTCTGAGGAAGAAAAGTGAGAATGAGAGGTAGGAGAAGCTAGAGGGCATGGCATTTTGGAAGCCAAAGATCTTTCCTACAAGAAAGGAAATTTTAATAGCATCAAACACTATATACGGTATAGATACGGTAAGAACCAGAAGAACCTCATTGTGCTGGGGTATAGGAATGTTCCTGAAGACTAGCAATTGAAAATCACATTTCTCATTCTGTAAGTTGCCGGTTCACTCTAAGGATAGTTTCCTTTGCTGTGCAGAGCTCTTAAGTTTAATTAGATCCCATTTGTCTGTTTTGGCTTTTGTTGCCATTGCTGTTGGTGTTTTCGTCACAAAGTCCTTGCTTATGCCTATGTCCTGAATGGTATTGCCTAGGTTTTCTTCTAGGGTTTTTATGGTGTTAGGTCTTATGTTTAAATCTTTGCATGTTCTCACTCATAAATGAGTGTTGAACAATAACACATGGACACAGGAAGGGGAATATCACACACCTGGGCCTGTTGGGGCATTGGGGACTGAGGGAGGGAAAGCAAAAGGTGGGGGTATTGGGGAGGACTAACATGAGGAGAAACACCTAATGTAGATGACGGGGGACTGGATGCAGCAAACCACCATGGCACACGTATAGCTATGTAACAAACCTGCACGTTCTGCACATGTACACCAGAAGTTAAAGTATACTTATATAAAAAAAGAAAATCACATTTCTATATTGCAAGTAGTAGATTTACAATTTAAATTATTTTGCCTTTATTTACATAATTTTCTAATGGCAAGAAAAGAATATCTATAGGCAGTCACATATATATTTTCAAAATATAAGTTCTTTAATTCCTATGCCATTCTGAAACTCATAATTGGCAATATCTGAGACTTCAAAAATATATTGTAATACTAAATTTTTATTTGGTTTGACAAATGTTTATTCAAAAATTATGTATGGCTTTTCTATTATGTTTTGTTTGCTCATTAATAACATGTGTTTAAACAGACTACAATGTCCTTCCTTTCAATGGTTACTGTATGTATTTTTATACTATAATTTTTCTATTCTAGAATTCTATAGTATTGCCTACTCTTTTTTATAATTGCATTTTAGGTTTTAGGGTACATGTGCAGAACATGCAAGATAGTTGCATAGGTACACACATGGCAGTGTGTTTTGCTGCCTTCCTCCCCTTCACCCAAGTTTGGCATTTCTCTCCAGGCTATCCCTCCCCAGCTCCCCACAGCCACTGTCTCTCCCCTATTCCCCCCAACAGACCCCAGTGTGTAGTACTCCCTTCCCTGTGTCCATGTGTTCTCATTTTTCATCACCCGCCTATGAGTGAGAATACATGGTATTTCATTTTCTGTTCTTGTGTCAGTTTGCTGAGAATGATGTTCTCCAGATTCATCCATGTCCCTACAAAGGACACGAACTCATCATTTTTGACTGCTGCATAATATTCCATGGTGTATAGTATTGCCTACTCTTATAAATAGATGGATCAAATCTTTATTTTTCCCTCAAGAAATATACCTGGGGCTATGTTTCTTCAATTATCAAATCTATTATCATATATATCTTTTGCTTTAATACATATGAGTGACATCTGGTTGAGTTTAAAATCTATGGATCACAAATCTTTTTTCCAATCACTCTATATCAGTATTTTCTGATATTTAATATTTAGAAGTATGTTATGAAGTATCTAATTTTTAAATTTTTCAGTAGTTCTCTTTCCATGATATTATGATTGAATGAATTTTTGTCTATTTTAATTTCAAAACTTTTAATCTCCAATTAGGAGAATCACTTTTGTCAGATATAAATGTGAAAATTACAGCAATTAATTTTGATAGCTATTCTCTTGAGAGTCAGATTTACTCTTTATTTTTACAGCATCCTCATAAATATATTTGCAGTAATGATAGACCTAGCTAGAAGAATTCAAGAAACAGTATTAAATGCTGAAAATGAAGTGATCTCATAACAAAGGACAATGAGAGACTCAGAATTCCCCTCTCCTTCTTCATAGTGAATACTTAACTTGAACTGTTTCCATCATAAAGGTAGAGGTTAAATTCTATCTCTAGTATTTTTTGTTGCTGCTGTTTTACTTTTAGGGCCTAAAATTGAGGTCTCTCTGGAATGAATTCTATGTAGCCTTGTGCTTTATGCAAGTATGACTATTACCACACTGCCTTGTGATAGTGAACTCCTAAAGCAGGAGTATTCTTTCCTTGTATCATGATCCAAATTTCACTTATTTTGCTACCATTCAGTATATTATCTAATTTGATATGTGAAAAGTATTATAAAATACATGATATTTTAAAACAGCTGTAGAATGCTATACATATGCATGTGTGCATGCAAAATTTAATTTTTAAAACACCTCTGTACCCTTTATGTTGCTAAAGTAGGTATTGGGCCTATATGTGGATCCTAATGTTTGTGTTAGGCAGATTATAAGGTTGCCCCCAATGATCCTCCTTTACTGGGACCCTTATAATCCCCCTATGCCCTTAGTGTGGGCTAGACTCCTTGATTGACTTCTTTTTTTTAAAATGGAGTCTCACTCTGTTGCTGAGGCTGGAGTGCAGTGGTGAGATCTTGGCTCATTGCAGCATCTGCTGCTGGATCAAGTTATTCTCCTGACTCAGCTTCCCAAGTATCTGGGATTACAGGTGCATGTCACCATGCCTGGCTAATTTTTGGACTTTTAGTAGAGATAGGGTTTCGCCAGGTTGGCAAGGTTGGCCTCAAACTCTGACCTCAAGTAATCCATCCACCTTGGCCTCCCAAAGTGCTGGGATTACAGACATAAGCCATGGCACCCAGCCTCATTTATTCACTTCTAACAAATAAAATATGGCAGAGATTAAGGGATACCATTCTGAATTTAGGTTATCTTTAAAAAATGGCACTTTCTTCAATTGATCCAAGATGGCTGATTGCTAACAGCTCGGGATTGTAGCTCCCAGTGAAAGCTCAGAGAACGAGAGGACGCCACACTTTCAGACAAATTTTCATCTCTCACAGACCAGAAGATTCCCAGTGGAGGAGCCCCATGGGTCACCAATGCGACTCTTGTGGCCAGCGCAGCAGTTTTGCTGGCACCTTGGCATGGCAGCTCTTCTTGCAGAGTAAACGGGAGGAGATTCCTGGGCAGAAGAGCACCATCAGTCTTAACGCCACTGTTTTGGCCGGTGCAGTGGGTTGCTCGGATTCCAGCACTGGGAATCAAAAAACTGGACGTCCACTCAGAAACCTAACTAGAAAGGTGGTAATCATAAGAACGACAGGTAGATAAATTTATAATGAAGGGAAGAAACCAGCCTAAAAAGGCTGAGAGTACCCAAAATCAGAACTCCTCTCCCTCTACAGGGGATTACATTTCCTCATCAGCAACGGAACACACCCTGATGAAAAAGGACTGTGTGCCATTAACAGAAGTAGGCTTCAGAAGGTAGATGATAAGAAACTTCTGGGAGTTAAAAGAACTTGTTCTAACCCAATGTAAAATAACTAAGAACTTTGAAAAAAGGTTTGATGAAATGCTAACAAGAATAGACAATATAGAGAGGAATATAAATGAACTAAGGGAGTTGAAAAATACAACACGAGAACTTAGTGAAATATGCACAAGTTTGAATAGCCGAATTGATCAAGCAGAAGAAAGAATATCAGAGGTCAAAGACCAACTTAATGAAATAAAATGAGAAGACAAGAATAGAGAAAAAGGATAAAAAGGAATGAGCAAAGTCTCCAAGAAATATGGGACTATGTGAAAAGACCTAATTTACGTTTGAAAGGTGTACCTGAATATGACGAAGAGAATGAATCCAAGCTGGAAAATACTCTTCAGGATATTATTCAGGAAAACTTTCCCAATCTAGCAAAGCAGGACAATATTCAACCCCAGGTAATACAGAGAACACCACAAAGATATTCCTCAAGAAGAGCAACCCCAAGGCACATAATCATTAGATTCACCAGGGTTGAAATGAAGGAGAAGATACTAAGGGCAGCCAGAGAGAAAGGTCAGGTTACCCACAAAGGGAAGCCTATTAGACTTACAGCAGATCTCTCAGCGAAACCCTACAAGCCAGAAGAGAGTGGGGGCTGATATTCAACATCCTTAAAGAACATAACTTTCAGCCCAGAATTTCATATCCTGCCAAACTAAGCTTCACAATTGAAGGAAAAATAAAATCTTTTATGAACAAGCAAGTACTCAGAGATTTTATTACCACCAGGCCGGCTTTACAAGAGCTTCTGAAAGAAGCATTATACATAGAAAGGAACAACCAGTATTAGCCTTTCTAAAACTATACCAAAAAGTAAAGAGCATCAACATAAAGAAGAATTTACATCAACGAATGATTAAAATAGCCAGTTAACATCAAATGGCAGTAACCCTAAATTTAAGTAGACTAAATCCCCCAATCAAAAGATACAGCCAAAACTTAACGGTATGCTATATCCAGACCCATTTCACATCCAAAGATACACAAAGACTCAAAACAAAGGGTTGGAGAAACATTTACCAACCAAATGGAGAGCAAAAATAAATAAATAAATAAATAAAAAGCAGGAGTTGCAATTCTCGCATCTGATGAAATAGACTTCAAAGCAACAAAGATATAGTGGTAAAAGGATCAATGCAACAAACAAGAGCTAATGATCCTAACACTCAGATACATAAGACTCATAAACATCATTCTCAGCAAACTGACACAAGAACAGAAAAAGAAATACTGCATATACTCACTCATAGGTGGGTGAGAAAAATTAGAACACATGGACACAGAGAGGCGGTCTACTATACACTGGGGACTGTTGGGGGAAATGGGGGAGGGACAGCGGGGGGGGGGGGCTGGGGGGGATAGCCTGGGGATGAATACCAAGTGTGGGTGAAGGGGAGGAAGGCAGCAAAACACACTGCTATGTGTGTACCTATGCAACTATCTTGCACGTTCTGCACATGTACCCCAAAACCTATAATGCAATAAAAATTTAAAAAAAAAAAAGGACTCATAAACAAATTTAGACACAACGAGACAGAAAATTAATAAGGATATCGAGGACTTGAACTCAGATCCAGAACAAGTAAACTCAATAAATATTTATAAAGCTCTCCATTTTAGATACACAAAATATACATTCTCCACCTTAAATACGCAAAATATTGATCAGCCATTATTAATACCCATTTTTAGAATAAAGCTACATTCCCGTTCTCTCTCCCTCTTTTTCTTCCTCTTTCTTCCTCTTTCTTCCTCTCCTTCACTCCTTTTTTTCCTTTCTTTCCAAAAATAAAACAATAAAAATGGCACTTTCTGTCTTGGGTGCTTTCTCTTCTTTCCCTTGTGTTGCCTGTCTGAGGGAAAGTCACTTGCCCTGTCATTAGGCAACCCCTGGAGATTTATCATATGATGATAAATCAGGGCCTCCCAGTAGCCACATGAATGGGCTAGGTGCAGATTCATACTATCAGTGAAATCTTTCAAAAAGACCAAAGCCTTAGCTGACAGCTTGCCTGAAATTTCATGAGAAAACCTGAGTAAGAGACGTCCAGCTAAACTGTGTCTGGTTTCCCATTTCACAAAAATCGTGAGCAAAGGATGTTGGTTATTTTGACCTGCTATGTTTTAGAATAATTTTTCCACAACACTGGGTTAAAATAAAGTATTTTTCTTACTTATATTGTTCTACTTTCCAACTAAGTAATCATCCTAGTCTCACATGTTGGGTTTGGGGAATCTATGAGAATACAGTTACTGAATTAATCCTTACTAAAGGATGATGCCTATAGAAATTTAATACTTTAACAGAATATACAGTTTCAGGAGTGGGTTCCACAGAATAACAAAGGTAAAAATGACACTTTTTAAAGTCAAAGTAATTATCCAAATTAATCATGTCAATAGATGGTATCGTGTAGCATACCTATTCTAAATTCAATTCTGAATACTACAGTGAATTGACTTCGTTCTTAATTTTTCTCGATTCTCCTAACCATTTTAAATATCGCATGTTGCTTTTATTGTTGTGTGGTTATTCAATTTTATAGAACTTCATCAGGGGCGAGGCTTTTTTCACATGAAAGCAATAACTAAATTAGAAATAGTTACAGTATTCTTAAGTTCTCTTTATTTCTAGTTTTTAAAAAACATGAAATGGTTATAATAATCCATTTCTGAATGCATTTTTTGTTTATTGTTAATAATAAAAGTAAAAAGATTTAATTTGTATATATTTTATGTGTCATTTCGGGGGGTCAGTTACACAGGCAATAGCTAAATCAGTCTCTTTCTAAAGCTACACTAACACTTTGAAGTCATTAGGAAGACCATCACGTAGTATGAAAGTTAAAAAAAAAAGGAACACTAATTGCGATTTAGGATGATTCTGTGCTTCCAAGTTTATTTTTATAAGTGTTTTTTATCCTAAATTCCCCTTGAAAGACAGATTTTTTTTCAGTGTTTATGCTGTTGCTTTAAAGCAACCCAGAAGGGTATTATGATAACAGCTTTCAAAATGTCACAAAATTTTAAAACAATATGTCAGATAGGAAGCTTATGAGGTCAAAAACGGTCAGGAATTTAAAAGCTGCCAGACTTACTGCGTGATACATGTTACAATGTTGAGTGAAGACTTTAAATTTAAATTGATTTTAAAATAGATATGTTATTACTTTTCAATTTCATTGGAGCTAGAGTAAATTCAACTGCATAATACAAATCATGTTTCTAAGCACAGAATTTTATAAGGAAAGCACATCTTAATTTATGTTGAATTTCAAAACTTCTAAGGATTGTTGCATTCTTTTAAAAATCTTTAGGAAAGGTTTCAGTCACTGAGTGTTTTTAAATATTGGTAAAAGTTACAGTACTTTGACTTATCCTAATATAAATCACTATTACGCAACAGACCAGTGTGTTACGTGCAACACTGAGATATAACACATGCAGATATATTTGAATTCCTCTGCTCACTCCATACTAAAAATGTTTGGTCATTATTGAGCTAACTGTGCTACCTTAGCTAAAGTGACCAACATGGTCAGTTCTTGGCAGAGAGATATACAGAGTTAAAGGAATGTAATTATGTATTAATCATCAAAAATATTTTCTACACTTGCTGATCAGGCATGGAATTAAAACAGTTTTCACAACTCTTTAAAAAAGTTAAAATAAGTGAAGATATTATTAATCTAGTGTCAGTCCATTGTGAAGACATTCTCGTAACAAAGAACAAAAAATCAGAGTTCGTTCTGGATGAGTCCCGAGACTGTCTCAGTATTGCACAAGTGGGCTAATTTTCCAGTTGATTCAATACTTCTTAAAACAAAGTTTGTGTTAGTTTACTAGGGATGTCATTACAAAGAACCACAAGTTGGGTGCTTTAAACAACAAAAATCTACTGCCTAACGGTTCTGGATGCTGGAAATCAAAGATCAAGGTGTTGGAAAGGCTGGATACTTTTGCCGTGAGGGAGAGAGTGTGTTCCTTCTTCCTCTCCTAGATTTGGCTGTTTGCTGGCCACCTGAGTGTTCCTTATTTTTATCTGCATCTTCCCAGTTTCTGCCTTCACCTTCACATGATGTTCTCCCTGTGTGTGTGTCTGTGCCCAAATGTTTCACTATTATAAGGTCACCAGTCATATTAGATCTGGGGCCTATTCTACTCCAGTGTGACCTCATACTAACTATCTACACCAGAAACAGCTATATTTCCAAATAAGAACACATTTTTATATACTTGGCTATTGGGGCTTCCCCATATGAACTCTGGGATTGCACGGTTATACTGATAATAGTATTCTAATTGCTTTAAAACCCCATTGAATAAATGGAAGAGGAGACATTTTGACTAACCTAAGTTATAAAGGAGAGTGTTAGGTTGTGAGTGGGCAATGAGGTGGTAAGGAGGCCACACAGGAAAACACTTAGGTGCTAAATCATGTCTATTTCATTTTTTAATCCTAGAGGTTGAACATCTTTCTTTTTATTTAGGCCTCAAGTCTCTCCACTTTTTAATGTGAGTGTTCCACATTAATTTCCCTTCAGCCTCACATAATTCTAGTATAACTTAGTTTCAATAATAGAAAAAGAAAGAAAATAACCATAATCTACTAAATGAAAGTAAAAACATAAATTCTGAGAACTCTTACAGAAATCTTTCTGTATTGCATATGGTGAAGACTGAATCTTGATTTCACCGAGTTTTTATTACTGTAGAGACTTTATTATATTGCATTACTTTTTCCTTATTTTGATCCAGATGGAGATTAGGAGATGTAAAATACTGATCTTGGATTACCAATGAGAGAACAGAATGTGGTGAAAATGTAAAGAAAATGCATAATTGTGTTCTAAACAAAATGTGCCTCCCTAAAATTCGTATGTTGACACATTACTTCCAATGTAATAGTATAGTAAGTAAGGTCTTTGGAGGTGATTAAGGCTAGATGGAGGTACAATGGTGAGATTAGTGTCCCTAGATAAGAATGAAAGCAACACCAGAGCTCTCTCTCTCTGCCATGCAAGGATATGGAAAGGAGGCAGTGTCTACAAGCTAGGAAGAAGACCCTACCCCACAACCTGACCATGATGAAGCCCTTAGGCTATGAGATATAAATGTTGGTTTTTAAAGCCACCCAGTTTATGGCACTTTGTTATAGCAATCCAAACTGACTAAGACAGATTAATACTTCAAGTATAATACAATCAACATCAGCATTTAATCATATGAAGAAATTTTCTGAGAGATCTTCCTTAGGTTCACCACACATAATGTGATTTGCAAGGTGTGTTCTATAGGACAGAAGCAGCATAGCTGGACTACAGAGCTTTCTGCTATAATGTTAGGTAATTGACTATGTCAGTACTCATAATGGACTATGACTAATAATATCGGATCATAGTATCAATGTTAAAAAGACACTGGAGAAAATTATTTCTAAATATGTTGGCTTTACTCAGGAATAGAAATAAGGATTATAATCTAGAATGCATGAAATGGCAAGCCACCAGTGCATTTGATGAGGGAAGGACAATGGTGAGTTTTCATTAGGAAAAAGAGATTTACATAAGCTGCTTAGAAACAGAGTTCATTAGTTCCAGAGGTTCAAAGCCAGAGGTGTTGTCAGCTTATTAATGAAGATACCATTAACAGGCAAGTGTTCTTCAGAGGACTTTCATCTGAATGACTGCACTCCTAAGGAATGCCTAGTGGTAAACGTTATCAACGCAGGAGGGTGCCAAAGGATTTTAGAAAATCCTTGGAAAGAGTTCTTATCTCACAACTGTAAACCGATCATCCTCTCTTTCAAAACTTCTTGGCCCTATTTTATCTGGGTCTAAAAAAGATAATTTCATCTTGGTATTTGCAACTTTCACAAGAGCATAATAAATATTTCATTTAAAGACACATACCTGGGATGGTTGAAACCACGGCCTTTATTTCATGACATCTTATGCTTTGAACTATAGTAATGTCTTGCTTAATGGCTTGAAATATCAGTGTAGCTTCTTGTGTTTTGTTTTTTCTAGCAGGGCTCACTGTCGCTCAGGCTGGAGTGCAGTGGTGGGACCTTGGCTCATTGCAACCTCAGCCTCCTGGGTTCAAGTGATTCTCCTGCCTCAGCCTCCTGATAAGCTGAGATTACAGGTGCATACCACCAAGCCTGGCTAATTTTTGTCTTTTTAGTAGAGATTTGATTTCACCATGTAGCCCAGGTTGGTCTCGAACTCCTGACTTCATGTGATCTGCCTGCCTCAGCCTTCCAAAATGCTGGGATTACAGCCATGAGCCGCCACCTCACCTAGCTGTGTCATTTTTAAAAATTATAAAATGGATGAACTATGTTTTCAATTATGATGAAAGAAGCATAATAATGCTTCATTTGTAAATGGAAACCCAATTAACCAAATAGAAGTAACATCTGAATAATTACTTGTAAAATTAAAATAATTATTATATGATTACAAAACTTCAAATTGACTAAACCGCGTTTCATTAAGCCCATCAATAAACAAATGCCATAGCATCTTAACTTGTATTAATAAAGCCCTGTATAACCTTTTTGTTTTATTTATAGACAACTACATGGCTAGTATTTTATTTTAACTGCATCTATCATGGTTTATAGAAATAGTTTTTGATGTCAACAGATAAACTCTCTAATGAGTTACAATCAGAAAAAGGAATGCAGATGTACTCTACATCAAACTCTCCTTTCCTCATTAGTACAGCAGCTGTTTGGCTGACAGTTTGAATGATGTTTTAGAGTTTATTCTAGATCGCTTTATAATTTATGGAAGTTTTGGTTAAACCTTCCCACATTCATCTTTAGTTTTTAAACATAACACAAAATTATCTTAGACAAATTGCCTATCATATTATTGAAGCATAATTATCCACACAAGTACCAAATAACCAAATAGCATGAGTAATACGATACAAATGTATCCAAAACATATAACAAATTATATTTCAACATATGAATGCAGTACAATTATACAAAATCATATGACTACTATCACAACACATCACAGAGAGCACAAAGAGGACCTATATATCTTAATTATTTTTTCAGCTGTAATTACTTTTTAATTGTCTTATTTATGAATGAATAATAACTATACATTTATAGTATACAATATAATATTTTGATATATGTTATAAAGTAGAATGATTAAATCAGGCAAATTAACAAATTCATCCTTGTATATACTTATTTTTTGGTAAAACATTTAAAATCTACTTTTTAAAACAATTATGAAATATATATGCATTATTACTTATTATAGTCACCATTCTGTGCAATAGATCATTAATTCCTCTTGTCTAACTAAAACTCTATTAAGGAAACAATATATATCTCAAGCATATTTCTCAAAAATTAGCTTAAATTATCTCCCAATATGCTTACAAACTAATGTAATTCAAATAAAAGCCTAAGTAATTTATGTGAGAGGGGAATTGAAAGCTCTTAGGATTATTCCAATCTCCATGTGTAAGAAAAATAATGCAACATCAGCCTAGGAATATTTGGAATACTGGAATAATATACTATGGAATAATCTGTATTATGGCATACTATTTCTCATTTTCACCTCAATTTTTTCTAAAAATTTTTAAATTTATTTTCAGACAATTGACAATGTTTTTTCTTTTCCCATTAATTTGCTTTCTTTTACTCTTTGTGTATGTTGGTTGTTCTTAGAATTATTAAAAATCTGATATATTAATAGGTATCACATATTTTTATCCAAGATAATTTGTCGTTATTGTTTGCTATCCTTGGAATCTTTCCAGAAAATGTACTTGCTGACAAGTAGCAGCAAGTAAAATTGTCCTCCTAAAAAAATAAAATAACACTCCCCAACAAATATCCTTAGGTTCTGCTAGCAGCCACACATGAAATTCAGGCACTTTTCTCTGGTTATTGGCATTTTCAATTCCTTGTTTAGTTATTACTTAGCTTTTACTGTTTTTATAACAATATTCAAAGAGAGTTAGATGTGTTTATAACATATATAACTGTGAATATACTATAAAATTAGAGACTATAAGACAACAATTCTGAAGAATAGTATATTAATTTAGTCACTCAAACATATTATCTATAATGCATTCATGTTTTAATGACTAGTTTGCTTGATAGTATTTTATGAAGTAGAGACAAAATTTCCCATCCCATTACTAATGCAGATAATTAAAATGACAAACGTATGTGACACAAAGTTATGTTAACATGATTAATTAACAGAGACATTATTTTGATCAGATTTAAAGTGTCAGAGGAAATATTGCACTGAAAAACAGAAATCCTCAGAAATCACAATTAGTAAGCTTCTTGCATCTGCACCACACTTGATTGATAGGTGATTCCTTGAAAGGGTCACTACTTGAGATGTATTCAGTTCTGTGTTAAGCACTCTGGCATTGGTTGAACTCCATTTTGGTATAGGTCAAATGTTGGGAAGAGATAACATTTTCCTTTTAACTCAGCTTCAAATTAGCTGGCAGTTTTTCTCTGCACACTTCCTGCTATTGTCTCCTATTTTGTACTCAAGCTTGCACATTAGGCCTCCTACATCACCACTTACAGTCTGTTACCTCTTTTATCAACCCTCTGAATAAGCCATGTAAACTACAGGAGTGGGAGAGCTAGCAAAGCAGCATGCTTAGAGGGATCTCTCATAACCTGCCTCCTTGCAGCAGCTGCTATATGAATTCACCCTTGTTCTTTGCTGCTTCTCCCACCAGATAGTCTCTTCATTTCTTTGTGGTTTCTCCAATGCTTTTTTAGAACATATTTCTTTACTAAAGTTTCATCCAATTTCCTTAAGTGTATCTTTCTAAATCTTTTATCTTAATATAGACAGACATTACAATAGAGAAGGAAAGAAGAATTAAAATCCCAGATAACTTGTCTTTTAAAGGAGAAAAAAATACATAGGAATAAGCTAAATGCAGAGCTGAGGAACTCAGAAAATAAGATAGGAGGTGTTAATTTCATATCATCTTAGTTGACAACATTCCAGACTACAGTGCATTATAAACTCCAGAGAACAATGAAAAATTTCAGAATTTATAGCAACAATTTTTTTTTAACAATGAGATTGAGCTAATGGATATTTGGATATTGTATCAAGGAATTTATTTATTTATTGAATGGCTAGATTTTGCAAGGTTATTTTACTCCCAGAATAGATAAGGAACTCAAACAACTCAATAGCAAAAAATAGTCTGATTAGACAGATTAGATCTGAGTAGACATCTCTCAAAAGGAGATATACTAGTGACCAGCCAATATAAGAAAAAGTGCTCAACATCATTAATCAGCAGTAAAATGCAAATCAAAACCACAATGAGGTATCACCTCACTGCATTTAGAATGGCTATTATCATAAAGACAAAAAAAAATGCTGGTGAGGATGCAGGGAAGAGGAAACCTTATATGCTTTTGGTGAGAATGTAAATTTGTATGGGCACTATGAAAACTGTTGTAGAGTTTCCTCCAAAAATTACAAACAGAACTACTTATGGTATAGCAATTCCATTACTGAGGATATATACAAAGGTAATGAAATCAGTATTCAAAGTGGCATTGAATACTCATGTTTTTTTCAGCACTATTCACATTACTCAAGACATGGAATCAACCTAAGTGT
The DNA here is from genome assembly GCA_031835075.1 of Saguinus oedipus. Taxonomy (NCBI): domain Eukaryota; kingdom Metazoa; phylum Chordata; class Mammalia; order Primates; family Cebidae; genus Saguinus; species Saguinus oedipus. The sequence goes on along the minus strand of CM063190.1, from coordinate 17,600,772 downwards.
CCATCAACAGATAAGTGAATAAATAAAATGTGTGCATACATAATGGAACACTAGTCAACCATAAAAAAGAATGAAACTCTGTCATTTGCAGCAACATGGATGAACTTGGAAGACACTATGGTAGTTGAAATAAGCCAGTCATAGAAAGACAAACACCACATTTCTCAATCATATGTGGAATCTAAAAATGTTGATTTCACAGAAGTAGAGAGTAGTGTGGTTGTTACCAGAGTGAGGGAGGGAGTGGGAAGACTGAGAGAGGGTAGTCAATTAGTACAAAGTTACAGCCAGAAAGAGTAAGTTTTGGTGTTCTAATACACAGTAGGGTGACTTTAGCAAATAATAATGTTCATATTTCAAGATAGCTAGAAGAGAACAATTAGAATGTTGTCACCAGAAAGAAATGATTTGTTTCAAGTAATGAATATGATAATTACCTCTATTTGATTATTATACTATGTTTACATGTATTAAAACATTACATAGACTGGGCGCTGTGGCTCATGCCTGCAATCCCAGCACTTTGGGAGGCTGAGGTGGGCGGATCACCTGAGGTCAGAAGTTCTAGACCAGCTTGACCAACAAGGAGAAACCCCGTCTCTACTATAAATACAGTTGGCCAGGCGTGGTGGTGCATGCCTGTAATTCCAGCCACTTGGGAGGCTGACACAGGAGAGTCACTTGAACTTGAGAGGCGGAGATTGCGGTGAGCCGAGATCTTGCCATTGCACTCCAGCTTGGGTTACAAGAGCAAAATTCAAAAAAAGAAAAGGTTACATAGTACCCTGTAAACATGTATAATTATTGTATAAATAAATATATAAAAAAATTTCCTTTAAATTGACTGAATCTTTGTACAAAATTTGTATTTGTTAATATCTATTTTTAAGTAAACTTTATGAAAGTGAATATTATGCAGATATTTTTATATTTCAGTTCCTCTTCTTAAATGTCTTCTAGACTTACTGTAATATGTAATATAATGCAAATGATACTAAATACATTGTGAGTCTTTTGTCAGTAATAAAAGAACATTCTTCAAATCCTTTCACTCTATAATAATTAGATACTGCATAATTAAAACCTTCTTTTACATATAAACACACAAAAAACTCACAAAAGCATGTAAGTTATAGTGTAGAGAGTTGGGATATATAAATAGCACAACTTTTGTGTAAGATAAATGTGGAAAACACTCAGATTTAGACCTAACTGCACTAAGCACACAGAGACAAAATTGTTCATTATTGAACTGGGAAATCAGTGAAGATTAGATGGAAGTAACTTCTGAATGAGCCCCAGAATATGAAAGGCTTTCTAAAGTAATGTGGCATTTTTGAAGGGGAATTAATTCCACTCTTTTGAATCACATGGTAACTAGATGGATTAATATAAACATTACTTTTTCTCTGACAAAAGCTGTGAAATCTGTTTGAGCTTAATAGGTTGTGTTGAATATCACCACACCGAGCTTCACAATGTGAATGGTGCTATGGCTGGTGCTATTAAATACAATTACCTTTAGAAAAATATTGAATATTTTGATGAGGGCAAAAGTGAACAAATTTTACTGATGGTATCCTTGAAGGTCTCAGTGTAAAACAGGCTCACTTTCTCTGGCTAGTTCTAACAATCTGCAATGTTCCAAGTATTAATTTGTTTGGTGGTTTCAGCCTAAATATTGTTAGTTATTCTCTGAAAATCTGAGATCCTTGTAGAACCTTTAACATAACATAAAGCATGTTTTGTTCTTGCGTTTTTCTCTTTTTCAACAGCACTTTAAGTTCTTGTCAAGTGGTTTTATAATGCTTTGTTCTTATTCTCACCAAATAAAATGTCATTCAACACAAAATATATAATCAATACATGTAAAAATTCAGTGATTTCCATTTTATTATGGTGTATATACCTTTAAGAGGTAAGCAAGAACTGACCCTGATCATACACTTTTTTTCTTGGATCAAAATCTTGTTAACTCAAAAGTAAATATTTGACAAAAAAATCATTTCACTAAAATAATATTTATGGCTCTTTTATTATACATAAAATAGATTTTACTAGATTTTCTGTTGATGGGAATATGTAACCAAGAAAGCTTCTTTCAATGTAGCCAATAGGCAGGCAGATAGAACAGCAAGTGGCAAAGGAGTATTTCTGTAGATATTCAGCAAAGAAAATAAGTAGAGATCTGATTATACTACCAATATGTCACTGGGGCCTTTATTTGTAAGACAAAGTAAATAAACACAACCTTGAAAGTTTCAATGAAATATCCAAAGCTCTGATTCAGCAAAGTACTTGAGATGGATACGTTGGCTTGGATAGGCTGGGACTTGCAGAAACAAACCTTATTATTGAGGCTGTGGTAGTAAGGATCTCAGGTAAATCTAATAGAATCTTCATTTCTTTGAAAGCCCACTAGCTAATTGCTACTGGAATATACCTCTATTCAAACAGTTAGTTTTTGCTTATTGAAGCAGTATTTTGTGAACTAGAGCCAGTCAATGAATAGTCCTGGCAGCCTGAATCTCTACAAATCATTGCTTAAACAGTAAGTAGAATCCATCAGGCAGCTGGAAATTACTATTAGATCAGTTTGACTGTGTCATTCTAGAAATATGGCTTAGAATGCTTAAACTGGTTTAAGAACTGTCGTGCATTTTATGATTTGGTTTAATTTAATGTTTTGTAAGTTTGATAAATTTTAATTTCTCTTTCAATTCTATTCAACAATCCTTCTATTCAAAAATTGAAGGAGAAATTCTTGTATTTCATTCAAATATAGAGAAATTCTTAAATTTGTTTGTTATATTTTATATTTTTTGTTGCTCCTATATTTGCTTGTCATATTATATACTACATTCCTATATGTTAAATAGCACAACTTCTTTGTTTTACAGGATAGCTCATTTTAAATATTGCTAGAAATAGAATTGCCACATTATTTTTAAAACGACAAGAAGAAAAACTATTTTTAGAGATACACTAACCTGGATTTTATTTTCACTGTCAATGAAGTCCTCTGGTGATGGATTTTAGGCATTTTTCTCTTTCTTAACATCAAGGCACACCAGAATAAGTAGAATTATTAACCCGAACATATTATGCAAACACAGATTATACTTAAGTAGGTGTGAAAACACTGAACACCAAAATATCTGATCCTGAAGTAAAGATTATTCAATATTGCATAGTATGAATAATTTTGAATATTCTGGAAAAATGATTTAGTGTGCCTTCAACATAAAAATTATTCCCCTCTTTCATAAATTCATTTCAGAATAATACATATGTTCTACTTCAAAATAGCACAGAGACAGAAGTCATTTTAGGCATGTATAGCAGATGTAATTTCAAAGCACGTTTCAAAGAAAAGTAAACATTATTGCATGAAACTATTCAGGATTTAATAGTTTTATGATATGTAATGAGTATACACAAAATATGTACTTTTCTATTATAGGCAAAGGTAATAATAAATTTCTACTTTTAGTTTATCAGTTCTATTTAAAACCTGAGCTACTGAAATCCCAAATTACATTGCCAGCCAAGATTCGGGTGGTCATCATGATTATAACCTGTAACTTTTATTAATAACAGAAGATGATTTTTTTCTGCTTGGGGTGACCTATGTAATAGTAGAATAAAGACTTACAAAAAAAATGATCAATTTATGTGTGTGTGTCTGAATATGTGTGTGGCATGTGGCATGTTTGTACTTTATATGAAAATATGAAAAGAGTTTCCTTGACTAAAGTCATATAAGTTGTGGACTAGATGCATTTGTAAAGCTCCATTATTCTAGCTGTAATATAAACAACAAAGATAATGCTAGTTTTAATATACACATACAATAATAAATAAGAGGAAACTAAACCTTATTAATATCCCAATGCAATTTACTTTATATGTGTTGATATAATTTGAAATAGATATTTATTAAATAAATATTTGGAAATGTCTGTGTAACTATGCATTTTTCTAAGAAAAATACTTGTGAATAGGTGAGGATTTATTCACCGGAACATAAAAGAAAGAAGAAAAATATTTGGAAATGTATTGATAACTGCATTTCTCTAAGAAACACACCTGGGAATAAGTCAGGGTTTATTCATCAAAACAAAAGAAAGAAGTGAAAGTTGAGTCATTTGTCAGGACTGTTTTTGCATTTAGTTTTGAAAATTATGGCCGGGTGTGGTGGCTCAAGCCTGTAATCCCAGCACTTTGGGAGGCTGAGGCGGGTGGATCACGAGGTCAAGAGATCGAGACCATCCTGGTCAACATGGTGAAACCCCGTCTCTACTAAAAATACAAAAAAAATTAGCTGGGCATGGTGGCGCGTGCCTGTAATCCCAGCTACTCAGGAGGCTGATGCAGGAGAATTGCCTGAACCCAGGAGACTGAGGTTGCGGTGAGCCGAGATCGCGCCATTGCACTCCAGCCTGGGTAACAAGCACGAAACTTCATCTCAAAAAAAAAAAAAAAGAAAATTATTCTATTGCTGTAACAAAAATATATTCTATAGAGGAAGCTTGCAGTAACAAATAAATTCGAATGAATGATAATAATTTTCCTAGTAATTAATAAGATACTCTACATGTTAACACATAATGAACTTACAAATTTACCTCTTGGTTAAAAATTAGTTCTGTCAACAAAGAGAAAAGAAACGATTGAAGTAGCTCGCCAAAAAAGAGAGTCAAAGACAGAGAGCTCATAAATGAGAATGTGTACTGGTAGAGATAAGCTCAAATACAGAGGGAAAAAACACATTGGACTTCTTTGAAAACTTGTTTCCCTTCTGTTTCAAACTGACACTCTGAGATGCATTTCACCAAACCAACTGATGTGCTATAGCAGAGAAAGTAAAGCACCAGAGGAATTATTTCATGATTATGTCAAGATTAAAAACAGCAGTTTTCAAAAATGGTCTTTGTGTATGCCAGTTTCAATATGTCAGTTTCAATATGGTAATGTGGATAAGAAGGAAAGGAGAATGACATGTAGCAATCAGTTCTAAAAATGGGAAAAATAACTTGAGAAATGAATATAAAATTTTCTGAGAAAATGTCATTATTAATACCGAACATACACATCATTATCTCCCAAATATTAGTTTATTTCATTCTGTTTTTCATAGTTTACATTAAAATTTCCAATTTAATAAGTAAAATATATATTATTAAAAGTAGATGTTATATTAATACTTGAGGTTATTTAAAATAAACTCAAGATATTTGCATAAGGTTTAGTAAGTATTTAGTATGCAATATTTAAATGACAAAGGCTGGCAGGACAGATTGATTTTAGCTTTCTCATTTTTATCTATCCAAACCAGAGAAGTTAAATCAGTGGCCCAGATAATAAGCCTTATCACAATCATTTCCTATTTGTAGAGTATATGCGATTACTGTATTCATATTTTGTTTTATTGTACATGTTCAAATTGTATTATATTTGAACTGTATTAAAACTTTTTATATATAAAAGTTATCTACTGAATATTGATTTTATGTATTTATCAGTGTTTTGAGTGGAGCATTAGAAAATGTTATGAATTACTTATAACAGCTCCTTAGAGATTAAAAAAGTACTTTACATTATGGCTTTTAATTCTTTAATATTTTACATTTACAAGGCAGGACATGTAAAACTTAATGTGTAAAATGAATTAAAATATTAGAAGTGATGTCAAAAAGAACACTATCAGACTGGCCTATATATTACAGATATTCTGGTATACATTCTCACTAATATTATTTTAGAGTTGTGTTTAGAAATCAAAAATATTCGCTCCCAAGTAGTTTCTAAGGACTGTCTCAAAATTTACAGAATTTTTTACTGAAAAGGAAAGAGCCTCTCTAATTTAGCCAATTACATATTTTTGGATTTTTCTTCATCTTAGCTATATGGCACCTTCTTTGAATTTCTTTAAAAATCATATTCTCTGTGTTATTTGAATCTAATATATTGCATATCATCAGATCACTTATTTATTTTCTCATTCAACAAATATATAACCAGTGTCTCAAACATGATTGACCTCATGACAGGATGTACAAAATTAGGCAGACACAGACATTGAATTCGAACATTTAACCTCACCTGCTAGGAGAAAGCCCACTAAGCTAAGGACCACTAATGATTACTCCCTTTGACAAGTCTGAAAAATATGACATCAATTCTACACTTACTATGTGTGAGACAAGTATTAAGTGGGTTGATTTCAAAACAATCACTGGAGTGCTGGTCTGCTATTGCTTTTTATTAGGCAAATATTCTCAGACAAATTATAACTTCTCTGAGGAGTATTTCTTATTAAAAATGATTATCTCCTTAGGCTGCTGTGAAAAAAATATTTAGTTATCTGAACTCTATAGACTAAGGAACATGGCAGTTACATATAATTATATTATCTTATCACATTATGAATATAAATCTTACCACCTTTCTCTAATAAATTTCTCATAAATTCATCAGAGAACAAGACTGAACTACATAACAACATCATTGTGAGAAGTACATGACTTCAACCATACCCCTAAGGTGAGTTCAAATTTGAAGATTTGTGAGAATGATTACTTACATTCAGATGAGTTTATTTAGGCTTAATTTTACTACAAGCCAACAAGAAAGCAGAGAAAAAAACATGTACAAGATCAGCAACAGATGAGGTTGGAGCGAATGAATCTATATTGTGTTGTCCTTTACATCATTAAACCCTCTGTATCTCCACAGCCACAAAAAGTGAGAAATACGGTAGGTCAGAAGAGCCCAGTGTCCCCAGCCTAGGGAGTTTTACAGTGATCTAAATTGGGTGGGCTATGTCAGCCCTCCAGCTCTACCTTATTGCTATAAATGAAATTTCGTTCTGTGTATGCTTACACCTTCTCAGTTTATTTTCTGCTTAACCACTGGGCCTGATCAAGGTTTCAGTGCTAGCTGGTTGCAGTCTGCTCCCATACAAGTAAGTGATTTAGCTACTGGAGTGCAACACAGAGGAACCAAGCAGATAGAGCCTGGGAGAGGCAAAGAGTGAAGGAAGATTGTCACCCCAAGGGCAGGAAGGAGAGGAGGGGCTGTGGATGGAGCGGGGTTGGGGGTTAGTGGGGCGAGAGAGACGCAGAGAGGCAGAGATGGAAGCACACAGTAGTCATTCATCCAAGTGGTGCTCCTAAGAATGAAATGAGAATGCACGGAATTTAGGATGGCTGGGGCACAGGAACTGGTTCACAAAGCTAAGCCAGGACAATGTACTTGCAGTTTTTATATATTTATTTATTTGTTTATTTATTTATTTTGTGACAGAGCCTCTCTCTCTTGCCCAGGCTGGAGTGCAGTGGCACAATCTTGGCTCACTGCAATCTCCACCTCCCGGACTCAAGTGATACTCATACCTCAGCCGCCTGAGTAGCCGGGATTACAGTCCCACACCACCGACCCTGGGTAATTTTCTTGTATTTTTAGTAGACATGGGGTTTCACCATGTTGGCCAGGATGGTCTCAAACTCCTGACCTCAAGTGCTCCACCTGCCTTGGTCTCCCAAAGCGCTGGGATGACAGGTGAGAGCCACCACACCTGACCCAGGATAATTTAATATAGAGACTGGAAAGACACCCTTAAGCCAGGTATTGAAAAGTGTTTCATCGAAAACTGGAGCGATTAACACAAAAATTACAAGCAGAACTTTGTAAATGAGGTTAAAAGGAAATAGTGGGAGAAAGAAGAGCGATGCTGTGTATTCAAAACTGCCAAATTAACTTCTGGCAGAGAACCGGGGGCTTTCATGCTGCAGATTCTTTTGTTTCTGATTAATACGATGCGTACTCTGAGTAGACAAGTGTTAAACACTTGTTAATGCTTCATATGTTAATTGTCACAATTCAATAATCTTCTCATTGCTTTTCCTTTGTCATAGGTCGACTTTAAGAAGAGAATTAATTATTTGTATTAAATGAGAATGTTTTCTAACCCCAAAACATGTAAAAATGCTTTAGGAAAATTACTATTATTTCTATGAAAGTAGTGATATGAAAAAAGAGTAATTTATCAAGGAAAAGTTTGGTCATAGTCATAAAAGCGTATTTTGTGTTGTATTTGTCTCAATATGTTTTAGTTATGTAATGCACATTGTGAATGGACCCTTGTGTGTGAGGCGGCCAAATAATGAAGATTCAATATTACCTCCTCAAAGAGTCGTTGGTGGTCTAACAATAATCCAATATAGAGAAGTGAAAATAGGTCGTGGTTACATACCAGACTCTACACCTGGCGCCATTACACTACAAGGACATTAGAATGAATGATTTGTAGAATACACTTGGATATAATACATTTGGACAACTACAAATACATTAATAATGGTAGCTAATGTTTATATAACTGATTACATTTGTTAAGTACCTTGGTAAAATATATACATATATACATAAATGTATAGTTTCTCACATTTAATTTTCATTACAAATATATGGAATAGGTACTTTTATTATCTTTATTTTAAAGATGAAAAAACTGAATTGCAAAGAAATTATTTTACCTTCACAGATGAAAACAGCTAATTTGTGTCTGAATTATTATTTGGAAAGTGGCTGTTTGCCTCCAGAAACCTGCTGTAAACTATTAATGTATACTAATTTTTTTTAGATATTCATAAATCTGTAGATGCCAATATAAACATAGACAATATACCTGAAAACTTGAGACATAAATGTACCTGAAGAAACAGACACATTGTGGCATTTTCCTAACCATATCTTCTAGGGTTTTCAAGAAAAGCTCTATCAGAGGAAGACTCAAAATAAATACATCAGGCCTGAGATAGAGAATTGGGTGAAATTTAGATAAAGACATTTTATGAACTCATTCACTGGGTTATTGTGTGTGCGTGTGTGTGTGTGTGTGACCTGTATAGATATATTTTAATAAAATTAATGATTTTAGATAACATCAAATGAAAGAGCATTTTCCTTATGTTATATAGTCAGTTGAATACTCCTATAAAAATAGTGTGTTTAACATCTGGAAACTATGTCAAAATCTTTACAAAAAGGAAAAACATTTTTGGTCCAATCTTGAATCATACTCAAGACAGAAAACACCTACCCCGAGTGCATAATTTCTTCAAACCAAGAAAACACTTAGATCTTTGCCCTTCTCTTTGAATTTTGTGAAAACAGCAGTTGCCTGCATTTTATGAATTTTTTTAGATTCATGAGAATTTTCCCAGTGGGTTTTATAAAAATGATTTAAAATGTAGAATATTTAATGTAAAAATCTTCTTATTTATTTTTAGATTATACCATGCAAGTGCTTTTTTTAACATATTTTTACTGCAAACTTACTATTTCATTTGCATCAGGAGAATGGTCAAGAAGTTCATTCTATTCATCACTGTATATTTAATAGCAGTAGGCTTGACAATAAATAAGTATTGAACTGAATTTCAATTAATTACATTGTAAGTAAAAAAAAAAAGAAAACCCAAGGGAATAAACAGTGTACCTGATTTTCACTTTGAAGAAAGTAGATGCCCCAAGTATGAAAGTTCCAAGCTGTTAGTATCGATGAAGGCTGATCTTTACTTATATGGGATCATAAATTCTGAAACATAAGAGAAACTAATTAAATATTTGTTTATTTATGTATTCTCTAAATAGAAATGGAATACTAGAACATAATTTTTTTTTTTTTTTTGAGATGGCATATCGCTCTTGTTACCCAGGCTGGAGTGCAATGGCATGATCTCGGCTCACCACAACCTCCGTCTCCTGGGTTCAGGCAATTCTCCTGCCTCAGCCTCCTGAGTAGCTGGGATTACAGGCATGCACCACCATGCCCAGCTAATTTTTTGTATCTTTAGTAGAGACGGGGTTTCACCATGTTGACCAGGATGGTCTCAATCTCTTGACCTCGTGATCCACCCACCTCGGCCTCCCAAAGTGCTGGGATTACAGGCTTGAGCCACCGCTCCCGGCCGAACATAAAATTTTAAAACATTTGATTATTAAGACTTCTACACAGTATATCTTCTGAAGACTATAAAAATGTCAGGAATAACTAATGAAATATATTTTAACTTATAATCAAAATATAAAGGAAAATATATTTTATAAATGAACTAATATGAAAATTGAAAGAAGTTAAAGTCATGTAATTTTGCATTTTTAATTTAAATATAATACATAAACATAAAAGTATTACTGTATGTTATTACCATTTTCATTAGTGTTCCAAATTTTCTACTAGGTTTAAGATAATAATGATTTAAAAACAAAACAATAGAAGAAAATAAAGGCATATATATTATACAGTTAAAACTCCAAGGCAAAATTCAAATGGATTGTTAAAACATTTCAAAATTCTCTTTTATATTTTGTTATTAATAACTCGACCCAATAAAACAACTTTCTCTAGCTACATGATACATGAGCAGTTTGATCTTATGCTTTCTTCTGACAAGAGCTAAAGATTACAAACAAAGCTTTTGCCTTAGAACTTCTGGAAGGTTGTTTTTCACGAACTTGAGCCCTGCTTAGCAAGCTTATTCCAGCCCGAGATCCTGTTCCCTGCCATTCTCACATTAGCCTCACATTTGTCACACTTTCCTCCTCTGTGCTGACTGGGTTCTTTGATTGCTTCATTTGGGCCTGAAATCAGGAGAATGCTGCTGACATAACCCAGGAGACTCCTGTCTCATCTCACACCAGGGATGATCAGGTAAAAGCAATGCAAAGGAGTCTGTTGCCCTGACAGAGCAGTAGGAAAGGTATAACATTTGTTCTTGTTCTTCCTTTGTATTTTGATATTAAAAAAAATGCTACCAAACCTTTAATAAGTGCATGTGCATGTATCCACACACATATATGTGTATATATCTGTATACACACACACACACACACACACACACACACACACACACACACACAATATCGAAACTGATAGAGAAAGGTAAAACCTATTTTGGAGGAGATTTTCATAAAAACAATTTAAAAAGCATCTCAAAAATAAAATTATTTAATTTTATCAGCCAGCTCAAGCCTCATCTTTCCATATTTCTGTGACGTAAATATCTACACCATCCACTTATTCACCCAAGTTAGAAAATGTGTCTGCAATATCTTCCCTGAATACCTTCTAATAGAATTATACTCTTTGTTAAAATACCATTCTATTTATTTACTTATTTATTATAATTTTTTTTTGAGACAGAGTCTCACTTTGTCATGCAGGCTAGAGTGCAGTGGTGTGATCTCGGCTCACCACAAACTCCTCTCTCAGGTGCAAGCAATTCTCATGCCTCAGCCTCCCAAGTAGCTGGGATTATTGGTGCCCACCACCATGCCCAGCTAATTTTTGTATTTTTAATAGAGACAGCATTTCACCATGTTGGCCAGGCTGATCTCGAACTCCTGACTTCAGGTGATCCACACACCTCAGCCTCCCAAAGTGCTGGGATTACAGGCATGAGCCACTGCACCCAGCCCACTGTAATTTATTATAAAGTTAAATTTCAGAATCCCAGACTAATTTGTGCATTTTTTTTTTATTAAGAGCCAGTATATTTCCTCTAGGGACTAAGGGTCTCAAATATCAGTATTTGCATCCAGTATAATCACTGTTGCCACTGTTAAATGCCTACCTTTTTTTTGTTCTGTAAGAAACTCTCTTTGTATTAATATAAGTAATTTAAAACTCTACTGCATGGCAATCAATAAGGAATAAGCCATTTTTAATGTGTTACTTAACCATAAACATAGTGTTCTTACTCTTAGGTGGAAAAGACTCTGATTTTGCCTTTGCTGTGTCAATTTGAATATTAGTAAGCGTTAGTGCTATGTTAAATACCTTTTCTGATTGAAGTAATAAGAAAAAATTAGAAAAAGTTAAATGTAAATATGGACACATCATTACAATTAAGAGGAAGTTTAGCAAAATTGGTGGTACAAAAAAATCTATCAGAATACAAAACTCAGCATTCTACAAGCAATCAATTGTTAGAAAACATAAACTTACTTAAAAATGCATTTTAGAAAGACATCAAAATTTAGAGATAAATTTACCAATATGAATTTTAAGGAGAAAATAATATATTATTGAGAGAAGTTGAATAATCCTAAAATAAATAAAAATTTACAACCTATTCACTAGTTGAAATATAGATTATCATAAATACATTAATTTTTCCCAAATTAATCCATAGATTTAATACACTTCAATGTCAATTTTCTGTATGTGAGTGCCTGTACATGTGTGTGTGTGTGTGTGAACATCGACAAGCAGATGATCTAATGTATACAGAAGTGGTAAGGGCCAAGAATGGCCAAGATACTTTTGAAGAATATCATGGTAGGACCTCTTGATCTACTTGCTGTGTCCTCCAAATTTACCATGCTCTTTACTCTTGGATGTTTAACGTGGAAAATGAATCCAGGAAATGTGTGCAGGAATAGTATCTATTTTTTTTATCACCTCTAGTATTTATAATTTGTATTAGGATCATTTCAAGTCCTTTAGTCCAGTTATTTTGAAATGTACAACAGTGCTATTAACTAGTCACTTCACTCTGCTATTGAACATTAGAACTTACTCCATCTATCTACCTGTCTTCCTATTAACCAACCTCTCATTATCCCTCCAGTCCCACCCACACCCCCTCCTCAGCCTCTGGTATACACTGTATTCTCTGTCTCCATAAGATCATCTGTTTTAGCTCACACACAGGAGTGATACCACGTGATATGTGCCCTTCTGTGCCTGGCTTATTGTATAGGAGTGTCTCATTTTAAAATGCCAGTCATAGTCTCCACAGTGGCCACATTAAGTGTCTGCAGTGTTGCCTTACAGGACACACAGTGAAAATGTGCTTCTATTTCAGCCTATTTCTTCCATATGAGGCAAAAATAAATTAGTGGATACAAAAATATCAGAATATTTTCGCCTTTAGAAACTTACAGATGGTATCACCAATGTTCCGTCTGTACCCATAGGTCATACATAAGCTGTATCGATATTTGTGAAATGTAACTTTTATTCTCTAGAGAGACGCATGCTAAGAAATAACATTTAGGTTGGATTAGAAATAAAACTAAAAGAGAAATGGAAACTAGAAGCTATGAATTCTGAGGCTAATAAAAAATTAATTTCAGCATTATGAAACAGCTAGATTGAATTATTTTGAAAGGATATCAAAATACTGTCTGGATAGGGATTAAATGAGTGGGCCTGTTGTGGTATTTGTGATTATTATTTCATATTAGTGGGATAATAGGAGAAATACTGTGATCTAAATAAAACTACATATATGTCTGTTTCTAACCAACTATGTGTAGGATGCATAAAATAGCAAGAATAACCGCTTTACATATGGCATACGAATAATTTCTAACTCATCTGTTGTTTAAATATGACTAAAAAAATTTGATCTTTTCTTTTTTAATTTTTTATTATTTTGTGACTCTGATTTCAATTGACATAGATGATGGGTAACGTGTAGTTTCCTGAACCCCCAAAAAGGACCTATGTGCTGGATAGCAAATTAGGAGGTGAAGCCTAGTGTCAAAACCTAGTGTAAAAACACAAACAACATTTAAAAATTATAAAACAAACAGCACTTGAATTACCTGCAAAACAGGGAAGGGATTAATTTTCTATGTCATTCAGATTTTATTTCTTTGGAATTTCAATGAGAAATGGAGAATACAGTGAAACCTTACATTTGTAATAAGATTAACAATAATGGAAACAGAGAAAAGAGAAAAGCAGATTTACGGAGAGTTGTTCAGCTCATTTAAAAACGAAACTCTTGAGCAGTGGTTTCCAACCCTGAGTGTGGTATTAGAATCACCTGCGGCTTTTAAAAAATACTAATGCCAGTTTCCCTCCCCAAGGATAATGATTGCTCTTCCACGGCACCTAGATACCAGAATATTAAAAAAAAAATCCTCTGGGTGCTTCAAACATGAAGACCACATTGAGAGGTGCATTAAACTCAGGAAATGCTTTTAGCAAAAATCCCTAGATTGGTATGCTTCATGGTCGCAGATTCCAGGAAACCTGCTGTATTAGGGCAAGTTTCAGCTCTCTCAAACAGAAAACTCCCCTCATCAAACACGCAAAGTGTGACTTTTTCTCATGGGGAAGTCCAGAGGCAGGCAGTCCAAAGCTAGGAAAAATGACTCTGCTGTTACCAGGGACTCATTCTCCCTTCTAATAAAGGAAAAGAGAAAAAACGCCGCAGAAGAAACCAAAACTCAAACACACTGAAGAGCGCTGTTTCTGTTCTCAGATCCTTGAGAAGCCCCCTTTCAAATATCTTTAGAAAACCTTGTGTTAAACAAATTTAAACACTCTTTCTTATTGCTTTCCCCTCATACCTCCTTCCTGCCTGCCGGTCTTCCTGCCTTCTTTCCTTCCTACCTTTTCCTCCCTCCCTTCCTTCCTTCCCCTTCCTTTCCTCTTCTTCCCTCCCTCCCTTCTTTCTTTTTCTTTCTTTCTCTTTCTGTCATAGTTCTTTTTTCCCTAGTTCATTTGTTTTCTTTTTCTTTCTCTCTTTCCTAGTTCATTTCTTTCTTTCTGTTTCTTCCCTCTCTCCTTCCCTTTTTTCTTTCCTAGTTTATTTTTGTTTCTTTCTTTTCTACTTTGTTTCTCTTTCTCTTTCTTCCCTCCCTTTCCTTCCTTCCTTTCTTCTTCCCTCCCTCCCTCCTTCCTTTCTTTCTTTCTGTCCTAGTTCTTTCTCTTTCTTTATTCCCTCCCTCCCTTCCTCCCTTCCTCCCTCCATCCCTCTCTCCCATCTTTCCTTCCTTCCTTCCTTCCTTCCCTCTCTCTCTTTCTCCTTTTTCTTTCTTTCTCAGGGTCTCTCTGTCGCCCAGGCTGGAGTGCAGTGGCACAATATTGGCTTACTGCAACCTTCACCACCCAGCTCAGGATATCCTCCCACCTCAGCCTCCCAAGTAGCTGGGATTACAGGATTGTGCCACCACGCTTGGCTAATTTTTTAATTCTTTGTAGAGACAAGGCTTCTCCATATTGCTCAGGCTTAATCACATTTCTTTATTAAACAACTTATCATACTTCAATATATCATACTTCAAATTCAGGAAACAATTTTGAATTTCAAAGGAAATAGAATACTCAGCAGTTTTCAAGTGTATTAGAAAAAACTTTAAAAATAAAAATCGGTGTCTCTGTCTTTACAATACAGTCTAAATATGAAGAATATTAGTTTGGAAACACATAATACATATTTCATTATGGTTATAAATATACACAACTATCCCTTTTGCACTTATTTCTACTAATCATTTTAAGGAAAGTATAAAATTTAAATATTTCAGAATATCAAAATAAACTTTAAAATGCATACTTATTTGCATTATTTTAAATATTTAGTTATAATTTTACAGGAACCAATTAAGCCTGCTCTATGTTCACGTAACCCCAGGGAAGGATGCTGCAGTAAATCATGCATGATGCCAAGCTTCCTTCAGCCCTAATACTGCTATTTGAACAGGAGGTTCTGGTTAATAAATTAAATAAGAGAGATTAAGATATCCTGTTATAAGAAATTAAGTTTCATGTTATGCCTCAAAGGAGACATATCTCTCCCCATGGAGAAGGACTTAAAATATTTCTTCTTTTATATAAGAGATCCTTTCATGGTGCTTATTCCAATGAAAATATACTCTAATAGTATGGTAAAAATGCAGGACCAATACATGTTTAGGGTTTCTAAAGGGTTTGATATTTTTAATCAAGTAAACCCAGAAACTAACATTTCATGTAAATATAAATCATTAAACTCAAAGGATTTATTCTACCTTCATGCATTACACACTATTAATGGGAGCAAAGTCTCTACTGAACTGAAGACTTGGAAGACAAAGGTGATATTTTAAGATCATGCCCAAGAAAAAATACAAAACCTAACATTTTGACATTAAGAACTCCAAAACCAGAGCACATTAGATTTCAAAAACCTAAGAAATCGAGAAAGACAGAATTATTCCTATAGTTACAAAATTAAGAATTATTAACTGTTCCTTACTTTCTAGGAATTAAGTTTGCTGTCATACCTCTCATTGTTATTAGAGATTGTTCAATATGTGTACACTGTAGATTCAGCTGTTTTCAACAAAACTTTGTGTTGCTTGCATAATGTCCCAAGGTGAAGAGTCCCATAAGATGTATTATACAAAATGCCCTGGCCTAATTGTTTATTATTTCACTCTTTAAATCAAGTTTCTTGTTCTAACGTCAGTGAAGTAAGAAGAAAAGGAGACATTATGTAATGAATAAGGCTTATCCTGTCTATGTGCATTTTATATTTCATGGTTTAATTTTATTATAAGTATAGGCTAAATCAACAAGATTGTCTAAAATTTTGGTACTGTAGGGTTTTTTATATATTTAATGATAAAAGAAAATTTTAATCAAAATGTCCCTAGTATATAACTGTAGCTAGTTAACTAAATACATTTCAATATTTGACATATATTATCTATTGGACATTTTTAATTTTATTTTTTGATATGAAAACTAAAAATGCATTGGAAAATGGAGATGTTTCATTGATTAATAACCTCAGAGGAATTTTGGTGTTTTTACTCATGATCAAAATATAACTTCTATGTATATGGACAAGATACAAAAATCTTTAACCCTGATGTAGGTTAATTCCAGCATAGCTTCAAAGAAGATCTATTAATTTTCAATATATCCATAAAATCAAAGGATTCATTATGATATTATGCTTTTAAAGACAACCATCATTATAATTTAAATAATTATTTGATTAATGTCTACCTTTTTTAATAGAATAAAAGCTTTATGACTACAGATTTTATGTCTCCTTCAAAATCAGTATCTTAGGCCTATGATGATGTACATTATAAACTGCATTAATTAAATTCATAAAGTAAAATCACAGAGAACAAACAAATTTAGATATAGAAGTCCTTATATTTTACAGACCCTAATTTACTAAAACATTACTAAGCTAAAATATTTCATTAAGATTTTATGTTACATTAGTCTTTCTAGGAAATAAATACACTTATTTTATTATGTCATTTTATAAGAAGCTAGGAACTTGATTAAGACTCACTATTATTTGCATTTTAAAGTTACTAAACCTGAACTAACAGATGGCAATCTTTATTTTCCACAGCAATGTATTTGTTTAGTGGCAAACCGTTGACTAAACTAGAATCCTTGAATCTTTTGCACTGTGCTAAAGTTTGCACTTGAGTAAATATGGCTAAATCAAATGGGAGAAGGAATAGAATTATAATTCAGTTTCAGCCATATATTAGCAATTTACACATTGAAAAGTGAAAATTAGGTTAATAACTCAAAATATATATACATTTATAAAACACTCATGATGACTCTTAGGTATTAGGTGGACTTATATAGATTCACTTGGTTAAACTATGAAATCCCTGTCTATTACTAGTTTGTTAAGCATTCTTATGAATAGGTATTGATTTTAACAAATTGCTGCTTCTGCATCTTGTGAAATTGTTTTTGAAATTCTATTAGTCGGATGAATAATATTATTTGATTTTTATATGATAAACTGAACTTTATTCCCCAGAATATATCAAATTTAGTCATATGTTAACATTTTTATATATTACTAAAAGCAGAAATATTATACTTATCACCTAGGTTTTTGGTTATAAACCTCACTGTGATAGGAAAATATGTAATAGGAAGAATTTATAACCAATTCTATCTTGAAGAAGATGAATTTGAGATATCAAGAGGACACACTAATACAAACTGTCAGATGGCATTTGGAGACACAATTTGATTGTTCAATGATTTTTTTTTATGTTGTAGATTTGAGTTAATTGTTAAATCCAGTAAAATGGGTAAGTTCTGATAGGAATACAGCTTTGGAAGAAAAAAAAAAGAAGATACAGAAAAATGCTCTGTGGAACTGCAAAATTCAGAGCTCAGTGAGAGGAACACTGCTGAAAAAGAAAATGCTAGGAGCAAACAAAGAGAAAATAATAAAATCCAGATAATGTTTTGCTCTAAAATCTAAAAGGAGAAAAATATATCAAGAAAGGGAGAAAAACGACTTAAACATTTGAGTAAGATGAATCCAAAAATGTACCAACTGGGCATGGAGTTATGAAATTTTGCCATTAGAATTATGGTACAGAACAGAAACGAATGGAGTAAAAGTAAATACCATAATTCCATTATTTCTAGCAATTTTGTGAACTACAAAACCCTTAAAAAGTTTCCACCTTAAAACACCAAGCAATATTGTGCACAATATAACACCTATCATTTTAAATGCATAACTGAGTTTACAGGAACATAAGAAAAAAATCCTAGAGGCTAGAAACAAAGAAAGCACTGGAAACAAGGCTATGGGTTGAAACTTAAGCTCCTACTATCAGTCTCTGTAATAAAAAAACCTTGCATTTTAAACACTGCATAATAATGTTACAAATATAATACATGTTAGACAATGTTGAAAGTAAATGATATAATTATACAAAACAAACTTGAGGTAGAATTAAAACAGAAGTTAGAATAGAATGTTTAGCAAATGCATATATTCAAACAGAAAGGCTGAAAATTAATGCGCTAAACATAGAGGAAGTAACAAAAGGATAAATAGAACTAATCTAAAGGAAGTGGGAAAAGAGAAATAAAGAGTTCTAAGACAAAATTAATAAGTGGGACATAATTTGAAAGAGTCAACACAAGTAAAAATTGGTTCTTTGTAAAGTTGTATAGAAAATTCTCTGTCAAGTTTGGAGAAAAAGAAACAGAAGAAAAAAATAAATGGTATGATGAAATTTAAAGAAATAGAGCAGAATACGCACAAATGTAAACAATGGATAGACATTAAGAGTCAAATTTCACAATTCAACAATTTTATAGAAAATCTGTAGTTAATAGGAATGATTCAAAGGAATAAGAATCCTAAATGAACACAGAATAATTATAAAATGATGCAGTAATAACAAGCAACAATAAAAATATGCAAAAATAAACTACTATGATTTTATAGGAGGCTTTATTAAACATTCTGTGGAAATATTATTTTGCTCATACAAACTCATTAATATGACAGATGTCAATGTTATTATGATTGTATAACCTTGACTGCAAAACTACCTAGGGAGATGTAAAGACGCAAATTGCAGCCATTTTTTACTTAGCAGATTTATCAATATGTTAAGTAAAACAAAAGCAATGTAAATCAACTAAAGTATGAGAAAACAGTATATATGATCACGTTTGGTTGTTTAAAGGAGTAAAATACTTATTTGACACTTAAAACTCTGTCGATGTGATTTAGTACATTAACATAATAAAAAGAAAAAGATTCATCTAAATAGATGTAGTAAATAATTTAATAAAATTGAAGTCATTTACCATTTAAAAACATGACTGGTAGTCATTAGCTACTCATCCACTTGTAGTCAAGTGGGTCCTGAAAGAGGCTCAGAAAAAATTCCTAGACACTAGAAACAAAGTTCTCTAAGAAATGCAGAGTTGTTGTGTGGATGAAAGGAGAGAATGTCCAGTGCTTACTCCCAGAAGCTGACACACGGTGGCACCCAGGTAGCTGTAATGCAGGATATAAGTGGTGAGTACCATCTACTAAATGTGGCACATATACACCATGGAATATTATGCAGCCATCAAAAACGAAGAGTTCATGTCCTTTGTAGTGACATGGATAAATCTGGAGAACATCATTCTCAGCAAACTGACACAAGAACAGAAAATGAAATACCACACATTCTCACTCATAGGTGGGTGATGAACAATGAGAACACATGGACACCAGGAGGGGAGCACTACACACTGGGGTCTATTGGTGGGAATAGGGGAGGGACAGCGGGGGGGGGAGCTGGGGAGGGATAGCATGGGGAGAAATGCCAGATGTGGGCAAAGGGGAGGAAGACAGCAAATCACACTGCCACGTGTGTACCTATGCAACTATCTTGCATGTTCCGCACATGTACCCCAAAACCTAAAATGCAATTAAAAAAAAAGAAAAAACAGAAATTCTGTTGGGCATGATCAAGGGAAGCTGTGGAGATGAGTGATGTGCTTGTCTAAAAAGATGCACAGTCTTGGACATCAGCTCTCTTGGAACCCTGAAAGCACACTAGTGTTCAGAATATACTGAGGGCACCCTTATCATTACTGGAGGCACTTTCTGAGTCATCTACACATTTTCAGAATATACATCTTCGTGTCTATCTGAAATTTTTGTACTATGTCTTTTCTTGAACGTATGTATTACACTGTCACTGAAAACTATAGCTCAACCTTCAAGAACCTACTCATATATCCTTAAACAGGTTTTTAAAAATTCCTCTTTGAGTTTTGTATGGCTCTCTACAGTGCAACCACTTACCTTCCTATGTTGTGTTAAAAAATGATTTTTAAAGAACAGTTACTGTAAATGGATAAGTAGCTGAACAAATGTGAATATATAAAAACGGTTACATAAATACTTGTTTGTGAGTCCATCAGACTAACCACTGCAACATGAATAATAAATAACAACTTAGGTAAATTAAATTTCTTCATAGAAGTTTATCTTATACAGTGGTACTTTAATTCAAGATAATTTATAGTATTATTTTATATTCCCATTCTTTAATTTTTATAATTCTATTTTAAATGCTCAACAATCTACAGTACAATTTTTGCATTATTCTGTTTAAATTGAATAAATGTTAAGATTTATTCAATAAGTATTTTAAGTCACTGTAAAGATTCTTCTTCTAAGTGCCTCAAGATGAGCAGAATCTTGAAAGGGCCTGTTTACAGTGACTAAATACTTAGAATTGTGGAATCAAGCCTTTGGTTAACAGTTACTAAGTCTGTTATAATACATTTTCCAATTTTATTGATGCCAAAACTAGCATGATTTGTCTCTAGAAGCTAATGTATCTTTACCAAACAATACTTTTATCCATTTTTATTTAGTTTTAATTGACAAATAAGAAATTTATATGTTTATAGTGTACAACATGATGTTTGACATAAGTATATATTGCAGCATGGCTAAATTATGCTAATTAACATATCAATAACCTCACATACTTATCACTGTTTTTTGGTGAGAACACTTAAAATCTCTCATCAGTTTTCAACTGTATAATACACTGTGATTAACTCTAGTTACTATGCTATACAATAGATCTCCTCAGTTTATAAATATCTGTCGTATTTTAATTTGTTCAAAAAATATAATCTGGAAGATAAAAATATACACATATATATATTTGATTAAGCAAGGAAATCCCCAATTATTAAAAGAGCTGTTGGCTGAGAGTTTATACATACTCCATATATAATGCCCAAAAACAAAAACCATTTTCTTTAAAAACATAAATTACTTAGGATGTTTAGATTATTATTTCTATTCATTATTGTTCTTCCTAGAACCATAAGACAAAAAGAGCAGGAAGATTAATTAATAAGTCTGAAACAATGCAACGATTATTTTCAGGTTATCTTTCTTTTTTTATATGAAATATAAGAGAATATAGACTCATTGTTTTCTGGATTAGCCACATTACTGGATATAAGACCATATACATATACACACTTCATTATTATGTACTAGCATAAGATAACTCTGAAATGTAATTATATAAAATATGTAACAAATATATTCTATATATTAAAAATATATAAAATATGTAAAACTATATAATAATAGTAAAAAAGGATAAAAGTACTAAGAAACAGATCTATCAGAATGTAGTTTCATAAGCATAATTATAAACAATAGGGATCCCGGGGACATCCTAATACATATATAGAAACAACATATTAAAAACTTAACATTTCAGATCTTGAAGCATCATTCAACAAATAATTTCAGACACATGACTGTATTCACAACTATTTATCCTACATATGAGAAACAGTTCTAGCATTCAATGCTTAAATATAAAAGTCAAATTATTTATACACACACACACACATTTATAAAGCTGCTTGACAAATTATCTAAAAGCAGAGATGTTTTTAACAGCACACAAAGTGAAAACAACAAAGGAAATGATTAATACATGTAATTATATTCATATTAAAAGCTTCTGGTTATGTGAAAATACAAGTTTTAGTCTCAAAAACTTATATGACTTACAGCAAATTAACATTTAGATTTCCAATGTATAAGAACAGTATAAAGTCGTAATAGCTCAGTGAATTGTGGCAGGCTAACAGAAACCCTTCAATAAAGAATTATACACTAATAGGCAAAATAAAATGAGAAATGCTCTTCAGATAATTTCTGCTGTCACATTTTGACCCTCATGAAATGAATACCAGATATGTGATTGAGATGAAAATTATTGAATGCCATTTTATTCACCTTCTTAAATGTCTCGTGAGCAAAACACCCAAGTGCCAACAGTAGGCTGTAAAATAGCTGAAGTTTACTTTTGGTACAAATAACATATGAAAGCAGACTTATAACGTTGTAGTGGCAAGAATCTGAGTTTCACTCCACTATAAATGATTGAGTAAAATATGAAATCAACCTAGGAGAAATTTTTGTTGCTAGTTTGTATTACCCTGTCAATGACACAGTGGCATTTTTATGTATTTAATTATTTCTGTTGAGACAGGGTCTCACTCTGTCACCCAGGCTAGAGTGCAGTGGTGTGATCTGGGCTCACTGCAACCTCTGCTTTCCGGGCTCAAGTGATTCTCCAGCGTCAGCCTCCCTAGTGGCTGGGACTACAGTTCTGTGCCATCATGCTTGCTTAATTTTTTGCATTTTTTGTAGAGATAGGCTTTCACTATTTTGATCAGGCTGGTTTTGAACTCCTGAGCTCAAGCAATCCTCTCAAAATACTGGGATTACAGCCATGAGCCACCATGCCTGACCCCCCATCATGGCATTTTTAGTACTTCATGTTCTCATAATATAATCTTGCCTTAAAAATTCTATTGCTGCTGACTCAGATGCAGAACAAAACTTCACTCAACATTTAGTAGATTATACATTATTGGTTAAGCAAAATTTTTACAATGCTGAGTATTGCAAGAAAACTGATTATATTTATAGATACATTCTTAAATTTAAAATAAAGATGAGACAATTTCCATGTTAATTCTTTCAACCACCATTCAATGAAATGGAAAAATAAGTTTTAGAAATTCACTGATCATGATTTACATCAATATTTAACATATTTTGACATTGATGGAAGGATATATTCCAAGATAATATAAATAACAAGCTGACATATGTGAGGATTGTACAGAAATAAAATGCATAATTACACAATTGTGATAGCTATCATTTATAGCCAATTTGTCTCAGGAAATTATAACAGTGAGACAAAAGCAAAAAATGAGAGCTTTCTCCAAAAAACTGGAAAAAAAAATAAGATGGGAACAATAAAAAATGTAATTCATACAGAACATATCAGAAATTAAAACCTCAAAGAATACATTCATCAAAATAAGAGTAGATAGAACAGTAGATGATCTCAATGTAAAATTGGAGCATTTACATTGGTCTTAAAATATTTACTCAAAAAGAGAAACATACATAAAAGTATAGAAAGGATAATGCTATTTTTTAAGTATAAAGAGCAAACCTGAAAGCAATCCATGAAATAAAATCAGATTGTTTCACAAATTGTCTTATCGGCATAATCTGTATATTTTCTTAAAATTAATTAGAAAAATATTTTAAACTTTTAGAACAAAAATATACATTCTATTGTTTATATTAAATACTAAAATCAGTTGTATACATGGGTGTTTGAACAAAAGTGAAGCAAAAATAGACACAGTATTCATGCACATGAAAGTATGCAAGAAGCAATGTATTTCAGTATCCATCTAAATAAAATATTCAGTAATAATTTTTCAATAGGTTTTGTACAGCAATTAAGTCTCAGGATTCCAAAAGACTTATAGTGAAAATAGACAAATGGGATCTAATTAAACTACAGAGCTTCTGCACAGGAAAAGAAAGTATCATCAGAGTGAACAGGCAACCTACAGAATGGAAGAAAATTTTTGCAATCCACCCTTCTAACAAAGGGCTAATATCCTGAATCTACAGGGAACTTAAACAAATTTACAGAAAACAAACAAACAACCCCATCAAAATGTGACCGAAGGATATGAACAGACACTTCTCAAAAGGAGACATTTATGCAGCCAACAAACATTTGAAAAAAGCTCATCATCAGTAGTCATTAGAGAAATGCAAATCAAAACCACAATGAGATACCATCTCACACCAGTTAGAATGGTAATCATTAAACTGTCAGGAGACAACAGATGCTGGAGAGGATGTGGAGAAACAGGAGCACTTTTACACTGTAGCAACTAGCTTCTAAATAATGTTGGTGGTCCTCTTACTGATTTACTTATAAATGTCTTAATGAAGAAAATGTTCTGTAGGTTCTCTAGATAGATTTAGTATAGAAGATTGGGTCTATAAGTTACATTATAAATCCACTTCAACATTCCTATCTTCCCAAGCCTTCCATCTACTCCTTTACATGATATCAGGAAAATTCTGGTGTCTATACACCATTTGCATCCATTGAATCCATGATTTAGTCAACCAGCTAAGTAAACCATTGTGACTCCAGGTAACTTCATGAGAATACAATTTATATCCAGAATCATCAATAAGATGTGTATCTATATTAATAAATTTAATTAAATTTGATACTATATTCCATCATCTTTGGGGTCTTAGAATACATTCCACACATATTCCTCAGGATTCTGATGATATAAATTCACAAAATCTTGCACTCTCCCACCACCCCAGACATGCTAATACCTGACTCTGTCATTTTGTCAACAAGGAATGGTGGGAGTTTGTCTTGAAGGTAACAGACTTTCCCTTAGAAGACAATTGCTCACAGTAAAGTTATCACAGAGGCTTTAAGTAAAAGAAAGTGAGTGTCCTCAGAATGGGTAGAATAAAGGAAGGCTGTTTTTAGTGACAAACGTGACTTCTCATGAAACAAAAGCCTAGTTTCTTTCAAATCAGTGCTATAACTTTCCTATGAGAGACTTAAAATTAAGACAGAAAATTCAACTTATATTGTAATTTTCAAGACACAAAAGAAAATATTTAGTGAATTTCCAGTAATATTGGTCCAGGGGCTGTAAAATAAGAGATTTTTTTTTTTTGCTGATTTGGTAGGTTCAATGACCTATGCTTATAAAGGAAAACAAAATAGAAAATCTTGCTCTTTGAGTTTTACTTCATCAACAGATTTATACCAATTTCATTTCTAAAAAAAAAAGGCTTTTATTTTGCCTTATTTTTGAGCTTCTCTTTATTTATATTTTCATTTATTTCTCTTTGGAAATACAATTAAATTTTATAGTTAACGCTACACAATTATGTAATATTAGGAACAGAATTTCCACCAAATAAGGCCAAAACGTTTTAGTGATCTTGTAAATTAGCATTCTAGATTTGGAAGGAGTTTAATTCCAGAATCCTAACGACTAATTTATAGACACTTTATTATTTTGTACATACAAAAACTTGTACATCAAATAGATAACAATAAAGACAATCTTGTATTTATCAGATTAGCAAAACACAACTTAAATGTTGTCAAATACAGGGGAAATTTTCAAAAATGGAAACCCTCTTGTGCTGCTGAAGAGAATAGAAAGGATTCTATTTTTTTTCTTTAGGACTTACACTACTTTATTTCAAGGCTTATTTTTTTTTCTTTTTATTGCATTTCAGGTTTTGGGCTACATGTGCAGAATGTGCAAGACAGTTGCATAGGTACACACATGGCAGTGTATTTTGCTGCCTTCCTCCCCTTCACCCACATTTGGCACTTCTCCCCATGCTATCCCTCCCCAGCTCCCCTATCTCCACTGTCCCTCCCCTATTCCCCCAATAGACCCCAGTGTGTAGTACTCCCTTCCCTGTGTCCATGTCTTCTCATTGTTCATCACCCACCTATGAGTGAGAATATACGGTATTTCATTTTCTGTTCTTGTGTCAGTTTGCTGAGAATGATGTTCTCCATATTCATCCATGTCCCTACAAAGGACACCTACTCATCATTTTTGATTGCTGCATAATATTCCATGGTGTATATGTGCCACATTTTCCCAGTCCAATCTATCAACGATGGGCATTTAGGTTGGTTCCAGGTCTTTGCTATTGTAAACAGTGCTGCAATGAACATTCGTGTGCATGTGTCCTTATAGTAGAACGATTTATAGTCCTTTGGATATATACCCAGTAATGGGATTGCTGGGTCAAATGGAATTTCTATTTCGAAGTCCTTGAGGAATTGCCACACTGTCTTCCACAATGGTTGAACTAATTTACATTCCCACCAACAGTGTAAGAGTGTTCCTATTTCTCCACATCCTCTCCAGCATCTGTTGTCTCCAGATTTTTTAATGATCGCCATTCTAACTGGGCGTGAGATGGTATCTCAATGTGGTTTTGATTTGCATCTCTGTAATGACCAGTGATGATGAGCATTTTTTCATATGTTTGTTGGCCTCATGTATGTCTTCTTTTGTAAAGTGTCTGTTCATATCCTTTGCCAATTTTTGGATAGGATGTTTGTTTTTTTCTTGTAAATCTGTTTGAGTTCTCTGTAAATTCTGGATATCAGCCCTTTGTCAGATGGGTAAACTGCAAAAATTTTTTCCCATTCTGTTGGTTGCCAATTCACTCTAGTGACTGTTTCTTTTGCCGTGCAGAAGCTGTGGAGTTTGATTAGGTCCCATTTGTCTATTTTGGCTTTTGTTGCCAATGCTTTTGGTGTTTTGGTCATGAAGTCCTTGACTACTCCTATGTCCTCAATGGTTTTGCCTATATTTTCTTCTAGGGTTTTTATGGTGCCAGGTCTTAATGGTTTAAGTCTTTAATCCATCTGGAGTTAATTTTAGTGTAAGGTGTCAGGAAGGGGTCCAGTTTCTGCTTTCTGCACATGGCTAGCTAGTTTCCCAACACCATTTATTAAACAGAAAGTCCTTTCCCCATTGCTTTTGTCAGGTTTATCAAAGATTGTATGTTGTAGATATGCTGTGTTGCCTCCGATGCCTCTGTTCTGTCTCATTGGTCTATATCTCTGTTTTGGTACTAGTACCATGCTGTTTTGATTACTGTAGCCTTGTAGTATAGTTTGAAGTCCAGTAGTGTGATGCCTCCTGCTGTGTTCTTTTTGCTTAGCATTGACTTGGCTATGCAGGCTCTCTTTTGGTTCCATATGAAGTTCAAGGTGGGTTTTTTCCTGTTCTGTGAAGAAAGTCAATGGTAGCTTGATGGGGATATCATTGATTCTGTAAATTACTTTGGGCAGTATAGCCATTTTCATGATATTGATTCTTCCTAACCATGAACATGGAATGTTTCTCCATCTGTTTGTGTCCTCTCTTATTTCATTGAGCAGTGGTTTGTAGTTTTCCTTTAAGTGGTCCTTTATGTTCCTTGTAAGTTGTATTCCTTGGTATTTTATTCTCTTTGTAGCAATTGTGAATGGCAGTTCGTTCTTGATTTGCCTCTTTAAGTCTGTTATTGGTGTATAGGAATGCTTGTGATTTTTGCACATTGATTTTTATATCCTGAGACTTTGCTGAAGTTGCTTATCAGTTTCAGGAGTTTTGGCCTGAGGTGATAGGGTCGTCTAGATATACTATCATGTAATCTGCAAACAGAGACAATTCGGCTTCCTCCTTTCCTATTTGAATACCCTTTTTTTCTTTTTCTTGCCTGATTGCTCGGGCTAGAACTTCCAGTACTATATTGAATAGGAGTGGTGAGAGAGGGCATCCTTGTCTAGTGCCGGATTTCAAAGGGAAAGCTTCCAGTTTTTGCCCATTCAGTATGATATTGGCTGTTGGTTTGTCGTAAATAGCTTTTATTACTTTGAGATACGTTCCATCAATACTGAGTTTATTGAGGGTTTTTAGCATAAAGCGTTGTTGAATTTTGTCAAATGCCTTCTCTGCGTCAATTGAGATAATCATGTGGTTTTTGGTTTTGGTTCTGTTTAAGTGGTGAATTACGTTTATAGACTTGTGTATATCGAACCAGTCTTACATCCCTGGGATGAATCCTACTTGATCATGATGGATAAGCTTTTTGATGTGCTGTTGCAATTGGCTTGCCAGTATTTTATTGAAGATTTTTGCATCTATGTTCATCATGGATATTGGCCTGAAGTTTTCTTTTCTGGTTGAGTCTCTGCCAGGTTTTGGTATCAGGATGATGTTGGTCTCATAAAATGAATTAGGAAGGATTCCCTCTTTTTGGATTATTTGGAATAGTTTCAGAAGGAATGGTACCAGCTCCTCTTTGTATGTCTGGTAGAATTCAGCTGTGAACCCATCTGGACCTGGGCTTTTTTTGTGTGGTAGGCTCTTAATTGCTGCCTCTACTTCAGACCTTGTTATTGGTCTATTCATAGTTTTGGCTAGCTCCTGGTTTACGCTTGGAAGGACACAGGTGTCCAGGAATTTATCCATTTCTTCTAGGTTTACTAGTTTATATGCATAGAGTTGTTTGTAATATTCTCTGATGATGGTTTGAATTTCTCTGGATTCTGTGATGATTTCCCCTTTATCTTTTTTTATTACATCTATTTGGTTGTTCTCTCTTTTCTTTTTTATCAGTCTGGATAGTGGTCTGTCTATTTTGTTGATCTTTCGAAAAACCAGCTCTTGGATTTATTAATTTTTTGAAGGGCTTTTCATTTCTCTATCTCCTTCAGTTCTGCTCTGATCTTAGTTATTTCTTGTCTTCTGCTAGGTTTTGAGTTTTTTTGATCTTGCTTCTCTAGCTCTTTCAATTTTGACAATAGGGTGTCATTTTGGATCTCTCTACTCTTCTCATATGGGCACTTATTGCTATATATTTTCCTCTAGAGACTGCTTTAAATGTGTCCCAGTGATTCTGGTATGTTGTGTCTTCATTCTCGTTGGTTTCAAAGAACTTCTTTATTTCTGCCTTTATTTCATTGTTTATCCAATCAACATTCAAGAGCCAGTTCTTCAGTTTCCATGAAGCTGTGTGGTTCTGAGTTAGTTTATGAATTCTGAGTTCTAACTTGATTGCACTATGGTCCGAGAGACTGTTTGTTATGATTTCAGTTGTTTTGCATTTGCTGAGGAGTACTTTACTTCCACTTATGGGGTCAATTTTAGAGTAGGTGTGATGTGGTGCTGAGCAGAATGTATATTCTGTGGACTTGGGGTGAAGAGTTCTGTAAATGTCTATCAGGTTGCTTGTTCCAGGTCTGAGTTCAAGTGCTGGATATCCTTGTTAATTTTCTGTCTGGTTTATCTGTCTAATATTGACAGTGGATTGTTAAAGTCTGCCACTATTATTGCGTGGGAGTCTAAGTCTCTTTGTAAGTCATTAAGAACTTGCCTTAAATATCTGGGTGCTCCTGCATTGGGTCCATATATATTTAGGATTGTTAGTTCTTCTTGTTGTATTGATCATTTTACCATTTTGTAATGTCCTTCTTTGTCTCTTTTGATCTTTGTTGCTTTAAAGTCTATTTTATCAGAGATGAGAATAGCAACTCCTTTTTTTTTTTTCTCTCCATTTGCTTGGTAAATCTTCCTCCATCCTTTTATTTTGAGCCTTTGTATATCCTTGCATGTGAGATGGGTTTCCTGGATACAGCATACCGATGGGTTTTGGCTTTTTATCCAATTTGCCAGTCTGTGTCTTTTGATTGGTGCATTTAGCCCATTTACATTTAGGGTTAATATTGTTATGTGTGAATTTGATCCTGCCATTTTGATGCTAGCTGACTTTTTTGCCTGTTAGTTGATGCAGATTCTTCATTTTGTTGATGCTCTTTAGCATTTGGTATGTTTTTGGAATGGCTGGTACTGGTTGTTCCTTTCTATGTATAGTGCCTCTTTCAGGAGCTCTTGTAAATCAGGCCTGGTGGTGACAAAATCTCTGAGTACTTGCTTGCTTGCAAAGTATTTTATTTTTCCTTCACTTATAAAGTTCAGTTTGGCTGGATATGAAATTCTGGGTTGAAAGTTCTTTTCTTTAAGGATGTTGAATATTGGCCCCCAGTCTCTTCTGGCTTGTAGGGTTACTGCTGAGAGATCTGCTGTGAGTCTGATGGGCTTCCCTTTGCGGGTGACCCAACCTTTCTCTCTGGCTGCCCTTAGCATTTTCTCCTTCATTTACACCCTGGTGAATCTGATAATTATGTGCCTTGGGGTTGCTCTTCTTGAGGAATATCTTTGTGGTGTTCTCTGTATTTCCTGGACTTGGATATTGGCCCGCCTTGCTAGGTTGGGGAAATTTTCCTGAATAATATCCTGAACAGTATTTTCCAGCTTGGATTCATTCTCTTCATCACATTCTGGTACACCTATCAAACATAGATTAGGTCTCTTCACATAGTCCCACATTTCTTGGAGACTTTGTTCATTCCTTTTTGCTCTATTTTCTCTAATCTTGGCTTCTCATTTTATTTCATTGAGTTGATGTTCGACTTCTGATATTCTTTCTTCTGCTTGGTCAATTCGGCTGTTGAAACTTGTGCATGCTTCGCGAAGTTCTCATGTTGTGTTTTTCAGCTCCTTCAATTCATTCATATTCCTCTCTAAGTTGTCCATTCTTGTTATCATTTCCTCAAATCTTTTTTCAAGGTTCTTAGTTTCTTTGCATTGATTTAGAACATGTTGTTTTAGCTCACGGAAGTTTCTCATTACCCACCTTCTGAAGTCTGATTATGTCATTTCATCACACTCATTCTCCATCCAGCTTTGTTCCCTTGCTGGTGAGGAGTTTTGGTTCTTTGTAGGAGGCGAGGTGTTCTGGTTTCAGGTGTTTTCCTCCTTTTTGTGCCAGTTTCTTCCTATCTTTGTGGATTTATCCACCTGTCATCTGAGTAGTTGCTGACTTTTCAATTGGGTCTCTGAGTGGATGCCCAGATTGTTGATGATGAGGTATTTCTGTTTCTTCATTTTCCTTCTAACTGTCTAGCCCCTCAGCTGTAAGACTTCTGAGGTCCACTCCAGGCCCTGCTTGTCTGGGGTACACCTGTAGCAGCTGTGGAACAGTGAGGGATGCTACCAGATTCTTCTTCTGTTATCTTTGTCCCAGACTGATGCCCGCCAAATGTCAGTCTGATCAGTCCTTTTTGAGGTGACTCTTTGGATATACGGGGGTCAGGGAGCTGTTTGAGGAGACTGTCTTTACTTTATAGGAGCTCAAGTGCTGAGCTGTGAGCTCCATTGTTCATTCAGGGCTGCTAGGCAGGTATGTTTAAGTCTGATGCAGCAGAACTCATAAAACCCCTTTTTTCCTTCAGATGCTCTGTCTCAGGGAGTTAGGGCTTTATTTATGAGTATCTGTTGCACTGTCCTGCCAAGCTAGGAGGCAGTCTAGTCACTATTTGCCTGCCAAAGCTCCGCCCTGCTGCCGTGGGGTCCACCCTTTGCCGTGGGCTCTGCCCTTCTGCTGTGGGCTCCCCCCATTGCCATGGGATCTTCCCTGCTATTGTGGGCTCTGCCCTGCTGCCGAGTGTAATTCCTTGTAGTCCTGTTTATATGGGTGTGGTTAGAACTGTTGTGGTGATGGTGGCCCACCTCTGTATTGGCAGACTCTCTCTGTTATGGTGGGTTGCCTTGGCAATGGTAGGCTGCATCAGCAATGGGAGAGTACCTCAGTATGGGCGAAATGCCTCGGTAATGGCAGATGCCCCTCCCTCACCGAGCTGCACTGTCCTGGGTTCAGCTGTGCCCACCGTGAAACTCTCAACCCTGAGCATTTTGAATCGCCGTTTTGTTTGTCCCTGTGGGGGTGGGACCCATTGAGCCTGATCACCTGGCTCCCTGCCTCAGAGCCCTTCTTTTTTTAAGTTGAACGGTTGACTCTCTCCCAGGTGTTTCAGTCACCTGCTGAAAGGGCACCAGGATCTGTGTGATTTCCCGTGCAGCAACCCAATGTGCCGGTTCAAATATTGCTTCCTGGGAATCTCCTGGCCTGGCTCATTGTCCAAGTCCCATTTAATCAGATGAATTTGCTAATCTGCCCTCCCAAACCTCAAATTGCTGGTTTAACAGGGCACCCAGACCAGTGCATTTTGTGTAAAGTGCCGCTGCGCTGCAGCGCTGGCCGAAACGGCCGCACCAGCCAAAACAGCTGCGCTGGTGTCCCGTGTCTCTCCTACACCTGGGAATTTCCCCGTTCTGTGGGCAACAAAGATCTGTCTGGAAATGTGGCATGCAATCACCCTCTGTGCCTTCACTGACAGCTGCAATCCTGAGTTGCTCCTACAGCGCCATCATCCCCCGCTCACTGAGAATAGAAAGGATTCTAAAAAGCCTTTTGCATACACTTAAACATAAGTAAGAATGTAAGCTTGATGAATTGTTGTATCAGGCAGTAAGTGTTATTTTGGGTCTGTCTATGGGTATAGAGTTACTGTCAGGATCTTTGGACAAAGATGAATGCAAGCAAGTGGAACAATATTTAAGGTAACTAAAATATTTCAAAAATATTTAATGATGGGAAAAATGTATAAATGAAGGATATAATATGAGAAAATATACATACATATCAGTATATTTTATACATATTAAATTCATTAGAAAACATTTTCATTTACTTAAGTGTTCGAAAAGAAGTCAAGATCTCAATATCTAATAAAAACCGAAATAGACTAATGCAAGTCGTAATGTATTTGCGTGAAGACTCTTTGTTATGATGAGCAATTAAACTTCTCAAGTGCTTGAATTCCAGGAGATGAGACCACACAGAGATGTCATAAAATTTAGTATTAAAAATGTCATATTTATTCTGTAGTATTTGATTTTTGCTTTACTTCTACTATTTTGATTTTTATTTCTTATCTCTTCCAAAAGGATAATAATGCTTTGGATAATGTCAAAATAAATACAGGCTTATGCAAAATTATATCAATATTAAAGCCCCTCAAGTTCATATCTCAAAATGGTATTGCTGTTTGAAAATTATTAAGCTATCTGATATGACAGCATTTAAGTAAAGGGCAAACTGTTGTAAACATTAATTAACTTAAGCTAAAAAACGTAAGGTTAAATCTATAAGAATAAATACATTGAAATAAAATCTTGCATTTAAAGAATATTTTATTATATTAATTATGTATTAACAAAAGCTGAACAGAAACTCATTTTAATTTTTATTTCAGATCTTGAAAAGTTTGTGGAAGACTAGTCATAAAGAATTTGATTTCTTCTCATGGATCTCAAAATAATGAAGTTCATTTTGCACACAAAATTCACATAATTAATTCACAAGAAGCATATTACTTGTCAAGTAATAAATGAAAAATTAGGTGAGTACCTGTAAAGTTAAGATAATTTGCTTATATCATTTGTGATTTTATTTCCCAAGGTGTTCTAGATATTTAAGTGTTACACCAGAGGTTTATAAATTGATTGTATCCAACTACATTCAAAATGACATCATGGATAATACTTGTGTATATCAAAGAAAGCATAAAATAGGAGATTTAAGAATATAAATATAAGCATTGTTTTCCCCTGCTGGTGTGGGGAGACGGAGTGGCTTTGACCAGAGGGAATTCTTCATTGCTTACAGCAAATGGGCAGATCATGAGATCATGGCCAGACTGCATTTTTCTTTTTGAGACGGAGTTTCACTCTGTTGCCCAGGCTGGAGTACAGTGGCTTGATCTTGGCTCACTGCAACCTCCACCTCCCAGGGTTCAAGCAATTCTTCTGCCTCAGCCTCCCAAGCAGCTGGGACTACAGGCACATGCTACCACACTCTGCTCATTTTGTTGTACTTTTAGTAGAGACAGGGTTTCACCATATTTGCCAATCTGGTCTCAAACTCCTGACCTCCTGATACACCAGGCTCAGCCCCCCAAAGTGCTGGAATTACAGGTGGACTGCTTCCTTAGGTGGGACATGGATACATTCCTCTTCACTGAGTGATGCTTCCCTGCAGGAATTTCAGCAACTCCAGCCAGGGGATTAGGGACAGAACTCTGATCTCCCTGGGATGGAGACTTGGTGGGGTTGGGGGTGGGGGCAGCTGCAGTGTCCAGTTCAGCCCGCTTGCTGACTCTGAGGAGTCCAGGAAGTCCCAGTGAGTGGGATTCCCCACAGTGCACCTGCTCTGCCAAGGGCAGCCAGACTACTTCTTCAAGCAGGTCCCTGATCCTGTGCCTCCTGACTGGGTGAGAGGCTCCAACAGGGGTCACCAGATTCCTCATACAAGGAAGTGTCTGAAGTCATCACCTTGGTGATGCCTCTTGGTGCCCCTCTAGGATGGAACTCTGAGAGGAAGGAGCAGGCCACCATCTTTGCTGTTCTGCAGCCTCCAGAAGTGATACCTCCAGGTGCAGGAAGGACCCTGGAAAATAAGGTCTGGAGTGGACCCCAGGCTAACTCCAGCAACCCTGTTGAAAAGGGGCCTGACTCTTAAAAGAAAAACAATGTAAAGCAACAACAACAGCAACATCCACAAAAAAAGACCCACACAAAATCCATCTAAATGTCAGCAGCCACAAAGGTCAAGGTTGATAAACCCATGAAGATGAAAAAAAAATCAGCGCAAAAAAATGCTAAAAATTCGAAACTTTGGAGTGCTGCTTCTCCTTCAAATGATTACAATACCTTTCCTGCAAGGGCACACAATTGTGAAGAAGAATTGACAGAAGTAGGCATCAGAAGGTAGGTAATAACGAACTTTGCTGAGCTCAAGGAGTAGGTTCCAACTCAATGCAAAGAAGCTAAGAACGATGATAAAATATTACATGAGTTGTTAACCAGAATAACCAGTTTAGAGAGCAACATAAATGACTTGATGGAGCCAAAAGACACAAGGTGAGAACTTCACAATGCAACAGAAATTATCAATAGCCAAATAGACCAAGTGGAGGAGAGAAACTCAGAGCTTGAAAACCATCTTGCTGAAATAAGAAAGGCAGACAAACTTAGAGAAAAAAGAATGAAAGGAATGAAAAAGACCTCGGAAACTATGGGATTATGTAAAAAGACTGAACCTATGACTGATCAGAGTACCTGAAAGAGATGGAGAGAATGGAACCAAGTTGGAAAACATACTTCAGAATATCATCTAAGAGAACTTCTCCAACCCAACAAAACAGGAAAACATACTTCAGAATATCATCTAGGAGAACTTCCCCAACCCAACAAAACAGGAAAACATATTTCAGCATATCATCTAGGAGAACTTCCCCAACCCCACAAAACATGAACATTCAAATTCAGGAAATGCAGACTACTCCAGTAAGTTACTCCACGAGTAGATTAACCTCAAGACACATAATCAGCAGATTTTCCAAGGTCAAAATGAAGAAAAAAATGTTAAGCGCAGCCAGAGATAAAGGCCAGGTTACCTACAAAAGGAAGATTATCAGGCTAATAGCAGATCTGTCAGTGGAAACCCTACAAGTCAGAAGAGATTGGAGGTCAATATTCAACATTCATAAAGAAAACAATTTTCAACCTGGAATTTCATATCCAGCCAAACCAAGCTTCATAAGTGAAGGAGAAATGAACCCCTTTTCTGATGAGCAAAAGCTGAGAGAATTCTTCATCACCAGATCTTCCTTGCAAGAGCACCAGAAGGAAGCACTGAATATGGAAAGGAAAAACCATTACCAGCCATGACAAAAACATGTTGAAGTACTGAGACCAACGACACCATGAAGCAACTACAATAATGTCCCCAGGATAGCCAGCATCATGACAGGATGAGATTCATGCATAACAATATTAGCCTTAAGCGGAAATGGGCTAAATGCCCCAAGTAAAAGACACAGAATGGCAAGCTGGATAAAGAGGCAAGACCCATTGGTGTACTCTATTCAAGACATCCATCCTACATGCAAAGATACACATAGGCTCAAAATAAAAGGATGAAGGTATAGTTACCAAGCAAATAGAAAGCAGAAAAAAGCAGGGGTTGAAATCCTAGTTTCTGACAAAACACATTTAACACCAACGAAGATCAAAAAAGAGAAAGAAGGGCATTAAATAATGGTAAAGGATTCAACTCAATAAGAAGAGCTAACTAACCGCCACCCCATATATATATGCACCCAATACAGGAGCAAGAAGATTCATAAAACAAGTTCTTAGAGTCGGACAAAGAGAGTTAGACTCCCATATAATAATAGTGGGAGACTTTAACACCTCACTGTAAATGTTAGACAGATCATCAAGAGGGAAAGCTAACAGATATTCAGGACTTGAACTCCACTCTGGATGAAGTGGGCAAGTGGGCCTAATATACATCTACAGAACTCTCCACCCCAAAACAATAGAATATCCATTTTTCTCAGCAGCACATGGCACTTACTTTAAAATCCATCACATAATTGGAAGTGATACACTCCTCAGCAAATGCAAAAGAACTGAAATCATGACAAATGGTCATGACAAACCACAGCACAATCAAATTAAGCTCAATATTAAGACATTCACTCAAAATCACACACGTACATGGAAACTGAACGACTGCTCCTGAATTACTTGAGAGTAAATAATACAATTAAGGTAGAAATCAAGAAGTTATTGGAAAGCAAGGAGAACAAAGAGACAATGTACCACAATCTCTAGGATGTGTATAAAGCAGTGATCAGAAAGAAATTTACAGCATTAAATGCCCACATCAGAAAGCTAAAAAGATCTCAAATGGACACCCCAACATAACTAAAAGAATGACAGAACCAAGAGCAAACCAACCCCAAAGCAAAAAGAAGACAAGAAATAACCAGAACGGAAGAAGATAGAAACAGGAAAAACCTTGAGAAAAATCAATTAATACAAAAGCTGTTTTTTGAAAAAAATAATAAAATAGATAGACTTCTACCTAGATTAGTAAAGAAGAAGGGAGAGAAGAATCAAGTAGGCACAATTAAAATGATATAGGTTAAAGGGGATATTACCACTCATCCCACAAAAGCAAAGACAATACAAACAACTATCAGCAATAGTATAAACACCTCTATGCACATAAAGTAGAAAAAAACAGAAGAAATGGATACATTCACAGACACATACCTCTTCCCAAGAGAAAACCAGGAAGAAGTTGAATCCCTGAATTGACTAGATGAGTAACAAATTTTGAAACTGAGGCATTAATAAATATCCTAACAACCAAAAAAGCCTAGGACCAGATTAATTTATAGCTAAAATTTACCAGAGGTACAAAGAGGAGCTGGTACTATTTTTTCTAAAACTATTAAACAATGGAAAAGGTGGGACTCATCCTTAACTAATTTTATGAAGCCTGCATCATCTTGATACCAAAACTCAGCAGAGATACAACAAAAGAAAACTTCAGGCCAATATTCATGAAGAATATCATTGCAAAAATCCTCAATAAACTTCTGGCAAACTGAATTCAGCAGCACATAAAAAAGCTCATCCACCACGATCAAGACAGCCTCATTCCCAGGATGCAAGTCTGGCTCAACATATGCAAATCAACAAACGTAATTCATCAGATAACAGGTCTAAAGACAAAAACATGAATATCTCAATGGATGCAGAAAAGACCTTCCATAAAATTCAACATTCCTTTATGCTACATAATCCCAATAAACTAAATATTAATGGAACATACCTCAAATTAATAAGAGCCATTTATGACAGACCCATAGGTGATATCAAACTGAATATGCAAAAGCTGGAAGCATTCCCATTGAAAACAGGCATAAGACAATGATGCCCTCTCTTACCACTGCTATTTAACATAGTCCTGGAAGTTCTGGCCAGGGCAATCAGGAAAGAGAAAGAAATAAAGGGTATTCAAATAGGAAGAGAGAAAGTTAAATTGTCTTTGTTTGCAGATGACATGTTCCTATATCTAGAAAACCCCATCATCTGAGCCTAAAAGTTTCTTAAGCTTATAAGCAAAGTCTCTGTATACAAAATTGGTGTACAAAAATCACAAGCATTCCTATACACCAACAACACATAAGCAAAGAGCCAAATCATGAATGAACTTCATTCACAATTGCTACAAAGAAAATGAAATACACAGAAATACGGCCAGCAAGGGAAGTGAGAAAACTCTTTAAAGAGAACTACAAACCACTGTTTAAGGAAATCAGAGAGGACACAAACGAATGGAAAAACAGCCCATGGTCATGGATAGGAAGAATTAATATTGTGAAAATAGCCATACTGCCCAAAGTAATTTATAGAGTCAGTGCTATTCTCATTAAACTACCAGTGAGATCATCAAATAATTAGAAAAAAACGAATCTAAAATTCATATGGAACCAAAAAAGAGACCTTATAGTTAAGACAAACAAAAGCAGAAAGAACAAAGCTGGAGGCATCATGCTACCTGACTTCAGACTATACTACAAGGCTACAGTAACCAAAATAGCATGGTCCTAATATAAAAACAGACATATAGACCAATGGAAGAAAGTAGAGGATTCAGAAAAAAATACTGCACACCTACAACCATCTGATCTCTGACAAACCTGATAAAAACAAGAAATGGGGAAAAGATTTCCTATTTATTAAATGATGCTGGAAGAAGTGGCTAGCCATATGCAGAAAACTGAAAGTGGACCCCTTTCTTACACCTTATACAGAAAGATGGATTACAGATTTAAATGTAAAATCCCAAATCATAAAAATCCTATAAAGTAATCTAGGCAACAGCATTTAAGACATAGGTACAGGCAAAGATTTCATGGTGAAAACATAAAAAACAATTGCAACAAAAGCAAAAATTGACAAATGACATCTAATTAAACTAAAGAGCTTTGACATAGCAAAAGAAACTATGATCAGAGTGAACAGACAACCTACAGAATGGGAGAAAATTTTTTCAAAATTTTTGCATATCCTTATGACAAAGGTCTAATATCCAGAGTCTTCAAGGAACTTAAATAAATTTACATAAAACACACATACAAACACACAAACGAAAAGAACAACTCCATTAAAAATGGATTAAGGACATGAACAGACACATCTCAAAAGAAGATATTTTTGTGGCCAAAAAACATGTGAAAAGGTTCAACACCACTGATCATTAGAGAAATGCAAATCAAAACCACAGTGAGATACCATCTCACATCAGTCAGAATGGCAAGTATTAAAATTTCAAGAAAGAACAGACACTGGTGAGGCAGTGGAGAGATAGGAATGCTTTTACACTTTTGGTGGGAATAAAATTAATTCAACCATTGTTGAAGACACTGTGACCATTCCTCAAAGACCTAGATTCAGAAATTCCATTTGACCCAGCAATCCCATTACTGGGTATATACCCAGAGGAATATATATTATTCTACTATAAAGATGCATGCATGTGTATGTTCTTCATAGCATTATTCACAATAGCAAAGACATGGAATCAACCTAAATGCCCATCAATAATAGACTGGGTAAAGAAAATGTGGTACATACACACCATGGAATACTATGCAGCTATAAAAATAAAGACATCATGTTCTCTGCAGGGACATGGATGGAGCTGGAAGCCATCATCATCAGCAAAATAACACAGGAACAGCAAACCAAACACCACATGTTCTTATTCATAAGTGGGAGCTGAACAATGAGAACACATGGACACAGGGAGGGGAACATCATATACTGGGGACTTTTGGCAGAGGTCAGGGAAAGGGAAATAGTCGCTAATGCATACTAGGCTTAATATTTAGGTGATGGGTTGATAAGTGCAACAAGCCACCATGACAGATGTTCACCTATGTAACAAATCTGCACATCTTATGCATGTACTCAGGAACTCAAAATAATTTAAAAAAAGAAAGAGAGAGTCATGAAGAAACATCATCCATTACAACAAATTACATAACAACAGAAGCTTTATATAAAAATGTTGTTGGATCATCCAGCCTCCCTTTTGTTCTTCTGATCCTCCTTCTGCTCTTTAGTACCCATACTAGGTCAGGTATTTTTATATGTGGGTGGAAAAAAAAGTATCTAAATCTAGAGCCTCACAAACATGTGAAATGCATATATAAATAATATAACATAAACGGATGATTAGCTTTAACTCTTCTAATTTGACAGACTTTATGGTGATTCTGTTTTTAAGCAGAACCTTACCAGTGTTTGTTGAAAAAACCTTACCAGCTTTTTTCCCACCCTTCTCTACCGCAAAGTTATACCCTTCCTGTTTAAATCATTTATAACTGGATTTTATGGGAGTGAAAATCCAAATTATATGAGGCAACATCAAATATCCAAGTGAAATATCTATGAGAGGGTTATATAATGATTTAGGAAAAAGTTATGTTATTCAATACTTGATGTTTAATTGAAAACACATGTTACAATCAAAATTGTGCAAAATGTTTAAAAAGCACCACTAGTATATGTGTAGATTTGAAATAGGGTTTTTTGTTTGTTTAGAGAAAAACTGTGAAGTCAAGTAATAATTGCATACAGACAGTTCCTAAAACTCTCTTTCTACAACTTAGATTTTGCTTTGCATACTGGCCAGCATTCAATAGGAAGTGCTCATGGTGGAGGAGGCCTGGAGATAGCTGCCATACGTAACAGTTGAAGTACAGAAGTGACTTCATTAAAATAAGGAGACTTGGGTCTGGAAGCAGGATTGAGTTAATTCACGCATCAGAGCAGGTTCATTACCAAAAGGAGGGAGGAGAGAAGCCAAGAGTATCAATCATATCTGTCTGTCCTTACTCAAATTATGTCAAATGCATCAAATACTTCAGTGCAAAAAGAACTTACACCCAAAGGAAAGGAAATAAATATAAGTAACTTTTTGTAAGCTCTTGTGGTGAGACAGGATCTCGTGATTATAATATACCAGGCATATAATTAGGAGAAAAATGAGATACTAGGTAAACATGTATCTTTATTAGATAAAATATTGCTAAGGTATAATGAAAATTGTAATAATATTATATCTTGGGGTTCTTTTCTCTATTTTACATAATTGCCTATGACTAGTAGATATTTTTTTCTTAAAATCTTGGAAATAAAATAGGCCTTGCTTTTTGTATGTTTAAATTTAAGAGCCATGTCAAATTACTTGTCCTGTATTTCTTTTTCAAACTTTCAGAGGACAAATAATTCTTATGTTACACATACAAAGCATAAATTAAAACATAAAAAATGATCATGACATTCTAAAAGAGGCAATTGCAGAGGAAAAGAAAACTAGAGGCAATATAATTTGGCATAGTGAATCTATTATTTCGGAATCGGCCCAGCAGAAATTGGAATGGTACTTGTTCTTTGAAAGATTGTCCCTGTTTCTTTCACTCCAGCCATACGGGGAGCCATATGGTTCTAATTTTCTTCAGATATTTGTTAAATGTCACCTTATCAGGGAAGCCTTCCCTGACCACCCTGTACTACATATCACATCATTCCATCATTCTTCATGATTTTTTAGGCTTTAAAGATAAAATATCCCAACTTGACATATTAATTATATTTGCTTATTGTCTCTGTGTGCCACGAAATTTTAAATAAGAGCAGTGACTGTGTGCTTCATTAGCTGTTTTACCCAATGAGTGGAGGAGTGCAGTAGATGTGATAGGAGGTTAACTAATATTTTCAAATGATTAAATGAATATGAAAATTGCATACACACTAATCACATTTTAGTTTTATAGATGTCATATGAATCTTTTAAAGGCTTTGCAAGGCTTTCCTCACCTTACTTATAAAAAAGGGCCTTTGAGTCCTATGATGGAAAGCAGGTCAGATGCAAAGTTGCTGAACATTGGCAGCTCTATTTCCAATAACATGGTGAGTATAGTTTAAAATGAGACTCAAACAAGAACAAAGAAGCCAAGATAAGAGATTAATATGATAAAGTTCAAGTCAGAATTGAGATTCTGATGCCAATCAAACTTAAATATGAGTTTCATGTGTCCTTGCCATGGTTTATTTATACAAGCAACAAATTCTCCTTTTGCCTTCACTTATTACATTTGGTTTCTGTGGTTTTCAACTAAAATTCATGACTGATTTTAGTGACTATAATTTCACAACTATAATTATATGACAAGCTATAATAAGGCAAAATTATAAGACTTAAAATAAATTTTAGATTTAAAAAGCGAAACTTAAGTAAAATTTTTAGCTGCTAAGGTTTCCTGGATTGAAGAAATAAAGGAAGAATATTGTGTTTCAAGAGATTGAAATTATCATTATAGTCTGAAATTTGATTTTAATACCAACTTGTGTCTCTTCAGTATTAGTGAAAGAGTATAACCTCAAAGCAATTTTGGCTAAGATGTTAGTAAATGTTTTCATTTCTTTTGAACTAGATTTGTATATAACACATGCAGGGAGCTCAGAAATTCTATCTATTGTTATTTCTATAGTTTTCTCACACTTTTCAATGTATTTCTTCAAATACTATATGAGATTGTTGAAAATTTACTTATTTAACTTCAAAACATTGCTTTTTAAAAGGTGCTTTTCCAGACATCAGCTATTAGATCTATTTTCAGAAGAAATGTCTGTATGATGTTACTTCTCTCTACTTCAATTTCTAATCTGAATAGAGAACACTGAGTATATGTGCTCTCTCCAACAGGTATAAGAGGAAAGATATTTTACATTATTTATGATGAGTGATATTTTCCTCATAAAATCCTATGTGAAATGGTGTATTTATTGATCAGCACTAAGGTACATTGTGGAACTATTAAACCATTGAAGATCCCAATTTTCAGCAATAAATGCAGGAATTTTCTGATTGCATATTTAATGATAACTGCACTTTACTCATCAAGATGCCTCTCATAATTAAACTAATAGTCCTTCTAATTACAGATATTTGAGTTATCTTTGGCTATGGTTGTGTTGCCTCCAAAATTCAGGTGTTGCCAGTGAGACAGTATTAAGAGGTGGGCCCTGTAAAGCATGATCAGGCTGTGAGGCCTCCTCCGTTTTGAATGGGATAAGGTCCTTAAAAAAAGCAAACTGACACAAGAAGAGAAAATGAAACACCACATCTTCTCACTCATAGGCGAGTGTTGAACAATGAGAACACATGGACACAGGGAGGGGAGTAGTACACACAGGGGTCAGTTGGGGGGAATAGGGGAGGGACAGCGGAAGGTGGAGAGTTGGGGAGAGACAGCATGAGGAGAAATGCCAGATACAGGTGAAGGGGAGGAAGGCAGCAAATCACACTGCCACGTGTGTTCCTATGCAGCTATCTTGCATGTTCTTCACATGTACCCCAAAACCTAAAATGCAATAAAAAAATAAAAATAATAAAAAAAGGTCCTCTTGCTCTTCCATGATGTGAGGACACAATGTTCCTCCTCTCTGAGGCTGCAGCACTTACCAGCCAACTGACACTGCTGGTGCCTTGACCTTGTATTTCCCAGGCTCTAGAACGATGAGAAATAAACCTATATTCTTTATAATAAACCAGTCTCAAGTATTGTGTTATAGCAGCACAAATGTACTAAGACATCTTTGTAACTTAGTATTTTACAGAGTATGGCACACAGTAGGTATTTGGGAAATATTTCTTAAGAATACTGTTGGGATGATTAATCATGAAACTCAAACACCACATGTTCTCACTCATAGGTGGGTGTTGAACAATGAGAACACATGGGCACTGGGAGGGGAGCATAACACACTGGGGTCTGTTGGGGAGGAATAGGGAAGGGATGAGGGTGAGGAGGTTGGGGGACATAAAATGGGGAAAAATACCAAATATAGATGATGGGGATGGAGGCAGCAAACCACATTGCCATGTATGTACCTATGCAGCAATCCTGCATGTTCTTCACATGTACCCCAGAACCTAAAGTGCAATAAAATATATACATATATAAAGAAACTGATATAAACCAAAACAAAAGCAGGATTTCTTGAAAAGCAAAATACATTTGTCTGAAAACTGTTTTACATTAAGAATATAAAAGTGTCTTAAAGATTTTGACTTACAGGAATTAC
This sequence comes from Saguinus oedipus, assembly GCA_031835075.1. Classification (NCBI taxonomy): domain Eukaryota; kingdom Metazoa; phylum Chordata; class Mammalia; order Primates; family Cebidae; genus Saguinus; species Saguinus oedipus. The sequence continues at coordinate 17,556,821 of CM063190.1, read as the reverse complement.
TTCAAATGACATGTTAGCATTAAAAATACATTCTACTACCTGAAAATGAGCAACTTACAATGAGTAAATTAGATCAACTCATTGTCATGACTAGATTCTTTTTATAAATTAGAGGATGTCATGCAGTAACTGCTGAATATGCAAATGTTAAGAAAATGTGTAAATTCACAGTAAGCATTTTCATGAAGCTGAATAAATGTGTCATACATTTTATATAAAACAGGAATTACCCCCATTCATGCTCCATTACTCTGCTGAATATTTTGTTAACATTATATATGGACATTTTTCTGTCTTACTTTCAATTTTGTAGGTCAAATAAAATATGAATGATTAAAAATAAATACCAATTTCAAATCAGTACCTAGCACATTGCCTAACTTTGGTAGATATTCAATAAATTTTAAATGCTTAATGAAACAATTGAATTATAATTCCATTTTTGGTCACATTTTAGAAACAGTGTATGTCAGTCTTTATGTTTGCATTCTAGAAAATGTTGGCCTAATAAGAAATGTAAGTGCTGAGTGTCCTGTTGTGTGCCTGTAGTGCCAGCTATTAACACTAGGAAGATTGAAGCAGGAGGATTGCAGGAGCTGAGGAGTTCCCGTTTGGGCAACATAATGAGATGCTGTCTCTAATTTTAGAAAAAGAAGAAGAAGATGAAGAAATGTGATGTTTCTGCTCTGTATTTTGTTTAAAGCTTACTCTTGGGTGCTGTGGCTCCCACCTGTAATCATAGCACTTTGAGAGACCAAGGCAGATCACTTGAGGTCAGGAGTTCAAGGCCAGCCTGGTCAACATGGGGAAACCCTGACCTCCTAAAAACACAGAAATTAGCTGGCATACTGCTGGGAGCTTGTAATCTCAGCTACTCAGGAGGCTGAAGCAAGAGAATCTCTTGAACCCAAGATTCGGTGGTTGCAGTGATCCAAGATCACACCACTGCACTCCAGCTTAGGTGACAAAGCTAGACTCCATCCTAAAAAATAAATAAAATAAAGTAAAGATATCTCACAACATATATGAAAGCAAACATAAATATGAAAAACAAATTTGCTATTTTCATATTTTACATCTAGAATATATATGTCATTTAATATTTTCCATTTTGAGGGGCAGTTTTTATACTTTCTTTTACAGAAAGGGATTATATATGTTAAGTCATTTGCTCAAAAAGATTTGTCCAGTTATTTTAAGGGACAAGGCTTAGATTTGAATCAATATTTTATTTCTACAATACTTCTTGCTCTTTTTATAAATTACAGGATATCATGCAGTAACTGATGAATTTGCAAATGTTAGAAATTGTCTTTTTTAAACAAGTGCTACTTTATAGTTTTAATTTCCTTTCATAATTCATTATATTTTTTAGCACATGAATCTCCTACACCTTGGATCATCTAAATATTAATGTATTAAGTATCAGCCTTAGTAGTACTCATTTTATTTGTTAATTCAGAGTCTTAAAAACCAGTTGAATGAGAAAATGTTTTTTATTATATGACCATGCTATAGTACAAGAAATTATAGACAATGCTGAAAAAAGTTATTTTAAGGGCTAAGACTAGATCATCTTTAGCATTTGAATGCATATAGCTATGTAAGAAACTGTGTAGGTAATTAGTTGGCTTTTACTCATAAATAGTAGATAATATTAAAATCCGGAATATTTCCACAATTATTTCTTATGAGTTTACTTAACCAATTAACTGTTTGATCAAATAAGATATAGGAAAAAATAGGCCATGCATAATACAAGAGAAGTGGCATGGAAAGTGGCCATTCAAGGATGCCTGGCCCACACAGAGAAAACTTCCATCCACTCCCAATAATCAGTAAATCAGAATGTGAGACCTGGATTCTTGAAAAGACAAAAGCAAAAACAAAAGTCGGACAAACAAAAAACATTTCCAGGTACTTGTGAGATATCTTTCGATTAAAAATGAAACAAAGCAGAAAACCCACCAAGAAGTTTTTAAATAGCTGAGCTAACTCTATCTAAAAGCCAGATCTCACCTATGGACCACCAGATTGCAAATTTTGCATTACAGTTTGAAATACTTCAAGTTAAATATACTATTTCAACAAATGTGAACTAATAATTTTCATTATCATTTCTTAATTTTATATTTCAAATGTAAGCCTTATATTTGAGGAACTTTTTAGGAAACTTTTTAAAATAGGGAAAATGGGGGAAAATCTTTTATTCAATAAATAAGAGGCAAGTAAATGATGAGAATTTATAGTGATAAGTAGGAGGAAATAAAGACATCACATTGGTTAATTTTACAAAAGGTGACAGATTTGTACTACAGGGCAGTGGGATATTTATAAACAAAACACTATATTATGAATGCCTCATCTGTATTCAATTATGTTTTCTAGGTTCAAGAACATTTAAAAGTCTTACACTTAACCTAGATATGACAATTTTAAGCCTACTGCCCAGTCATTTAAAACTTCTCAGTAAGGGCCTGGGTAAATATTTTTTCCCTACTATTATTTTTCCCTTTAGATTTCGAAGATATTTGCATATGTAGAATATCTAAACCATACAGAATAAGATCACTTCATAGACATATATATCATATATGTGTCTTTCTAGAATTCTACATATACTAAAATATATTATTTAAAAGTGTTCTTATTAGAAAGTTTCCCTTTGACCTAAATGTGCTGTGAGCATTTTGAAAACTAAAGTAACTTTATCCTAACTCTAAATTCCATCTTGAGAGTCCTAATCCAATTTTCAGGCTTGGCAGCAAGGTTTTAAAATCATTATATTATCATTGAATTTATTTAGCACCATTAGCTTTTGAAAAGATTACTTGCTGTGTTATTTTTACTTAACGTTTTTCTTCACACACACAACATAGTGTCTAAAAGTGTAGGAAGCAACAAATCATGGGGACAAGTGAAAGGCCAGAAACTAGAAGAATGAAAAAAGGGACATTGGACAGGAACTGTGTTAGGAATGGGAAGAGACTACATAGAATTATTGGCTTCAGTAAGTAACAGAACAGAGCTAGGGTGAAATACAAAGAATTATAACATAAGCTGAGTAGAGCATAGCAGATATTAAAGGGAAACCAAAGAGGTTTTCTAATGAACAAATAAGACATATGTAATTAGTAAATCAGGGCAAGCAGTATGTTCATAGCAGGCACATCTTGAAGATTCTGGCAGTTATTAAAACTCAGCTAGGTAGGAGTTCCAGAATCTAGAAGGAAAATTGCTCTTCGCACACAGAATCTGAAGCACAAAGATTTGCCAATACATTCAAGACCAATAATGTTAACTAATTACAATAAAAACTAAGAAAACCAATAATTTGTTTTTGAAGAGTGCTTACTGTATCATTTGACAGATGGATTTCACATATAATTTCATTTGTTATGATAGTTGTGAATGGAAGACATTGTGTCTGCTTTACAACTGAAGAAACTTGTGCACAGAGGTTTTAAGATGAGCACATCATGCTGTTAAATTACTAAGTATCAGAGCTGAGAGTTCAGCCCATGTTTAATATGACATTGCATTAATTTCCTCTCCCTACTGTAACAAACTGCACAAAGTAGTGGCTTCAGCAACACAAATGTATTACCTTCCAGTTCTGGATGTTGGAAGTCTAAAACAGATGTCACCAGGTTATAATCAAACTTCACAAAACTGTATTTATTTTGGAAAACCCTGGTGGATGATCCATTCCCTCACCATTCTCAGTTTCTAGAAGCTGCTCATATTGCTTGGCTTGTGGCCCCATTCCTCTATCTTCAAAGCCAATAACTGTTTTCTAAGTTCTTACATTGCCAACTGTCTAGTTCTAGTCACAGCTTCATTTAGCTCTTTTAAGGACTCTTGTGATTATATTGGGTTCACCTGGATAATCCAGGCTACTCTTCCTATTTTAACATCCTCTGATTAACAAATTTATTTCCACCTATAAACTTAATTTAGCTTTGCTATGTAATATGGGATATTCACAGGCTACAGGTCTTAAAGAATGAACTCTTTGAGGGTGGGGCAATTATTCTATCTGCCACAGATAGCAAAGTTTTTATTCTTAATTCTGAGTTCCAAGACCTCACACAGGCAGGAGACTGGCACATGGGTAATAGCTTATCAATGTAGTTTGGGCTCTCCCCACACTTCCCACACCCTTTCCTGACTAACTCTTAATCTCAGAACTAATTGTCAAAAATATTTAATACAGAAGCAAAAGCTAAAGGTAAGTATGAACCACTAGTTAGAAGGAAAAAAATTCTCCTTCAATGATATAAAATAATCGATATGACATATATGGTATATAGAACAGGGTCCACAAATAAAAATTAGGTTTTTATTTGCAAATATTCAAGTTCTATACTTTTAGAACATTAAATAAAATAAAAATAATAAAAAACTGTGTGGGAACATTTTTTAAATTTAAGCCCTACATAGCTAAGAAGGCATTGTGTAGAATACAAACATGTTCTAATTGCTAATCTATTCAGATTTCTCTTTAGCAAATTCCAGCATAAATTTTGTGAAAATGATGTATGATTGAGAAGATATTTTAGGATAATTGAGAGAAGATAGAGAGCCTTTTAAGTATTTTAAAATATATAAAGATGAAAATGACATTAAACTGATAAAATTATAGAATTCTAATGTTAGTAGAGCTGGATCTAGAGATTCTTAAATCTTTTACGAAGATGATTTGTTTTGTTTTGTTTTTAGAGACAGGGTCTTGCTCTGTCACCCAGGCTGGAGTGCAATGGCATGGCTGTAAGCTCACTATAACCTTCAACTCCTGGGCTTAAGCTATCCTCCAAGCTAGTTTTCATTTTTATTTTTTGTTTTTTTGTAGATTGGGTCTCCCTATGTTGTCCAGGCTGGTCTTGAGCTCCTGGCTTCAAGTGATACTCCTACCTTGACCTTCCAAAATACTGGGATTACAAGCATAAGCAACTGTGCTTGTCCTGCAAATGATAAATGTAAGAATAAAGGTTTCCCCTATCTCAACCAAGAATTATCCTGAATTTGGAGTTACCTGCTTTTTAGTAGTTGATAGGCCATCTAAACAAAACAAATTTCTTTAACTCTATTGACCATATATGCAATACAGAAGTTAAAACTAGATGGTGACAAGGGCAGGGAGAGAAAAGGCTGGTGGTAAGGTCAGAGTGGAACACTGTGTGTGGATGATAGCCAAGATACCATGCAGTGGCCAGGCAAACACAGAGACACTCGGACAGATCAAATTTTCAGCAGTGTGCAAAATACTTAAAGTATGCTTAAAATAAAACAATAAAGGAAGCCAACTAAAAAATAAAAATAAATGTATTAGGCAAATATGAACCAAAATAAAGCCAAGGTATCAATCTCGTAGCAAATGACAAAGACTTCTGAGTGAAAAACATTATAAAAAACAACAGCTATTTTATATATCATTTAAAAATCATAGTTTTGTCAATTGCATGTCCTTTGATCCAAAGAGAAGCAATTAACAAAGGTATAGTGAAAATACACTGTGTGTATTTTGTAACAAAGGTATAGTGAAAATACACTGTGTGTATTTTGCAGTCATTTAATTACATGTATGAAAGCAGAGTTAAGCTGTAGTAAAGACTATGTGATTAAAAATTTGTGCTATCATTAAAATACATATTAGTTAATCAGCTTGATTTTGGCATTCAATATGTCATCTTTAAAAAAATTAATATTTATCAATTTCCTCCCAGGTGAAAAGTACTAAAGAGGATGATTATTAGAAGAAGATACAATTATTAACAGGTTTTTACTAAAGTATTTTAATATGCAGTTTCAAAAATCTGTTTATTACGGCCGGGCTCAGTGGCGGGCCACACCTGTAATCCCAGCACTTTGGGAGGCCGAGGCGGGCATATCATGAGGTCAGGAGTTCAAGACCAGCCTGACCAACATGGTGAAACCCTGTCTCTACTAAAAATACAAACATTAGCTGGGCATGGTGGTATGTGCCTGTAGTCCCAGTTACTCAGGAGGCTGAGGGAGGAGAATCCCTTAAATGCTGGAGGGGGAGGTTGCAGTGAGGCAAGATTACAACACTGCACTCCAGCTTGGGCAACAGAGTGAGCCTCCTTCTCAAAAAAAAATGTTTATTACAAAGGCTTTGTCTGAACAGTGTGTCTCAGATGCAAATATCAGCAGCAAAATGAAAAGCATAAAATACATTGTTCTAAATCTCCTGTGGTGAACAAAATCCAGAGTAATGATTAAGCTACATTTGGATGGCAAAGATGGGAGGCTACAACTACCTTGATTATGTTTTGTAAGAGAAGACTCCATCTCAGCAGATTAGAGGGAAAGATGCTCCTGCTGGCTGTGAAGAAGCAAGCAGCAGGCTGTGCATGCCTATGGGGAGGATGTGTGATAGCAAACTGCTGGCCGTCCCTAGGACCTAAGTGTTGCACTCAGTCAATACCCAGCAACAAAATGCGGACTTAATTCTTATAACCACAAGGAGATGAATTCTGCCTAACAAGCTGTGGGAGCTTAGCCAAGGACTTACCCCCGGCAAAACTCTGGTAAAACCACAAACTGACAGACATATCTTGCAACCTTGTAAGACCTTTAGCATAGCATTATAAGCTAAGCTGCACCCAGACTCATCACAGAAACTTTCAGATAATAAATAGATGTTTTAATCCTCAACATGTATAGTCATTTTTCGCAACAATATAAAACTAATATACAGATACCTGGGTTTAAATTATGAAGGATGAAAGTTACCCATAGCCTAAGAAATAATTCTCGTAATTTCTGGAGGTATATGAAACACTGACCTCACATATTTGGTATGACTCTAAGTTCAGGAAACTTTATGATACAGCCTGAAAACTCTGAATGTCACGGACAGGGAATGTGGTGGCAACCCAGCATACCACCACCTGTAAGCACGATGTGAATTTGAGCACATTTATTGGGCTGTTAAAATGAATGCCTCGAGGGTAAGATTCCAAATAAATTTGACAAAAATAACTCAATAATTTTCATTAAATTTTTCACTTTGTTTCTGTTATTAAAAGCCTAAAAAAGTATTAAATGCTGTTACCACACAAATAACATGTGCTGAGAATATAATATAAAAATTAACAGAACTAAACTCTTACCTGCTAATAAAAAATAGAAAAACAGTGATGCAAATATAATGAGATTTAAGCATAACACAATCAGCTCAGGAACATAAAATAGGCAAAAATCCAATTTAAATATTTGAACAACATAATTAATAAAATGGGCATGAAGTGACAGCAGGGAATTGTCTTTACCTTCTCCATTTTTAGCAGCTTTTTAAAAACTGTCCAACTTCATGGATTCCACTATTATTAAATATTCCATTGTTGTGGTACACATTACAGTTGTTATTGATAGTTAATCCAATGTTGATCTGTTATTACTAACCAAATTCTATCATTTACAACAGGATGCATTCTGTTATTCTTTGTTCTATTAGTATTCACAGATATATGATGTCACATTTCTGCCATTAAGTATCCTAAAAAATGGTTTTACTGTCCTAAAAGTTCTCTCTGTTCCACTGATTTTCCCAGAACCATGGCCAACACTGACCTTTTCACTGACTCAATAGTTTTTCCTTTTTCCAGACTATCTCATACCTATAATCATATAGCATGTAAATATTTAAACTATCTTCTTAAACTTTGCAATATGCATTAAATGTTCTTTCATGTCTTCTTGTAGCTTGATAGCTCATTTTTTAATCACTGAATAATATTCCATTGAGTGGATGTATCACAGTATGTTTATTCATTCATCTAGTGAATGACATTTTGTTTGCTTTTCAGTTTTAGCAGTTAGAAAAAAACCTGTTACAAACACTTGCATGCAGGATTTATGTGGACATTAATTTTCAACTTATTTGGTTAAATTTCTGGGAGCAGGATTGCTGGTTCATATGGTAAGATTATATTTAGTTTTATAAGAAACTCTTGGTGTTTTAGTCATGAAGTCTTTGCCCATGCCTATGTCCTAGATGGTACTACCTAGGTTTTCTTCTAGAGTTTTTATGGCATTAGGCTTATGTTTAAATCTTTAATCCATCTAGAGTTAATTTTTGTATAAGGTATAAGAAAGTGATCCAGTTTCAGCTTTCTGCATATGGCTAACCAGTTTTCCCAACACCATTTACTAAACAGGGGATCCTTTCCCCATTGCTTGTTTTGTCAGGTTTGTCAAAGATCAGATGGTTGTAGCTGTGTAGTGTTCCTTCTGAGGCCTCTGTTCTTACTGCTCTATACCTCTGTTTTGGTACCAGTACCGTGCTGTTTTAATTAAAACACCAAAAGCATTGGCAACAAAAGCCAAAGTAGACAAGTGAGATCTAATTAAACTCCAGAGCTTCTGCACAGGAAAAGAAACTATCAATAGAGTGAACTGGAAACCAACAGAATGGAAAAAAATTTGCAATCTTCCCATCAGACAAAGGGCTACTATCCAGAATCTACAGAGAACTTAAACAAATTTATAAGAAAAAAACAAATAACCCCATCAAAAAGTGGGCAAAGGATATGAACAGACACTTTTCAAAAGAAGACATTTATGCAGCCAACAAACATGAAAAAAAGCTTATCATCACTGATCATTAGAGAAATGCAAATCAAAACCACCTTGAGATACCATCTCATGCCAGTTAGAATGGCGATCATTAAAAAACAGGAGACAACAGATGCTGGAGAGGATGTGGAGAAACAGAAACACTCTTACACTGTTGCTGGGAGTGTAAAATAGTTCAACTATTATGGAAGACAGTGTGGTGATTCCTCAAGGACTGAGAAATAAAAAATCCATTTGACCCAGCAATCCCATTACTGGGTATAAACCCAAAGGATTATAAATTATTCTATTTATAAAGACACAGGCACACATATATTTATTTCAGCACTGTTCACAATAGCAAAGACTTGCAACCAACCCAAATGCCCATCAATGATAGACTGGATAAAGAAAATGTGGCACATATACACCATGGAATATTCTGCAGTCATTAAAAAGGATGAGTTCATGTCCTTTTCAAGGACATGGATGAAACTGGAACCCATCATTCTCAGCAAAATGACACAAGAACAGAAAACCAAACACCACATGTTCTCACTCATAGGTGGGTGTTGAAACAATGAGAACATGTGGAAACAGGGAGGGTAACATCACACATCTGGGCCTTGGAAGTGGTGTCTAGGGGAGGAATAGCAGGGGGTGGGGGGATTGGAGAGGGATAGCATTAGGAGAAATACCTAATATAGGTGACAGGGAGATGGATGCAGCAAACCACTACCATGCACATGTATACCTATGTAACAAACCTGCATGATCTGCAAATGTAACCCAGAATGTAAAGTATAATAAATAAATAAATAAACAAAGGAAACTTTTCCATGTGGCTATACTATTCTGTATTCCCACCAATAATCAATGAGAGTTCCTGTTGCCCCACATGCTCTCTAGCGGTTGTTATCATTGCTGTTATTTATTTTAGCCATTAATAGATGTATTGTGCTTTCTCATTGTTTTAATTTGCAATCCCCTGATAACATCTGAAGTTGAGCATATTTTCATAGGTTTGTTTGCTACCTGTATATCTTCTTTGGTGAGATACCTGATCATATCATCTGCCCAATTTTTAAACTGATTTTTTGCTTTTTTGTTGTTGTTGAGTGTTAAAAATTACAGAACTGTAGCATAGGGGCCTATTAGAAGGAAAACTAACAAACAGAAAGGAAGAGCATCACCATCGACAAAAAGGATGACCACACAGAAACCCCATCTGCAGGTCACCAACATCAAAGACCAAAAATAGATAAATCCACAAAGATGAGAAAAAAAAAACAGTGCCAAAAGGCTAAGAATTCCAAAAACTAGAATGCCTCTTCTCCAAAGGATCACACCTCCTCACCTGCAAGGAACAAAAGTGGATGAGAATGAGTTTGATGAATTGACAGAAGAAGGCTTCAGAAGGTGGGTAATAACAAACTCCTCAGAGGTAAAAGAGCATGTTCAAACCCAATGCAAGGAACTAAGAACCTTGAGAAAAAGGTTAGAGGAATTCTTAACTAGAATAATCAGTTTAGAGAAGAACATAAATGACCTGATGGAACTGAAAAACAGCATGAGAACTTTGTGAAGCGTGCACAAGTATCAATAGCTGAATTGATCAAGCAGAAGAAAGGATATCAGAGTTTGAAGATCAGCTTAATTAAATAAAGTGTGAAGACAAGGTCAGAAACAATGAAGGAAAAGGAATGGACAAAGCCTCCAAAAAATATGGAACTATGTGAAAAGACCAAACGTATGTGTGACTGGTGTACCTGAAAGTGACAGGGAGACTGGAACCAAGTTGGAAAACACTTCAGGATGTTATCCAGGAGAACTTCCCTAACCTAGTAAGACAGGCCAACATTCAAATTCAGGAAATACAGAGAACACCAAAAAGATACTCCTTGAGAAGAGCAACCCCAAGACACATAATCATCAGATTCACCAAGGTTTCAATTAAGGAAAAAATGTTAAGAGCAGCTGGAGAGAAAGGTTGGGTTGCCCACAAAGGGAAGCCCATCAGACTAACAGCAGATCTCTCTGCAGAAACTCTACAAGCCAGAAGAGAGTGGGGGGCCAAATTCAACATTCTTAAAGTAAAGAATTTTCAGCCAGGCACGGTGGCTCATCCCTTTAATCCCAGCACTTTGGGAGGCTGAGAAGGGTGGATCACACTTGGTCAGGAGTTCAAGAGCAGCCTCTCCAATATGGCGGCACCTCATCTCTACTAAAAACACAAAAATTAGCTGGGCATGGTGGTGTGTACCTGTAGTCCCAGCCACTGAGGAAGCCGAGGCAGGAGAATCACTTGAATCTAGGAAGTGGAGGTTGCAGTGAGCCAAGATTGTGCACTCCAGCCTGAGTCATAGAGTGAGATGCTGTCGAAAAAAAAAAGCAGAAGAATTTTTAACTCAGAATTTCATATCCAGGCAAACTAAGCTTCATAAGTGAAGGGGAAATAAAATCCTTTACAGACAAGCAAATGCTGAAAGATTTTAACACCAAGCCTGCCTTATAAGAGCTCCTTAAAGAAGCACTAAACATGAAAGGAAAAACTGGTACCAACCAAATTGTAAAGACCATTGACACTATGAAGAAACTGCATCAACTAACAGCTAAAATAACTAGCTAGCACTATAATAAGAGGATCAAATTTATATATAACAATATTAACCTTAAATGTAAATGGGCTGAATGCCCCAGTAAAAGACACAGACTGAAAAATTGGATAGTCAAGACCCATCAATGTGCTGTGTTCAGAAGACCCATTTCATGTGCAAAGACACACATAGGTTCAAAATAAAGAAATGGAGAACTATTTACCAAGAAAACAAAACAAAACAAATAATAATAATAATAATAATAATAATAATAATAAAAGGCTGGTGTTGCAATCCTAGTCTCTGATAAAAAAGACTTGAAACCAACAAAGATCAAAAAAGACAAGGACGTTAACTAATGGTAAAGGGGTCAAAGCAACAAGCAGAGATAACTATCCTAAATATAGATGCAACCAATATAGGAGCACCCATAAAGCAAATTCTTACAGACCTAAAAAGAGACTTAGACCACCACACATAATAGTGGGAGACTTTAACACCCCACTGTTAATATTAGAAAGATCATTGAGACAGAAAATTAACAAGGATATTTAGGACTTGAACCCAGCTCTGGACCAAGAGAACATAATAGACATCCACAGAACTCTCCAACACAAATCAACAGAATATACATTCTTCTCAGCTCCACATCACACTTACTCTAAAATTGACCACATAATTGGGAGTAAAACATTCCTCAGCAAATGCAAAAGAAGGGAAATCATAACATACTGTCTCTCAAACCACAATGCAATTAAATTAGAACTGAGGATTAAGAAACTCACTCAGAACCACACAACTATGTGGAAATGAAACAACCTGACCCTGAATGACTACAGGGTAAATAACAAAATGAAGGCAGAAATAAATAAGTTCTTTGAAACCGATAAGAACAAAGACACAATATACCAGAACCTCTGGGACACAGTTAAGCTGTGTTTAGAGGGAGATTTACAGCACTACATGCTCATAGGAGAAAGCAGGAAAGATCAAAAATTGACACCCTAACATCACAATTGAAAGAACTATAGAAGCAAGAGCAAACAAAGCTACCAGAAGACAAGAAATAACTAAGATCAGAGCAGAACTGAAGGAGAGAGAGACACATAAAAAAACCTTCAAAAAAATCAATGAATCCTGGAACTTGTTTTTTGAAGATTAACACAATAGATAGACCCCAGCCAGACTGATAAAGAGAGAAGAATCAAATGACACAATAAAAATGAGAAATAAGATATCACCACTGACCCCACAGAAATATAAATTACTATCAGAGAATACAATAAACACCTCTACACAAATAAACTAGGAAGTCTAGAAGAAATGGGAAATCCTGGTCACATACACCCTCCCAAGACTAAACCAGGAAGAAGTCAAATCCCTGAATAGACCAATAACAAGTTTGGAAATTAGGCAGTAATTAATAGCCTATCGACCAAAAAAAAAAAAAAAAAAAAAAAAAAAAAGGGAAAAGAAACCTAGGACCAGATGGATTCACAGCCAAATTCTACCAGAGGTACAAAGAGGAGCTGGTACCATCATTTATGAAACTATTCTAAACTATATAAAAAGAGGGACTCCCCCATAACTCATTTTATGAGGCCAGCATAATCCTGATACCAAAACCTGGCAGAGACACACACACACACACACACACACACACAAGAAAATTTCAGTCCAATATCTATGATTGCTGATCCCTGAACATCGATGTGGAAATCCTCAACAAAATACTGGCAAATGGAATCCAGCAGCACATCAAAACACTTATCCACCATGATCAAGGGGTCTTTATCCCTGGGATGCAAGGCTGGTTCAACATACATAAATCAGTAAACATGATCTATCACATAAACAGAACCAATGACAAAAATCACAGGATTATCTTAATAGATGCAAAAAATCCTTTAGTAAAATTCAACACCTTTTCATGCTAAAAACTCTCAACAATTTATTGATGAAACATATTTCAAAATAATAAGAGCTATTTATGAAAAACCCACAGCTAATATCATACTGAATGGTCAAAAGCTGGAAGCATTCCCTTTGAAAACCTGCACAAGAAAAGTATGCCCTTTCTCACCACTCCTATTCAACATAGTATTGGAAGTTCTGGCCTGGACAATCAGGCAAAAGAAAGAAATAAAGGATATTCAAATAGGAAGCGAAGTCAATTTTTATCCCTTTCCAGATGACATGATTGTATATTTAGAAAACCCCATTGTCTCGGCCCCAAATCTCCTTAAGCTAATAAGCAACTTCAGCAAAGTCTCAGGATACAAAATAATGTGCAAAATCACAAGCATTCCTATACACCAATAATAGAGAGGAAAATCATGACTGAAAGCCCATTTACAATTGCTTCAAAGAGAATAAAATACGTAGGAATACAACTTACAAGGATGTGAAGGATCTCTTCGAGAACTACAAACCAGTGCTAAAGGAAATAAGAGGACACAAACAAATGAAAAACATTTCTTGCACGTGGATAGGAAGAATCAATATCATGAAAATGGCCATACTGCCCAAAGTAATTTATAGATTCAATGCTATCCTCATTAAGCTACCATTGGCTTTATTCACAGAATTAGAAAAATCCACTGTAAATTCATATAGAACCAAAAGAGTCCATATAGCCAAGATAATCCTAAACAAAAAGAACAAGGATGAAGGCAAAATGCTACCTGACCTCGAACTATACTACAAGGCTACAGTAATCAAAATAGCATGGTAGTGGTACCAAATCAGATATATAGACCAATGGAACAGAACATAGGCCTCAGAAGTATTGTCACATATCTATAACCATCTGCTCTTTGATAAACCTGACAAAAACAAGCAATGGGGAAAGTATTCCCTATTTAATAAATGGTGTTGGGAAAGCTGGCTGGCCATAAGCAGAAAACTGAAACTAGACCCCTTCCCTACACCTTTTACAAAAATTAACATGATGGATTAAATACTAACAGGTAAAACCTAAAATCATAAAAACCCTAGAAGAAAACCTAGGCAATACCTTTCAGGACATAGGCATGGCAAAGACTTTATGATGAAAACACTGAAAGCAATGGAAACAAAAGCCAAAGCTGACAAATGGGATCTAATTAATCTAAACAGCTTCTGCACAGCAAAAGAAACTATCATCAGAGTGAACAGGCAACCTACAAAATGGGAGAATGGGGGTAGGGGGCTAGGGGAGGGATAGCATTAGGAGAAATACCTAATGTAGATGAGGGTTGACGTGTGCAGCAAGCCACCATGGCATGTGTATACCTACATAACAAATCTGCACGTTATGCACATGTATCTCAGAACTTAAAGTATAATAAAAAATTATTCAAGTCTTTTAAATAGGAGTCCTTTATGACACAGGTGATTGGCAGATAGTTCTTTCCAGTTGATAGCTTGTCTTCACAATGTCTTTTACAGAAAGATAGTTTTTTTTTTTTTTGGCCAATCAATGAGAGCTTGTAAGGTTGCTGAGGTTGGTTGGCCTTGAACTCTTGGCCTCGCCTTCACAAGTGCCACGACATCCGGCCGGAGCCACTTTGGGCCCCAGAAAGATAGTTTTTAATGTTAGTGAACTCCAACTTATCAACTGTTTCTGTAATAGAGTATGCATCCGTCATTGCATCTAAAAAGTCATCAGCAAATCCAAGATAATCTAGGTTTTCTATGCTATCTTGTAGACATTTTATAGATTTATATTTTATATTTGATCTATGATTCATTTTGAGTGTACTTATTGTTAAAGGTGTAAGTTTCATATCTAGATTCCATTTTTTACATATGGATGCCTAATTGTTCCAGCAATATTTGTGGAAAAGTTTACCCTTTCTCCACTGAATGGACTTGCTACTTTGTCAAAAATCACTTGTGTGGGCCTACTTAGGAACTTTCTATTATGAACATATTTTTAAGTGTCCTTGAAAAACTTGTGAACACTGATTATATGTCAAGAAAAACAAGTACATCAAGCAAGTGGATGTATAATCATATTAAAAACAATTACAAATTACTAATTATGCTTCTTAGGTAAAAATCGTACCAAGAAATTAAAAACTCTAATTCCCTAATAATATACTATTTAAAATCATAGGGTTCATATTAATTGTTAAATAATAACTATTGTCCAGATTCTAATTATTCTGAAAAGCAAAAGTAAATTCAACAGAAAATTTTTCAAAGAGTATGTCTAAATTTGAAAAAAAAAACTGACCTACTTTCTATATGGAGCTATTTAATCTACATATTTATTAGGAAATAATTTAAATGGATATTATTCAGTATTATATATTTTCTACTGAAGACCAGAGTATTTCCTTCCCAATCTTATCTGTTAGATGTTTTAAAACCATTAAATAAAATTGTTTTAAAATATAATCTCAGTATTGTCATTAAATTCTTTATTCTTTTATGATATGTTTCTATGGCACATTTTCCAATAATCTGTTCTAAATTAATTCTAATAAAGAGGAACTATGCATAAAAAGTTTGTTCTTGTATGATTATTTTCCATTTGTTTTCTGAGGAAAGATTTCTTCACTGACCATAAGATTTTATGATAATAATTTTTTTCTTCTTTTTATTATTATTTTTTTCTTATCATTTGTCTTCTTATTTTCAGGCCCTTGAAATTGCCCATCTGTGAAAAACATGAAATCCTCCCTGAACAAGATTAAAAGGAGCTTATTAGTTTTCAATTATCCAAATGGATCTCCATAATAATATGGATAATTGAAGGTTGACCTGTGACTAGGAAGCGATTTGCTTCTTCCTTGTGATTTATGTTCAACCTATTTCCAAAATGGATTTGAGGTAATTTACTATACACATGATATGGAATAAAACTATTAAAACATACTATTTGAAACCATAGTTGAGAAGGTAAAATAACTTGGTTAAAAGTTAAAAAAAACTGTGTATGATTGGATAACATATTAGAAAACTTAAATATTTGACTAATTGTGAAAATGATACAATGAAAAGTATTGTTTTTGATAACCCAATTTCATAGGATGTCTTAATTAACATATAAAATGTATATAAAATATTAAGATATGTTTCAATTGGGAATTATTGCCTAGTTTATTCTTCCTTGATTCTTGTATATAGTTTTTCACCAAATTAAATGTGAGTGATTCAGAGATACAATTATGATGACCCTAAGGATAGTAGATTTCTTTATCTTGTTATTTTAAAGGTTCAAAAGATATGCAAATCTTTGAATAATAACACAGGAGGTAGATGCAGAAACACCAGTAATATCTTCTCATAGCACTAATGATAGCAAGGGAAAATACAGGATAAGTTGAAGAAGCTCTAAAGCAGTGGTATTGAATCTTTTGGCTCTCCTGGGCTACACTGGAAGAAGAATTGTCTTCTTAGTTTTAATTAACATACACTAGTGTTAGTTAACATACACTAACATTAATGATAACTGATGAGCTTAAAAAATTTTTTGCAAAATAACCTCATAATGTTTTAAGAAGCTTTATAAATTTGTGTTGGGCCATATTCAAAGCCATCCTGGAATGCATGGGGCCCATGGTCTGCAGGTTGGACCAGTTTTCTCTAGAGAATATTCAGTAATAATGTCCATTTTTCTTTTCACAGATGAAGTGACTGTCAATTAAAAATAATATAGTAATTTTTAACCTAAAATAATTGTTTTTTTTTCTTTTTGAGATACAAGCAGTAATAAATATGTTTGAAATTCAAAAAAAATTCTAAATTATTAATTAATGTTAACAAAATATATATTCTTGGAAACACTATAAGAAGGAATTAAAGAAAATATATATCCATCCTGAGGAAAGAAAAAAAGAAAATAGAAGAATCACATTACCTGACTTCAAATTATATGGCAAAGCTGTAGTAACCAAACCAGAATGGTATTTCCACAAAAATAAACACAAAGAGCAGTGAAATAGAATGAAGAGCCGAGAAATAAATCCACATACCTAAAGTGATTCATTTTTGACACAAATACCAAGAAGACACATTGTAAAATAGACAATCTCTTCAATAAATAGTGCTGAGAAAATTGGATTACAGAGAATGAAACTAGATCCCTAGCTCTTGCCATATATAAAAATCAAAATGGATTAAAGACTTACATGTAAGATCTCAAACTATGAAATGACTAAAAGAAAACATCAGGGAAAATTTCCAGGATGTTGGTCTGGCCAAAGATTTCTTGAGCAATACCCCAGGATCACAGGCAATCAAAATAAAAATGGACAAATAGGATTACATTAAGTTAAAATGCTTCTGCACAGCAAGGAAAACAATCAACAAAGTCAAGAGATAGGCTGGAGAATGAGAGAAAATATTTGCAAACTACCCAACTGACAAGAGATTAGAAACCAGAATATATAAGGGGCTCAAACAACTTGATAGGAAATAATAAAATAATCTGATTTAAAAACAGATGAAAGATCTGAATAGATATTTCTCAAAAGAAGATATACAAATGGGCAAGAAGGGATGTGGAAAAAAATGTTGTCAGAAAACGTCATTCTTAATTGTCATTAACTGTCAGAAAAATGCAGATCAAAACTACAATGAGATCTCATCTCACCCCACTTAAAATGGTTTTCATCTAAAAGACAAACAATAGTGAAAGCTGGTAAGGATATAAAGAAAGCAGAACACTTGCACACTGTTGGTGGGAATGTAAATCAGTGTAGCCACTATGGAAAACAGTATAAAAGTTCCTCCAAACCTAAAAATGGAAAACCACATGATCCAGCAACCACACTACTAGGTAGTTATCCAAAAGAAAGGGTATCAGCATGAGATGTCTGCACTCCCATGTTTATTACAGAACTATTCTCAGTAGTCAAGATTTGGAATGAATCTAAGTGTTCATAGCAGATTAATGAATAAGGATAATATGATTCATATACAAAATGGAGTAATATTCATCCATGTAAAACTATGAAATCCCATCATTTGCAACAACATAGACAGAACTGGAGGATGTTATATTTAGTAAAATAAGTCAGGCATAAAAGACAAATTTCTCATGTTCTCACTTATATGTGGGAGCTAAAATTAAAACAATTGAATTTATAAAAATAGAGAAAAGAATGATGGTTACCATAAAGCGTAGTAAGTAGGGGAAAAAAAGGGGGGATGGCTCATAAGTGCAAAAATATACTTCAATAGAATGAATAAGATCTAGCATTTGATAGTACAGCAAAGTGATTATGGTCAACGAAGTTTATTGGCATATATAAAAATAACTAAAAATCTGGAATCAAAATGTTTCCAAAACAAAGAAATGATAAATGCTTGAGGTGATGGACACCTCAATTATTCTGATATGATTATTAACATTGTATGCTTGTATAAACACATCACATGTACTCCCATGAAAATGTATACCCATTCTGTATCCATAATAATTAAAAAGAAAAAATTGAGAAAAAGAAATATATGCTGATATTCAAAAAATAGCATTTGTAAGATTTTTAAACTTCATATCTACATATGTATGTTATACCAACTTACATAAAGAGAAAACATTACTTCAGCATATACATATGTTATGCTACTTCCATTTTATTTACCCTTAATGCACATGTTAATTAACCTAAAGTTTTTTGGTGCTTTTTAAAGAAATGTTTCATTTACTTTCCAAAACATCTTTCAGAGCATTCCATTATCAGTGTTCCATATCATTCAGAATATGGATATCTTACATAAGTAGCCAATGTCATTTAGGAATCAGTGTTGCATCTTGTAAACCTACTGACATATACGGAATGTGAATTTAATATTTGATAAAGAACTTCTGGGCATGTTTGACCAGTTACTATGGTTAAACCACTCTGGCACATTCATCTACAACCATCTTAGGTATACTCCTCTAACAATGGATCTTCTCAGATTATCAAAAAACTGCTCTATTATCTGGTTCCCTCTGCCTTTCTCTGTGTCTCTCTTCTCACACACACACACAAACACACAGGCACACTCTCACTCTTGTTCTTTATGCCACCATCCTAGAAGAAATATGTCCAAAGCAAAATAAAACCACAGTAAGCAAGTAACAAACGGCATTCTTTCAGTAATAAATGCTATACTTCTTACAAATACACATTACCCTGCTGAAGTAAGAGCTTTATCAATAACGTTCGCAAATAAATATCATTTGTTTGGGGATATATAAAATATTGCATAGGAACATTTTTAAAGTTTTTACTGTCAGTGGTAATGATAGTAAATAGAAAACAACAGCAATGTCTTTGTCTGGAAAGTAATTGAATTGATTACTTATAAATGTGTTTGATACAAAACTATAGAGATTTCAGTGCCAGATATTAGACCGTAGGAACTAACAGGGAAACTCCCTTTCTAGTCTTGTACTGGTTTATTTTGGATGCAAGAGATTTGGTTCTTAAACAACAATTTCAAACATATTTTGAATGTCAGAGTTGACTGGAGGTATTTTCTGGTAAATAAACCAGAAATTACCAATTTAAATTAACCAATTTAATTTCAAATAATTGAAATTAAATTTCCTAAAGAAGAAGACAATTATTGTTTGCAGGCTTAGAAAATAAATTGTACAATCAATATATAGTAAATAATATAATGTTATATGACACATGGGGCTGAAAAGCTAAAATTTGACAGTTGGTCATAAATAAATGTCTAATAACTGCTATTTCAATTAAGATAATATCTAATGTCTTGAGTATAATATAAAATTAATACCTCTTATGTAAGAGTGTTTCTGATTATTATAGAAGTTTACAAACTCTTACCAAATTAATGCATATTAGCATACAAGCATAATTTTAGTTACAAATTAATGGAAAATATTATTTACCATGAATATCATCCTTTTTGCACTATATTCAGAATTTAAAAGGCATGTTGATGTTTATAATTATACAGACTTGCAAAGAATAAATAACTGTTTATCTTCAATAATAGATGCCTAAAGTATCTTGTTAGATTTATGTTTCTATCACACTATTGTTGCTATTAATAATGATAAAAGTAGTACCAGGTGACATGCCTCTTGTCTGTAATCCCAGTGCTTTGGGAGGCTAAGGCAAGAGGCTCATTTAAAGTCAGCTGTGCTAGATCAGCCTGCTCAACTAGGAAATACCCTTTACATCTTTTTTTTTAATTAGCTAGACATAGTGGCACACACTGGTAGTCCCAGCTCCTTGAGAGGCCAAGATGGGAGGATAGCTTGAGGCCAGAATTTGGAGGTCATAATAAGCTGTAATCCCACCCCTGAACTCTAGCTTAGGTGATTGAATGAGACCTTGTCTTATAAAAAAAAATGATAAAAATATAAAATAAAATTTAAACACTGACATTTAATAATTATATATTTTGGTATATAATATAGTGTCGATTATATACTTTGGTATATAATATCGGGTAAAATACCTTTATATCTAATGGTTTATAATATAGTATCAAAGGGTCAGAAACATTTGGATTTAGATGCAAATACAGTCAGTAGATTGATATTTGGGGTCCAACACTTTGCTTTAGCATTCAGAATTAATATTCTTTTAATCTGGGTTACATGTTCCTATTTGTGTTAAATTTTAATAAACCCTATTGTCTTACATTTGAGTCTACATTACAGACCTCGGACTATCATCTGCTTTGAATTCGAACCCCAAACAGCCTCTGGTAACCAATCTCTACTCTCTACTTCTATGAAATCAACTCTTTTAGATTCCATGTGAGTGAGAACATGCAGTGTTATGTCCACTTGCTGTGTGTCAATTATATAAACAATTTTTTTTTAAAGAAAGGAACACAGCTCACCAAAGATGAAGGCCACTTAGCTAACCAGCCACTTATTCCTAAGGGAATTTTTACTTAATTTCCAGTCCCTCACCCACTGCCCAGAAATAATGCTCTCTTGGAGAATCTATTAGAACTATACTTCCCGAGATGATTCAAAATATGCTTACACCTTCTCTCTGCCCTTCTAGTTGGTGAGATAGAATTGGCTGATCTGGTGCCAAAGTCTCTCAGAAACTATATATATAACAAATATTTTAACAATATATATATATAATATATATAACAATATATATAATTGTTATATATATAACTATATATAACAATATATTTTTAAAAAATATATATTTTTGTTTAATATATATATTAAAAATATATATATATTTTTAAAAACATTTGCATAATTCTAATATAATTAATGTTAATATTTTGATATGCTTCCTTTCTCTGTCTTTAGATAGCTGCAATAATTGTGAAACATCTTTATTCCAGATTTTATATATATATACACATACATTTTACTCATTACCACAGCATCCACATCTATCACATTGGTTATGTGATATTTTATTGACTAATATAATTTTCTTAACCATTCTTCCATTGTTGAACATTTATTTATATATTTTTAAATAATAAACAATATATTTTATGGTATATAATTCTCCATATTTTGGATAACTTACTTAGCGTAGACTTATAGAACTGAATTATTTGGACCCCAAAATGTTCCCATAGACTTGTTTCCAAAGTGGGATCTATGACCATTTAGATCCAGTTCTCTATTTTAAAATAATAAAGTGAAGTCAAGTTGGATATTACTGTGGACTATACACAACTCTTGGAGATTTATTAGCACACTAGCCAATTAAAGATGGAAGAATTTTATGAAAATATATCTGCTTAATATTGTTTAAAAAAGACATTTGATTTTTTCATTTTATTTTTAAACCACTATAAATTTGCATTCAGATTTCTATGAGGACACATATTTCATTTTTCTTGGTCAGATAGCAAGACAGAATGTTGGGTTGTATGATCAGAATAAATATGGTTTTATAAGAAACTCCCCAACTTTGGTGCCATTTTATATTTGCCTTCACACTTGCTCTGCATTTTTCCAGCATTTAATTATCCAGGTTAAAACTGGATCAGTCCTATTTTAATATTGGTTTATAGTTCTTTAAATATCTACATACAAGTCCTTTGTGGTTCATATTTCTACTTTCATGTCTTTAGTGGTTATAATAATTTTTAAGCAATTTAAAGAGGTCATTAATTAATATTTCATAATATTGGATATTAGAATATTGAAAACCTGAACCTAAAATTGCCCTAATTTATTTATGTATAATGTAATTATGGTTAATTTTGATTTATACATATTTATTTATCCACATAAACCTACTTAACATCTTCAGTATTTGCTTCATAAGAATCAGAATTTTTTACAATGCTTGGCCCTATCAACAAGGCACAGTAAATAAAGTTTTAATCCATGCAGTTACTCAATTCAAACACTTGGGTCTCATTCTTTACCTATTGTGTTTTCTTCACAACACACATGCAACTCATCACCAAGTCCTGTGAATTACAACACAATCTGTCTTACTTCCTTCTATTTCTTCATTCTCTGCTGTCACCTTCATAACCCAACTTTCTCTAACTCTTCTCCAAAATAATTGATAAATTAATTTCTCTTTCCCTTGCATTTTTTTCTTTGTTTCTACCCAATTTTCCACACAGAATCATGAATAGTATTTCTCAAATGTTAATAGAGTGTCCATTAGATTTAGAATTAACTCTAACGTCTTTCTCAACCTACTAGTTCAACCTCAAGTTATGTATAACCTTTTTCATTCACTCAGCTATAGCTCCACGGCATTGCCATTTCCTTTAAAAACCCAGGTTTTTCCATGGCAATCGTAGTACATGTTGTTATCCCTCATTTGAGCTTTGGCTTCCATTTTTATCTTGCAATCTCGTACTATTCCATCAATAAGCAGGTGAGTTTTCTCTTCCTTACCCAAGACCCAATAACCTTCATAGTTAAAATTATGATGACCTTTGTATTCTAACATTGCCTTGGCATATCTTGCTTTACCACAGCTTTATTTACCATTTTGAGGTTCCTTTTATATTTGCTCCTAAAATACTTGCATAGTAACTTAAAATATGTGTTAAGAAAATAAGACACAGCAACCACAATAAATTTTTTATTTTTTATTTAAAAAATGAACTTATTTCCCACTACATCTTTTACAGAAAACTTAGTTTCTTACTAATAAGAAAGCTAAGATAATTTACATGCTAAAAACATTAAAAATAGAAATGCGCACGCACACACACACATATGTATGTATATTATATAAATGTATTTCCTCCTTGGATACAAGTTTTTGTCAGTCACACAAATCTACAACACATTTTATCAAGCACTTATTTTTATTTATTTATTTTATTTTATTTTTTGAGACGGAGTTTCACTGTTGTTACCCAGACTGGAGTGCAATGGCACGATCTTGGCTCACCGCAACCTCCGCCTTCTGGGTTCAAGCAATTCTCCTGCCTCAGCCTCCCAAGTAGCTGGGACTACAGGTGCGCACCACCATGCCCAGCTAATTTTTGTATTTTTAGTAGAGATGGGGTTTCACCTTGTTGACCAGGATGGTCTTGATCTCTTGACCTCGTGATCCACCCGCCTCGGCCTCCCAAAGTGCTGGGATTATAGGCGTGAGCCACCGCGTAAGACTATTTTATACTCTTACCGTGTGCAGGTGATTTCATAACAGCCAAGGGGGTAAATATTTTAATTAACTTGAGCTTACTCTGTTGTATTTTCTACAGCAAAGTAGTAAAATTTTATGTTTTCTCCACAAACAGTGGTGACCTTTACAGATTTTCTTTTGGAAGAAAATGTAGAACATATAAAAGATATGCAAGGATCATTACCATGTGTTAACAGTTTTAGGGCAGATCACTGCTGTCTCAATGTAACCTGCATCATCCACCTGTTGCTTGTAACTATTAATTCAGAGGGAAAAAATAGTTTAAATATATTTCATCTCTAAAGGCAGTTGGATTTTTTATGAAAACAGTGGTAGATTTTTATTAAATATATACTATATAGAGATTCTCAAATTTTTCTCTACATTTTCAATAAATTGAAATGAGAATAAATATACTTTAATTTGCTTCATCTATCTTTGAATATAAAATATTCAGGTAAAGCAGCACTTGTTTAACAACCTATAATAAATGCTCATAGAAATCTTTGAACAGACTTATGTTGAATTAACTAAAACACACATTTGAGTTTAATATAGCTAATTTGTATATACTCATCTTTAAGAAGAGATGAACCATCACAAAAGGACAAAAGGTATTCCCATTGACCTGTTTCAGTCCTTTCTTCCTGGTTTTGCTTTCCTACTTCTTTATTTCATTGGTTCTGAGGTTCTAAATATCTGTATTAGGACCTTCTTACATTTTTTTCCTTGTCCTGCTAAGCCCTTATTCGAGTTTACCCTATTTCACTCTGTGCCTTCTCTTGGACATCATTTGGTAAATGGCTGGCCGTCTACTTAGGCAGGCATGGGATAAACATCAGGTAGCTCATTCTTTCTGGTAAGGCCTGGGCAGGATTCCAAACATAAAGAGACATCAAGCTATTACATAGTGTGTTATCCTTGTACTTCTTACTGATGTCAAAAACTGTAAGAAGTATTTGTGTTCCATTTTAAAGAAGAGTTCACTGATAGCTCAGTTTAAGTACAAAAATGATAGGATGATGTTTCCCTTCTCTTTTGCCAGAGAGATATAACTGATGTCTAATCTAGAGTACGTGGAAAGAAAAGAGGAATTTTCTCAGGCATTCTCCTCAATATCTTTCCCCCTCCTCATTTATATTTAACAAAAAGCAACTTGAAGCCTGAAACATATTTTCTTTCTAAACAACTCACATTATATTACAAGTCTAAGCTATTAAAAAAGTTCTCAACACCTGAGGATATTGTGACCTGAATGATATAAATTATGTTATATAGTAAAAAATAATGCAATTAATAAAAGTTATATTTTTACATACCATATCTCTAACAGTAATTCATGAAAGAGAACAACACTCAGCAATTACAGGATAGCTAAGCTTTAACCTGTGGACATTTCATTCATGATAAAGAGTGAGCCAAAGGAGAATAACATTGAATCCAGAAGGGGCAGGCAAGGTCAGACTAAAAAGTCTTGTTGCAGAAAGTAACTTATATTCCTGTCTTTTCAAACTCCTTTTATAGTCAAGGAAACTGAGGCCTAGATTATTACATAATTTGCATCAAGAGAAAATGTATTAACTGAGTCAGTATATTTACCAATAAACCAAGGGCAGTTAAAAGAAGCAGTGTAACACTTATGAACACTGATCTGCTTGTTGGCATTAAAAGACATTTGCATTAGAATAATTTTGTTTTACAATAAAGGCAAATAGCTGTCCATAGGTTTCTGCTAAAGAGAAAATGTTGACTTTTCTTTCTGAAAGTATGTTTTATTATCTATGACAATTAAAATAATGGTCATAGAGATAAGCACATTTAGAAGGATAGCATTGTAGAGAATGAGTCCAAACTTTTGACTTTTGAAAAAGGTCTATTTCTAAATTCAAATAACTCAAGATGTTTCATCAAATCATAATTATGCTAAAATGCTTTAAACAGTATTAAATGCAAGTTACATCTCTATATATATTACTACATACAATATTTTGAAAATTTTATTAAATTTATGTAACAAATATAACATCACATATAATTTTGAAGCTATACATTTTACAGCTTATTTGATTATCCTTTTAGTATTTTTGTTAATTTAGGTGTTCCATCAGTGGCACGGTGTTTTATGCCTCCATGAGGACAATGGAGCTTGGTAGAGACTTTGTCAGAGAAAAACTTACCTCACCAGGTTATCTTATGTGTAGTCAAGATTTACCCCAAAAGTGTGACAAAACATAAAAGCTGTGTTTGTACTGTGAAAGTTGCAGATACCAGGATGAAATCACTTTTGCCTTCCCAAACAAAACAGACTACGGAAATCTCTGAAGGAGAAGAGGCTCATGTTTATGTGTTTGAGAT
This sequence comes from Saguinus oedipus, assembly GCA_031835075.1. Classification (NCBI taxonomy): domain Eukaryota; kingdom Metazoa; phylum Chordata; class Mammalia; order Primates; family Cebidae; genus Saguinus; species Saguinus oedipus. The sequence continues at coordinate 17,530,735 of CM063190.1, read as the reverse complement.
GAGAACTGTTTGTAAGGACTTTTAAAATCTTTTTTATGTCCTTCACATAACTCCTGTGTTGATCAAAGTTATCACTAGACATTTTTTAGGATTGCAGTCATTCAGGTAAGATGTTCTCAGAAAAACACTTTCCCAGTAACAGCATCTCCACCAATAAACTGACAACATCTCTGGCTTTCAGCCTCTGGGACCAATGAAATCTATTTCTAAAGAATGTATGTAAATCTCTTTGCTAATAAAAGCACCTCTTACCCTTCCCTCACTGAATACACTGCGGATTTTATCATTCCAGGCATTTCAGACTATAATCCTCATTTCTTATTCTCAAGTGAACCCAATATATTTAGACCATTTTCCCTTGTGTGTTTTTTTAAGGTTGATAGTATTATTCTACCCACTTTTCAGCACTTATCCTTATAACATTGGAGCTTCTGAGAAGATACTTGAGAAAGTATCTAGTGATCTCAGTATTCCTTCTCTTGGAAATCTGAATCCAGAGTTGTGAAAGGGTTGGGGAAGGGTGGGGAAGAGTCTATCCAGGACCCAATTTAGAGGTTGAAATCAAGATTTTAGTCCCAATTAGCTGACTCCTCCACACAAGGAGAGACGTATCAGAACCTAAGTACATGAACACATGAAAATGTATGTTCACTGCAACACTGTTTACAATAACAAAGACTTGGAACTAACCCAAATGCTCGTCAAGGATAGACTGGATAAAGCAATTGTGGCACATATACAGCATGGAATACTATGCAGCCATAAAAATGATGAGTTCATCTACTTTACAGGGATGAAGCTGGAAACCATCATTCTCAGCAAACTGACACAACAACAGAAAACCAAATACCACATGTTCTCACTCATAAGTGGGTGTTGAACAATGAGAACACATGGATATAGGGAGGGGAAGATCACACACCAAGGCCTGTTGAGGGGTGGAGGAGCTAGGGGAGGGATAGCAGGGGGTTGGGGGATAAACTCTAACAGATCAAATTATTGGTAAACCAAGACTAGGGAATTCAGTAATTAGAAGGTGCTCTTTAATGGATAATGTATTCAGAAAAAAAAAAGAACAAGTATTTCCAGAAATATTTAGGGACACAATGCACTGTGAACCATTCAGAATGTTCATGCTTGTGGTGTTTGAGGTTTGCTTTTGAAGTTTCCCTTGTAGTGTCATAACTCTAGAGTCAATTGTCTGGGGTGGGATGGAAGATAAGTTTTACATTTCTTACTGAAGGGTTGTCCCAGGCATGTGTTTCTTCAGTGCTACAGTTTTGAATTTCTCTCCATGTATTTTCTGATCTCAATTTTCATTTTGTGTGAAACTAAGAGTTCAGAGATGATTATTTCATGATGTCTGAAATAAATGGCTTAATATTAAAATTTAATAGTAATAATACAATAACTCTAATTTAAAGCTTAATACTAAATAATAATGGATATCTAGTATTAAATCATCCAAGATTTTCCAGAATGCTTTAACCTGTTACACCAGGAAAAAGTATATGTGCCTCTTACTGATCTGATAAGAGTTAAATAAAATCATTGTTTTAATTTACTCTAATTTGTATCACTAGCTTTTAAAATACTTATATAGAAAAGTACACATAAAGTCATTATAGCACAGATTTAAACTGAAAATAATCCTGATGTGATTATTGCACATTGTATGCCTGTATCAAAATATCTCATATAATCCATAAATATATATATATTTACCTATACAAATGAAAAATGAAACAATTTAAAAAAAAATGAAGTTATTTTTCTTTCATATATGTGTGTTCCTTTGTATTACATAAGTATGTATTCATTATTATTTTTCAGAATGAGATACAAATCACATAAATTACAAATTTTAAAATATTAAAAACATGTGCCAGAAAATAATTTCTTAACTTTTAAAATTTTTTCATATATTTAGAAATGCTTTTGGGGTGTATATATGTTTGTGTGTGTGTGTGTGTGTGTGTGTGTGTATACACCCCATACAATTTCTCCTTTTGAGGGTGAATGGAATTTATGAATAGATGGAGATCACCTTTCTGACAACATGGGAAGGATGAAGGGAATTTCCAGATGATAACAAGTTTCTAAATTTGTTGTTTTTGAATTACACAAAAGGAGAATTATGCCAGGTGGGCCAGAATTAATCAACTGATGCTCTAAAAAGAGAGACTCCTTCAGACAGAAAAAGTATTTTTCTGCTGTAAGCAGCCCTGTTTGAGACAGTGTGAGAAAGTCATGTGTTCAGGTCTGGGAGTTGAGAACAGTCCCTCCCTGAGAGCCAGCAAAACAAAATGAATTCAATTCTGTTAACAACCATATGAACTTAAAAAAGGAGCCTGATCTCCACAAAAGAATATCATTCAGCACACACCTTGATTGCCGCCTGTGAGATTGTGAGAAGATTCAGTTAAATCATTCCCAAATTACTGTGTGTCATTTGCTATGTAAAAATAGAAAAGGAATTTATATGTTGAGATTAAAATTAAGATGAGAAAAATAAAATATTATATTTGAATTACATTATTCTGAATATCTACACAGTTTAAATAATCTGGCTATATTGCCCATATAGCTTTCAACTTTGTTCATATAATCAAAAAGGATTTATATTAATTTTTGAATTCAGAAAAATCATTTTTCTCTGAAACTACTTGAAAAGCATGTGATTAGTTATTCTTACATACAGTAGTTCAAATGAGTATGTCCTGAATAATCTTTTGTCTCATTACAAATATCTTTTTGGATGAAGATGTTAACCATACCCTGCATGATTCCAAATTTTAATATTTAATGCTACCTCCTTTTTCTTCCCATTCTCTAATGCTAAAACTTTTTCTAAATTATCTGTGAGCATAAATTTGCAAGTTACAAGAGCATATTTGTGGTTTACATCACTTTGAGATTTGAGGAATATCTGTGTAACCACATTTACATTATTCAGCAACAAAATTAATGCTATATTCACAGAATCTGCAGTTTCCAGATTGCCTTTCTGATTGGCATGACTCAGATATGATTAAGCTCAAAGGTTCATATCTGCCTATATTTTTATTCATTCTGAAGGAAATTATCAAAACAAATAATAATGTACAATGTCATCTCATATCAAATGTAAGTATTCTCATATCAGTGAATAAATGGTCTAGACAATTAGTAGAGAGAAGTTCCTTTTCTTCATTTATAATGTATATGTAACGGATCAATTGGAATAGACAATCAAGTCACAGATACATATGTTTGTAAGTAAATTGTTGACATTCACAAAAGTACATCTATTAATAAATACAGATGCATGTCTATTTATGTCATTTCTATGTTCCTTACCAAACTTTCCTTATTTCAGCATCCATTTAACTTATAAGTATATTGTTCCTTCTTTATTTACTAGTTGTCACTTACCTCCTGCCCTATTTATTTATTCTTGTATATCTACACATCAACCCATCTATACTGTGTATCAGTATAGAATCATTAATTCTGATTTTACTTAAGGAGATACGTGATACAATCCAAGACAGAGTCAATTCTCCTACTATTTTACATTGAAGTTGCTAATATCCCCAGTCCTCATTTCAATCCAGCATTATGCATTTTATTTAGATGTAAACACTTTTTATTCTCTTGTAATTTGTAGCAGTGTCTTACACTATTTGTCTGTATCTTTCTTAATTGAAATTTTGCAAGAGTAGAGGCAAGTTATTTTATAGAATGCCTCTCCAGTTGGAATTGCATAGAGATTCTTCTTAATTACATTCAGGTGATGTGATTTTCAAAAATGTCAGTAAACTGATTTATCCTTCACAGTATATCCTGTGTGGAAGTAGGTGATGTTGACTTACCCTAATAATAGTAATGTTAGTTTTGTTTTGTTCAGGTAGTGACAACCAGTTTTCTACCCTGAAAAGTCACTGCCTTTCAATTTATAATTAATAAGTAATGTGCTGGGAGATATTTTGTGTCTATGTCATATTTTGTTAATTTTCAAACTTTAACCCATTGGGTTTATTATCCATTATAATTTTTAATACATTATTCTTTATTTCTTCTCTATTTACTAATAGCCATTTTGCTTTGATCTCATTTATTTATTCTTTCATTATTCATTATACATATGTGTACATTAAAATGATTCTTATTTTATTCAAAGCGTTAGAATTTATGACTATCTTATTTATTTTTATATCAAAGTGTCAGAGATTTACCAATTAAAGCACTTCCTGGATGACTTCCCTGTCCTTTTGTCATATCTTTATGATTCTCTGAGCCCTTACTTACTTTCTGTCTAAAACAATGTTTAGGTTCATTCTGTAATTTTTCTGTCCTATCCCTGAAATTGGTTATGTCACACAGCAATCTTGGTTTCGTTAAATGAGGAATGTTAATTAGAAATCAAGACGTGGCCTTAGTTTTCCTTATTGACACTGGAGTATCATGCTATTAATCCCTGTCATGAGATAAAGCTACCATTTTACGTACACTTTTATGACTGTCTATCAGTAGATTGATCTGTAGATCAATCTCAATCAAAAAAGTGAATATTTACCCTTTCTATCACAGTCCAAATCCATATCACACATTAAAAAAGAGGGTACAAGCAGCAGAAGACAAAGAACCTTGGAAATTGTCTTCTATGTTTGATAATTCAATATAATTATCTGAATCAAATAATGACTATCATGAGCTTTCAATTTCACTTTCACATAAAAATACAAAGAGGAGATATTTATACAATTTGAAATGCAACAAAATACTGAAATTCACAGCTACTGGATGAAGCTGGAAGCCATTTTATTCATTCATTTGTTGATGGGGACTTAGTTTGGTTCCAAATTCTTTTCCTTTGAATAAATACCCAGTGGTGAGATTACTGGATCCAATGGTAGTTCTACTTTGAGTTCTTCAAGGAATCTGCATACTGTTTTCCATAGTAATTATGCTAATTTACATTCTCACAGCAGTGTAAAATGTTCCCTTTTCACCACACCCAGATCAACATCTTTTGTTTTTTGACTTTTTAATTATGGCCATTCTTGCAGGAATAAGGTGGTATCACATTGTGTTTTTAATTTGCATTTCCCTGGTGATTAGTGATGCTGAACATTTTTTCATAGGTTTGTTGGCTATTTATGTATCTTCTTCTGACAATTGTCTATTCATATTATTTGTCTTATTTTTAATGGGATCATTTGTTTTTTCTTGCTGATTGTTTAAGCTCCCTGTCGATTCTGGATATTAGTCCTTTGTTGGATGTATAGTTTACAAATATTTTCTCCCAATCTGTGAGTTTTCTGTTTACTTTGCTAATTATTCCTTTTCCTGTACAGAAGCTTTCTAGTTTAACTAGGTCCCATTTATTTATTTTTGCTTTTGTTGCCTTTGCTTTTGGAGTCTTAGTCATAAATTTTTTGCCTAAGCCAATGTCTAGAAGAGTTTTTTAATGCTATCTTCTAGAATTTTTAGGGTTTTAGGTCTGAGATTTAAACCTTTGATCCATCTTGAATTTATTTTGTATAAGGTGAGAGATGGTGATCCAGTTTCATTCTTCTAAATGTAGGTTTCTAGTTTTCCCAGACATATCTTTAAAAAATGTTCTGACCACTTGGAAATAATTTTAGATATATAAATTTAGTTTAAATTTAAACATTCAAAACTACAAATGCATAATCCACCATATTAATGAATAATGGAGAATAAAATATAAGATATTGAAATAACACTTAAAAATCAACCCAATTCCCACTGTAAAAGGAATGGAAAAGGATACCCTCATCTGAAAAAAGACTTATATCAACATCTGCAGCCAATGTTACACTCAGCGTTGAGACATTAATGGCTTTTCTCCTAAGATTTATTTCATATTGCACTGAAAGTCCAGGCCAGTGCAGCAAGGCAAAAGTTAAGTAAATAAAATAAAATAAAGTAAGATGCCATCAATTTATCAGTGGAAAAAGTAAAATCTTCTTGTTTGCATATTACATGATTGTGTATGTGGAAAATCATGAAGAAATTAGAAAACATTTTTACTAAAACTAATAAACTAATTTGGCAGTATCATAGGACATATGGTCAATTTATAAGAATAAATTTTATTTCTATGTAATATGAGCAAACAATTGGAAAATAAAATATTTTAATCACCCTTGTAATATCAATAAAATTTTATAAATGCGTGTATTCATATAGGCATACACACACACACACACACATATCTGAGAAAATATGCTGTATCTTGACTGATTTATTGATCATAATATGTATGTACTTGTTAAAAGTCAGAATCATACACATAAAATTTGTACATTTTACTGTTTAAAATTCCCTTAATTAAAAACTTAAAGTATGTACAACTCAACCCACCCATGCTTGGTTTTAGTTATTTTTATTTGCAACCACCATCTTTTTAATTTGAAAATAAAAAAAAAACAAAAATATTTATTCAATCCAGAAAACTCAGTTCAGAAAACTTGTTAAAGTTCATTTTAGTCAGGTTTTAAGTGTAAGAGGAAAAACAATTCTGTGTATCTTGATATAATGTACATATTGGGAAAATAGATTTATTGGCCAAATTATTGATTTATTCACAATAATTTTTATTACTATTCAATTTTCCATGTATTTTTATATCTCAGAAAGAAACAAATTATCTCTACTTCTTTTCTTTGCTGATAATTCTACCTCTACAAAATTGGAATACTGTTAATTTTTCAACTAGATTTTTCAATTAATTTTTCAATTACTATTTTTACTAAGTATCTCTGGTATGGCTGAACTCTTTATATGAGGCAGGCATAATTTCTAAATCACATATCATTATATTTTATAAGATTGGTATTTCTTCAAATGTAATTATTAAACTAAGGGGTGTTTGCAAATTCTAAGTAATATTTCTACCCAAAGTTTGAAGTTATGTTAGTCTAGATTCAGAATTTATCTTACTTATCAAACCAATGCTGTCACTATAGGGGAAGAGAATTTTTTCCTTCCATTGAGATTAAAACTTCAACTTGTCCAATCTATTACATTTGGGGTAAGGACAATGGACTTCATGTCATCATGTTCAAAGTCAAAATGATCACTGTTCAAGTCTCTGTGTACCATACAAATAAAAGCATGTTTGCTGGGTAATAACAAATGCTAAAACATGGGTGGTTTTACTTATTGAAATTTTAATTATTACTAAAGTAAATCCTGATATGAATCAGGAAAGCTTTTTTCAATTTGTAATTCTATTTTGTGGAACATTGGTTTCTGAGGTCTCGATGGAGTCAAGGGGACAAAATAAAGTAGAAGGAAGTGGCACAGGTTATTTTCCTTCAGTCATGGAACAAAGTGGACTCCAGCCGGACTGCAAAGAATGCTGGGAAATGTTGGAGAGCTGGATGAGTGTCTGTGTCTCTCTCACAACAGGTAGCAAACTTACTACCAGATCATTTCCTGCGTGCCCTAGACAGCTGTTAACACCCTGCAGACTTGAAAATGTCCACTGTCCAGGTACACACCCATTTAACCCACGTGGGTGCTCCAATCCAGCAACACTCTTGGGAAGCAAGGTATGTATTCCACTGTTTCTCCTGAACGCTCTCAATTTGGAAATTCTATTTTTCTGAATTTGATTATATCGCTATTTTCTGTTTCATTATCTTCCTCACAGGATATACAATTTTCTACTGCCCAATCAAGATTCCACATCACATGAGGGTCACCAAGTCTCTAATACATCAGGAACTGCTGTGAACTCAGTTTTATCAAGCAGTATTTAAAATCTGTGTGAAAAATTATTTTTGCAGAATTTACACATACACACACGCGCACACACACACACACACGCACACACACGCATATTTTTAAGTTTTAAAACTCTAGCTTAGACTTCAGGGAAAAAAAAATTTAACACTTCCCTGATGCCTGGAAAGTCAAGAAAGACAAGAAATGTAGGACCTGCTACCATGGTTATGCTCTTGAGAGACAAAGAAAAAAATTTCTCCCATTGCTTTTGGTAAGCGTACATATAAGAAAATAGAGTGATTTTTTTGTGGGGAGGGGTGGCGTTGTGCTGTTTTTCTTGTTTTGTTTTGTTCTGAGACAAACAAAACAAGAGAGGAGGATCTGAGACAGGATCTGGCTCTATCACCTGCCCTGCAGTGGCAGGATCACTTTTCACTGTAGTCTGGAGCTCTTGGCCTCAAGGGATCCTCTGATCTTAGCCTCTGAAGTAGCCAGTACCTGGGACTACAGGCAGACACCACCAATCCAGCTAATGTTTGTATTTTTAGTAGAGACGGGGTTTCACCATGTTGGCCAGGCTGGTCTTTGACTCCTGGGCTCAAGAGATCTGCTTGCTTTGGTCTCCCTAAATGCTGGGATTACAAACTAGAATAATTGTTAATTGTTCTATCAGATTCTTCTGTTATTTTAATTTTCGACATTTCTGGTACCTCCATGAAAGGCTATTTTAAACTCTGTATTAAAAGTTCACTTCAGCCGGGTGCGGTGGCTCATGCCTGTGATCCCAGCACTTTGGGAGGCCGAGGTGGGTGGATCACGAGGTCAAGAGATCGAGACCATCCTGGTCAACATGGTGAAACCCCGTCTCTACTAAAAAAAATACAAAAAATTAGCTGGGCATGGTGGCGCGTGCCTGTAATCCCAGCTACTCAGGAGGCTGACGCAGGAGAATTGCCTGAACCCAGGAGGCAGAGGTTGCGGTGAGCTGAGATACTGCCATTGCACTCCAGCCTGGGTAACAAGAGCGAAAGTCCGCCTCAAAAAAAAAAAAAAGTTCACTTCACTGATCAACAGAAAACACTGAAGTTTAACTCATTTTATTGAGACATAGACATGTATTTATTTTTGAAACTTTTAATTTTGCACAATTTATGGGAAAGCCAATGTAAATGCTGACTCTTAAGATTTTCTATGTTAAAATTGAGCCATAGTGTTACCTCTCCATTAGAACATACTCTGGCTCTCTGTGAATATTCAGTGCTATTTTTTCCTTAAAGGAATTATTTTTGATATAGAATACAACAACCAGTTTAAGTCAAAATAATTTAAGCAATGCAGAAGGTTATATAATTAAAATCATTACTCCAATCGTGCCAGGTTTTCCACACCCCGCTGAATTGGCAACCCACTCAGTGACACCCACTTTAAACCTCTCCTAATGTAATCTTCTCTAAATTCCCAATATTTACACACACTTATATGTACCCAAGTAGAACAGTCCTATAAACCTCTTCCTAATTTATATATGTATTACCAGATAGGCAGGTCTTCATTCCACATCAATGCATATAGATAGCACTCTTTTCCTATACTGACATTTATTTAACTGTGGGCATATCAATTTGCTTCAGGTTTTTATTATTACAAACAATAATAATAACATGCAGTTCTTACACATAATAATTACAGCAGTGAACTCATTTCCCAGTTTTCTGAGGCAATAGTTATGATTTTTCTAGATTACTTTCTGCTTCAAGCACACAAGAAAAAACAGAAGAATGGTATTGTTAAAACAGATACCACTAAGATATTATTAATTATAGTCACCCAATTGGTTTTCAAACACAATAATACATTTCTATTCATTCTTTCTATTTTCTGTGAGTTCTTTTGTTCTATCTTGCCCAGAGAGCTTTTCTGTTCCACTGTATTCCCTAATCACAATTACCTTGTTGGTCTTCCAACATTTGTATATAACAGTAAAATTCTCTAAGTTTCTTTTTAGTGATAATTAGCTATCTCATTAATAATCATATTATTCTGTTTTGGTAACTACACATTTAATGATTTTTCAGAAAATGGTATGTACAGTATTTAATTATTCCATGTCATCAGTATCACCAACATAAAGAGAAGATGGGGAAGTACTTGAGCTCTGATAATTCATTTTCAAGTAATTAATTCCATTAAAAGAAAATTTTGTGGGCTGTAATTCCTATCTGATAAATTGTGTCAGATCAGTAGGTCATAACGCAATACCAAATTATTACTTTCTTTCTGAAATACTTGAGTTATTTAGTGAAAACATGTAAAAAATTTTAAACAAGGAGTCTTAAAAAAAGGACATGTAAGAATTTGTGGATTTTATGAACTTCCTCTTCCCCATAGACTAAGATATTTAATTTATTGATAGTTGTTTAATTATTTCATTTATCTCAAAAGACTTTTGTGGTATTTATTACTCCATGTGAATAAAAATATCCTGTCTTAAGAAATACTAAATTCACCAGAGATATTCAAAGTTACGGATTTGCAATCACTTAAGAATGCATTAGAATAATTACAATTATCAAATAAGTGATTTGAGATGCCTTTGAATCTAGGAATTTTAAGTAACAATGATACATAATAAGGAGCATGAAGTATAAAAGTGTGGCATATTCTTTGATCTCCAGGATCTAACAATTAATGAAACTCATTATCTTCCCCTTTATGCTTTCTTGTACAAATATGAGTTGCTTTTTAAAAATTACCTTTTGGTAAAAGTATTGATTTATTATATAACATAATTATTCTTAATTTTGTATATGAGCTGGTAAACCATTTGATGCATTAACATTGAATAAATAAGAACAATACCAGCTATATAAAGTATCTGCTTAATGATGCATTTGAACTGAATTTTTCTAAGTGATACCATGCTGCACATGATTATTATAGGTTATCAGGTTATGTTATTGATTATGTTCTGAATGTTCCTTAGGTTGCACATTGGCAAGGATACTAGAAAATAAGTTATCCATCTAAAACCACAAAGTACGTTGAGAATAATAGCAAAATGCTTATTAACATTAATCATTTATGTCTCTATCAAGTGTCTCTCCACATCCATCTTTAAAATATTTGAGGGATTGAAAATTAAACACAAACTATTATTGCACAGTATTTTTAAATTTAATTGTATATCATACGTTTTCTCACTGCCATCAAATTTAAGAAAATAAAGACCATACTTTTAATTAAAGCCCAATATTGGTGAGAAACTGGCTTTTGGAATCATTTATTTCTGTTGTGGTAATATTTATTTGCTTTACATATTTATGCAAAATATTGAGAGCAGCAAGGGGCTTTGTGTATGAAAATTGGTCAACCTTTACAATTCCAAAAAGAAAACAGTGTCCTTTACAATGGAAAGATTTTGCAAATAGTGTAAATACTGTATCTTGTTATATCCAAACTTTATCATTTCAGTTGGTGCAAACACAGATTATATGTGAGCCACTAGTGATTATATGGAAAATGTCAGTTTTCATGATGGTTATTCTGAACGTAGGCTCAGATGGTTTTATGTGTAAATTTTTTAATATGCTTTTTAAATTAATATCATCTTTGATATTAAAAATCAGCTCTATGAATTCTCGTCTCCTTTTACCAATGTGAATTGAACAAATTATTGATCAGAATTTTTCATTATCATTTTGGAATACTACTGATTATGTTATAATTACACTCTAATTTGCTATTAATAAGCTAGCATTTCTAAAAATGACGTAGTTTATATTTTTAAAACTTTTTTTTAATTAAGATTAAAAGTGTCTGAAATTTTCTATAGTTGCTGTTAAAAAATATAGAGCATTACTCAGTCTGTAGTAAATAAAGGAAGGGTCATATTCAACCCTGTGAATAAACCATTGCTTAGAATTGATGGAACAGTGCTCCACATTGAAATGTTTCCAATTTGTTTTGAAATATATTATGAATTTATTCTCCCTCTGTTTGCTTTGCATATTGAAAATGTGAAGTGAGAAGACAGAATGTCATGTCTGATGCCCTTAACACTGAGAAAAGAACAGATAACTTGATTCAAATTCCAGACATTTATTTACAAAATACATTACTGTTTTTTATAAGAAGATTTTTCAGTTTAAAAAAGAAAAAAAACTGTTTCATATATTTTGCCATTTAAGTAAATATATATGGGCAAAAAGTTTGGGGGTTGTCTTTTTTCACACATTTCATTAATAGAGTGTATTGAAAGTATTATGAGAAAAATAAGGCAAATCAATAATTGAAACATTCATTCTGTAAACATCTCTTCTTTGTATTTTTACATTAAAGTGAAATTGAAAATTCATTATAGTGGTTATTTGATTTAGCTAATCATATTGAATTAGCAAACACAGAAGACAATTTCCAAGGTTATTTTTCCTCCTGCTACTTGTACCCTCTTATCTAAATGCATACAGCTTTCAGCCTGAACAAGCATTTGAATTCACTCTTCAAATTATGTATGTAGACTTGACTTAGCTCCAATATGGGAATGTAACATAAACAGGAAAATCGGTACAACTAACTAAAGTCGCCAGAAAATTCTTTTGGTTTCCTATGTTTTCTAAAAAGAAGAAGAACATTAAAATGTAGTAATATATATTAACAAGAGTTTTCTAATATAGTAAGAACATGACTTTTCTGTAAAGAATTTTTCATTTGCCATAAATACATTTAAAGGAGGCTGTGATTTTTAAAAAGTTGGATTCTAGAAACCTATAACTTTATCAAAATGATCCCAAGTAGAGTCCTGGTAATTTAAATTTTCTTTAACAGAAATCAAAGAAATAATTGAACTTAAAACCTGTTTTCTATTCACGTGAGTTCTGTTTTAAGATGGCCTCATATATTCAAAAAGTTATTTTGTAATAATTTGATAAGAAGTTGCAGGAGTGATGATTTAATTGGTAAGTGATGTTTTTAAAAGGTCATGAAGATACTGTTGATCATGTAATTCTAATCTTTCTCTGACTGCTCATCTGTTCAGTCAAATCTGTTAAGAACATTTCTCCAGATCCATATTAGCAGTACACCTGTTACACTTGATGAGGTTGAAACAGAACAGAAGCAAACAGCATATATTTGCCCAAAACAGGTTGATTTTTATTTTGGGCAGGAGTGGTCAGTTTGTGAAGTTCTAGAGACACACTATAATTTTATTTACTTAGTGAAATGGTCTCTGTGTAGGATCAAATTCTTTCCTAACAACAAAGTAAAACAAAATATACAAAGGAATGAAATAATAAAAAACTGTTTTATTGTTAAGAGTACAGACTATTGGTGTAACAAAAATATCACAAACACAATAAAAATATTTTTGTCATCTTAATTATACTATTGAAAATAAATTATTTTGCATAGGATCCTTTATTTTTTTCTGTTATTCTAACAGTATTTACAAAGTAATAAAATGTTTGAAACTTGGCATGCAGCTAAATGTGTGTATCTTCACCAAACAAAATATATCTTAAACTTGTCCACACATATTTAACTACAGAGAGTAAAGCAGAAGATGATAAGATGTCTTGGTGCTTGCCTTGAAAACAAATTGACTTTTGAACTACAAAGGAAATGTACCTTACCTATGTTTAAAAATTAAACCCAGGCATAATAAAATTGCATAAAAAATTAGTCCAGACTGCATGACAAACAATCATACTGATGATGAAACCATAAGTCAACTCCACTTAAGGCATGAAATGCTTGTCACTGCTTCTCTACACACTTTGGGCCTCCATCTGACCTATTCCAAAGCCTACCTGTGTCTCAGATTGAAGAGAAAAACATGAATTGCACCAAGCAATTCATTGTGGTGTCAAAATATATTAAAGTTCCTATTTTTTTAATCTTAAAAAGAATAGCAAATAACTTTGCTTATATTTAATATATGGAGTGACACTGGGACCTTCACTTACATAGTCATATGTACAGATAGTCCTAAACTGATGAGTGGATTACGAGGCAAACCGAAAGAAAAGTGGATTTCTCTAGCACTGGAGCAGGAAGGTAGGGAGACTTAGAAAGAATAAAGAAATGTAAAAAAATAGGGAGAGAGAATAAAGCCTTTAATTTATAATCAGAATCAGGACATGTCTGAAATAAGACTCCATTAATAGTTAAACAGGGTATCACTATAAATCAGTACTATTCTGCAAACCAATTTGCATAGATATAATAAGATGGGGTAGAGAGTTTTGCATTTAATGCCAGTTTATTGAGGCATGGAAATTTACATGCACTAAGTCCAATGCACTTAAGTATTATATAGTTAATTATTCTTACATTTGTTTCTTACTTTAAAACAAACCAGTCATCAAAAATTAGATAGGAGTTTTATAAAATAGTGTTTCTTGATGTTTAGTTTCATACTGCCTTATCAGAAAAATCTCAGGGAATATGTCTTACAAAAATTAGAATTTTCAGGTTTTATAAAATTAAGAAGTACATACTATCCATGCATGTCTTGGGAAAATCATAAATTATAGCCTTTAATATGCCTTCAGTAAGACACATATTTTCACACCAAAATGAAGACCATGAATTAGCATGAGGTTTTCTCTTGCCAATGCACATTGAGCTGTCCACCAATGGATTATATGATTGTTTGCTTTCAGAATTTTGAGATTTAAGAATTTTAGAAAAGAAATTGTAGACCTGTAATATACATGAAAGGTCCCATTTTGTAAAACTTTCTATAGATGTGACATTTCTAGAATAAAATAATTGACTATTAGGTTATTATTAGACACTGATATTTACAGAGCATTTGTTATGGATTAACTTGTCAAAAATAACAAAAATATAATTTTTCTGTAATCTTAATGATTTATGCTGCATATAGTTATGGCTGACCATCCTTCTTTCAGCTCTTACCATTAACCAAAGGTATATATTTTTTCTAATATCTATTGTCATCAGGAGCAATCTTTTATTACATATTGCTCATATGTTTATATCAGATGAAATAAGTCAACCAAATCTGAATTTCTCAATATATTAGGATTGAAATTTTAATCCTAGTAAAGTGTAAGTTATTACTACAATGGTTAGTATGTTTTGCACATCTGTCTAGAGTGTAGATAAATTCTAAACAGACTTTCAATGGTTTGTTGTCAAGCATAATGCATAGTGTAATTAAAAGCTCATAAATGGCAATCACATACTTAGATAACTCAATGCAATGATAGATGTCCTTTAATTTATTAAATCATTTTTCATACATCTTACTTTTCACATAGTTGGAATTAGATAATGTCTAATAATTGTGTACCTGCACAGAAGACAAAACCAATGAAATAGTCTGAAGCATATCGAGATATGACAGATACTAAGAAAATTTTATTTAAATTTATTTAAACTTGAGCAGATGTATAAATTTTCAAATGAATTGATGAGTGAATTATGAGTTTTTTCTACAGAATACTTAAAACAAACCTATAACTCTCTTTCTGACTTTTAAGTGCTTAAAGGTTTGAAAAGACTCTTAACTAATAAAATTTTGTAAATGAATTTTTTATTAACAAAAGGATAATTAGGCCAGTGCATTTTGGCAAAACACCTTATTGAGAAATTTTAATTTATATTTATCAAGATAGAAGATCTAAGTCTTCAAGTCAATATGGAATATCTGAGTCTTCAATCAATCAATCACTTAAGATATTGAGTCTTTAATTTGAAAGATAAAGAGATTAGGTATAGTATGATAACAAGTATAATCCATATACTTATTTATAAATTGATAGCACTATAACAATTAATACTATAATAATAATAAAGGAATCTTCTGGGTTGAGTGCTATTGGATTAACTCTCCCTGACCATTTGCAAATTTTTGTGAAAATACACATGGAACTGCATTAACAGTAGGGTTACCTATGATAATAATGTACCATTTGCTAGAGTGAATAAAGAATGTGAAGTAAACACACTGAATAATATACAGTATCAAGGAGACATCATGAGATAATATGTGCTTTAGTCTCTTTTACTGAACAGCAGGACCCAGTAAATAAGAGGAGAAAAATGAAAGAACCTTAGAATCCATCCACTGAGATGAATCAAGGAGAGTCTGTTTCAAAATGAGATAAATTCTTGAAGATGTTTATAGCTTGGGTCTAATTATCTAGCATTAAAAGAAAACACTGAGATAAATAAGAAAGAATAAACAAGTTATCATGATCAAAATGAGAGTAGAAGGCATTGGATAAAGAACATAGATTAGTTTTAGATGGAGAAGTATAAACTTTGCTTCTGAAATTGGTGTAAAGAAGAAAAGAAAGGCAGGGTGTGGGGGCTCTTACCTGTAATCCTAGCACTTGGGAAGTCAAGCATTGCGGATCACTTGAGGTCAAGAGTTCCAGACCAGCCTGGCCAACATGGTGAAACCCTGTCTACTAAAAATATAAAAATTAGCTAGGCATGGTGGTGGGTGCCTGTAAATCCAGCTATTCGGGAGGCTGAGACAGGAGAATCCCTGGAACCCAGGAGGTGGAGTTTGCAGTGGGCCGAGATTGCACCACTGTGCTCCAGCATGAACAACAGTGAGACTCTATCCAAGAAAAAGGGATGGAAGAAAGAAAGGAATAGAGGGAAGGGAAGGGAAGAGGAGGGGAGGGGAAAGGAGAGAAGGGGAGAAAAGGGGAGGAGTGGGGAGGGAAGAAAGATTTGATAGTACAATGGTTACCTCTTTTAGAATGTGAAATCAAAACCAAAGCTGCTCAAAACTAGTAAAGATTAGCGAGAGGAGAGAGAAGATGGTACTGTAGGACCAAATCAGGATTGCAGCTCCCAGTGAAACTGCAGATGGTGAGTGGACGCCGCATTCCCAGATGAATCTTTATTGCCCACAGACCAGAAGATTCCCAGGTGTAGGAGCCCCACGGGCTGCCAGCGTGGCTGTTTGGGCTGGCGCGGCTGTTTGGGCCAGGGCCGCAGCACAGCGGCACTCCGTACAAAATACACTGGTTTGGTTGCCCTGTTAAATCAGCAATTGGAGATTTCGGAAGGCAGATTAGCACATTCATCTGAGTAAATAGGGCTTAAACAGAAAGCCAGGCCAGGAGATTCCCGGGCAGCAACGTGGTTCCAGCTGGCACAGCGGGTCGCTGTATGGGATATCACACAGATCCCGGTGCCCTTTCAGCAGGCGACTTGAACACTTGGGAGAGAGTCAACCATTCAACTTAAAAAAAAAGGGGCTCTGAGGCAGAAAGCCAGGTGATCAGGCTCGGCGGGTCCCACCACCACAAAAACAAACAAAACAGCAAATGGAAACACACGGGGTTGACAGTTTCACAGCAAGCATAGCCGAACCCAGGACAGTGCAGCTCGAAGGGGGAGGGGCATCCGCCATTACTGAGGCAGCCGGCCCCTACTTAGCTACACTGCCATTGCTGACGCAGCCTGCCATTGCAGAGGCAACCCACCATAACAGAGAGAGTCTGCCACTAGAGAGGCAGGCCATCATCACCACGGCAGCTCTAACCACACCCATATAAACAGGACTACAGGGAATTACACATGGAAGCAGGGCGGAGCCAACAGCAGCTCATCATAACCACTACAGGCAGGCAGTGATTAGACTGCCTCCTTGCTGGGCAGGACAGTGCAACAGATACTCATAAATAAAGTCCTAACTCCCCGGGTCAGAGCACCTGAAGAAAAAAAAGGGGCTTTGTGAGTTCTGCTGCAGCAGACAAAAACGTACCTGCCTAGCAGCCCTGAATGAACAACGGAGCTCACAGCTCAGCACTTGAGCTCCTATAAAGTACAGACTGTCTCCTCAAGTATAAAGTACAGACAGTCTCCTCAAGCAGCTCCCTGACCCCCGCATATCCAAAGAGTCACCTCACAAAGGACTGATCAGACTGACATTTGGCAGGCATCATTCAGGGACAAAGATAGCAGAAGAAGAAATCAGTAGCAACCCCCACAGTTCTGCAGCTGCTACAGGTGTACCCCAGGCAAGCAGGGCCTGGAGTGGACCTCAGTAGCCCTACGGAAGAGGGGCCAGACTGTTAGAAGGAAAACTAAGAAACAGAAATACTTCATCATCAACAATCTGGATATCGACTGAGAGACCCAATCAGAAAATCAGCAACTACTCAGACAACAGGTGGATAAATCCACAAAGGTGAAAGGAAACCAGCGCAAAAAGGAGGAAAACACCCAAAACCAGAAAACCTCGCCTCCTACAAGGGACCACAACTCCTCACCAGCAAGAGAACAAAGCTGGATGGAGAATGAGTGTGATGAAATGACAGAATCAGACTTCAGAAAGTGGGTAATGAGAAACTTCCATGAGCTAAAAGAACATGTTCTAATGCAATGCAAAAAAGGTAAGAAACTTGAAAAAGGATTTGAGGAAATTATAACAAGAATGGACAACTTAGAGAGGAATACGAGTGAATTTAAGAAGCTGAAAAACACAAAACAAGAACTTCGCAAAGCATGCAAAAGTTTCAACAGCCAAATTGACCAAGCAGAAGAAAGGATATCAGAAGTCAAAGATCAACTCAATGAAATAAAATGAGAAGCCAAGATTAGAGAAAAAAGCGCAAAAAGGAATGAACAAAGTCTCCAAGAGATGTGGGACTATGTGAAGAGACCTAATCCACATTTGATAGGTGTACCTGAATGTGACGAAGAGAATGAATCCAAACTGGAAAATACACTTCAGTATATTATCCAGAAAAATTTCCCCAACCTAGCAAGGCATGCCAATATCCAAGTCCAGGAAATACAGAGAACACCACAAAGATATTCCACAAGAAGAGCAACCCCAATGCACATAATCATCAGATTCACCAGGGTTGAAATGAAGGAGAAAATGCTAAGGACAGCCAGAGAGAAAGGTCAGGTCACCCACAAAGGGAAGCCCATCAGACTCATAGCAGACCTCTTGGCAGAAACTCTACAAGCCAGAAGAGAGTGGGGGCCAATATTCAACATCCTTAAAGAAAAGAACTTTCAAACCAGAATTTCATATCCAGCCAAACTGAGCTTTATAAGTGAAGGAAAAATAAAATCCTTTGTGAACAAACAAGTACTCAGAGATTTTGTCCCTACCAGACCTGCTTTACAAGAGCTCCTGAAAGAGGCACTACACATTGAAAGGAACAACCGGTACCAGCCATTCCAAAAACATATGAAATGCTAAAGAGCATCAACAAAATGAAGAATCTGCATCAACTAACAGGCAAAACAGTCAGCTAGCATCAAAATGGCAGTATCAAATTCACACATAACAATATTAACCCTAAATGTAAATGGGCTAAATGCACCAATCAAAAGACACAGACTGGCAAATTGGATAAAAAGCCAAAACCCATCGGTGTGCTGTATCCAGGAAACCCATCTCACATGCAAAGATACACAAAGGCTCAAAATAAAGGGATGGAGGAAGATTTACCAAGCAAATGGAGAGCAAAAAAAAAAAAGCAGGAGTTGCAATTCTCGTCTCCAATAAAATAGACTTTAAAGCAACAAAGATCAAAAGGGACAAAGAAGGTCATTACATAATGGTAAAAGGATCAATACAAGAAGAGCTAATGATTCTAAATATATATGGACCCAATGCAGGAGCACCCAGATATATAAGGCAAGTTCTTAATGACTTACAAAGGGACTTAGACTCCCACACAATAATAGTGGGAGACTTTAACACTCCACTGTCAATATCAGACAGATCAACCAGACAGAAAATTAACAAGGATATCCAGGACTTGAACTCAGACCTGGAACAAGCAAACCTGATAGACATTTACAGAACTCTCCACCTCAAATACACAGAATATACATTCCTCTCAGCACCACATCAAACCTACTCTAAAATTGACCATATAATTGGAAGTAAATCACTCCTCAGCAAATGCAAAACAACTGAAATCATAACAAAAAGTCTCTCAGACCATAGTGCAATCAAGTTAGAACTCAGAATTTAGAAACAAAATCAGAACTGCACAGTTTCATGGAAACTGAAAAACTGGCTCTTGAATGTTGACTGGATAAACAATGAAATGAAGGCAGAAATAAAGAAGTTCTTCGAAACCAACGAGAATGAAGACACAACATACCAGAATCTCTGGGACACGTTTAAAGCAGTCTGTGGAGGAAAATATATAGCAATAAGTGCCCACATGAGAAGAGTGGAGAGATCCAAAATTGACACCCTATCATCAAAATTGAAAGAGCTAGAGGAGCAAGATCAAAAAAACTCAAAACCTAGCAGAAGACAAGAAATAACTAAGATCAGAGCAGAACTGAAGGACATAGAGACAAGAAAAATCCTTCAAAACATCAATACATCCAAGAGCTGGTTTTCTGAAAAGATCAACAAAATAGACAGACCACTAGCCAGACTGATAAAAAAGAAGAGAGAGAACAACCAAATAGATGCAATAAAAAACGATAAAGGGGAAATCACCACAGATTCCACAAAAATTCAAACTATCATCAGAGAATATTACAAACAACTCTATGCACATAAACTAGTAAACCTGGAAGAAATGGATAAATTCCTGAACACTTGGGTCCTCCCAAACCTAAACCAGGAGGAAGCTGAAACTATGAATAGAGCAATAACAAGGTCTGAAGTCGAGGCAGCAATTAAGAGCCTACCACACAAAAAGGCCCAAACCCTTGGGCCTTTGATGGGTTCACAGCCGAATTCTATCAGACACACAAAGAGGAACTGTTAGCATACCTTCTGAAACTATTCCAAATAATCCAAAAAGGGGAATCCTTCCCATCATTTTATGAGGCCAACATCATCCTGATACCAAAACCCGGCAGAGACTCAACAAGAAAAGAAAACTTCAGGCCAATATCCATAATGAACATAGATGCAAAAATCTTCAATAAAATACTGGCAAGACGATTGCAGCAGCACATCAAAAAGCTTATCCACCATGATGAAGTAGGATTCATCCCGGGGATGCAAGGCTGGTTCAACATAAGCAAGTCTATAAACGTAATTCACCACATAAACAGAACCAAAAACAAAAACCACGTCATTATCTCAATCAACGCAGAGAAGGCCTTTGACAAAATTCAACAGCCCTTTATGCTAAAATCCCTCAATAAACTCGGTATTGATGGAACGTATCTCAAAATAATAAAAGCTATTTATGACAAACCAACAGGCAATATCATACTTAATGGGCAAAACCTGGAAGCATTCCCTTTGAAATCTGGCACTAGACAAGGATGCCCTCTCTCACCACTCCTATTCAATGTAGTACTGGAAGTTCTAGCCAGAGCAATCAGGCAAGAAAAAGAAAAAAAGGGTATTCAGATAGGAAAGGAGGAAGCCAAAATGTCTCTATTTGCAGATGACATGATAGTATATCTAGAAGACCCCATCATCTATGTCCAAAATCTCCTGAAACTGATAAGCAATTTCAGCAAAGTCTCACGATATAGAATCAATGTGCAAAAATCACAAGCATTCCTATACACCAATAACAGGCTTAAAGAGAGCCAAATCAAGAATGAACTGCCACTCACAATTGCTACAAAGAGAATAAAATACCTAGGAATACAACTAACAAGGAATGTAAGAGACCACTTCAAGGAAAACTACAAACCACTGCTCAACAAAATAAGAGAGGACACAAACAGATGGAGAAACATTCCATGTTCATGGTTAGGAAGAATCAATATTGTGAAAATGGCCATACTACCCAAAGTAATTTACAGACTCAACGCTATCCCCATCAAGCTATCATTGACTTTCTTCACAGAACTGGAAAAAACCACCTTGAACTTCATATGGAACCAAAAGAGACCCCGCATAGCCAAGTTAATTCTAAGCAAAAAGAACACAGCAGGAGGCATCACACTACAGGACTTCAAACTATACTACAAGGCTATAGTAATCAAAACAGCATGGTACTGGTGCCAAAACAGAGATATAGACCAATGAAACAGAACAGAGGCATCGGAGGCAACACAACATATCTACAGCCATACAATGTTTGATAAACCTGACAAAAACAAGCAGTGGGGAAAGGACTCCCTATTTAATAAATGGTGTTGGGAAAACTGGCTAGCCATGTGCAGAAAGCAGAAACTGGTCCCCTGCCTGATACCTTACACTAAAATTAACTCCAGATGGATTAAAGACTTAAACATAACACCTGGCACCATAAAATCCCTAGAAGAAAATCTAGGCAAAACCATTCAGAAAATAGGAGTAGGCAAGGACTTCATAACCAAAACACCAAAAGCATTGGCAGCAGAAGCCAAAATAGACAAATGGGACCTAATCAAACTCCACAGCTTCTGCATGGCAAAAGAAACAGTCACTAGAGTGAATCGGCAACCAACAGAATGGAAAAAAATTTTTGCAGTTTACCCATCTGAAAAAGGGCTGATATCCAGAATTTACAAAGAACTCAAACAGATTTACAAGAAAAAAAAACAAACAAGCCCATTCAAAAATGGGCAAAGGATATGAACAGACACTTTACAAAAGAAGACATATGTGAGGCCAACAAACATGTAAAAAAATGCTCATCACTGGTCATCAGAGAAATGCAACTCAAAACTACATTGAGATACCATTTCACGCCAGTTAGAATGGAGATCATTAAAAAATCTGGAGACAACAGATGCTGGAGAGGATGTAGAGAAATAGGAACACTTTTACACTGCTGGTGGGAGTGTAAATTAGTTCAACCATTGTGGAAGACAGTGTGGCGATTCCTCAAAGACCTAGAAATAGAAATTCCATTTGACTCAGCAATCCCATTACTGGGTATATATCCAAAGGACTATAAATTGTTCTACTATAAGGACACATGCACACGAATGTTCACTGCAGACCTGGAACCAACCCAAATGCCCATCGATGATAGACTGGACTGGGAAAATGTGGCACATATACACCATGGAATATTATGCAGCAATCAAAAATGATGAGTTCATGTCCTTTGTAGGGACATGGATGAATCTGGAGAACATCATTCTCAGCAAACTGACACAAGAAGAGAAAATGAAATACCGCATATTCTCACTCATAGGTGGGTGATGAACAATGAGAACACATGGACACAGGGAGGGGAGCACTACACACTGGGTTCTATTGGGGGAAATAGGGGAGGAACAGTGGGGTGGGGGAGCTGGAGAGCGATAGCATGGGGAGAAATGCCAGATGTGGGTGAAGGGGAGGAATACAGCAAATCACACTGCCACGTGTGTACCTATGCAACTATCTTGCATGTTCTGCACATGTACCCCAAAACCTAAAATGCAATTTAAAAAAAAGATTAGCAAACGGTGTATCTATCTTTTATTTATCATGTCTTTCTTTTTTTGAGGCATATGCAGTACCAGGAAACATAAGTATGAGAGGATGGAATTGTACCTGCTTCCTGTACTCTGCAACTCTACAGTGTGGGTTCTTTCTCATCTCTTAGGCACTGCTGCTCTAGACAGGCCAGCTGGATACCTGTTTCCAGCAATGCTGTCCTTGATGACAGCGGCCCTTTATGGCTGTTTTCAAGATGACAGTCCTTGATGTTCAGACTCCAAAGGCTAATATATGCACTTTTGAAGCCTTACCACACAAATAAAGGACACAGATTTTGCCTTTTGAGGGTCCTGCATGCTTTTTGTCTTTTGCAGATTCTTAGAAAACTTTCAGACTTCGATCGTTTTCATTGCCCTTGAGTCTTGCCTCTGTCCCGGTGTATCTTGGATTACTTAAATTAGTAACGTCAAACACTTATTAAATCTCCCTGAGTAAAGGAAAGTCAGGTCTCTAGGATTCTAGTGGCTGGCTAGGTTGTCATAAGAACTTATATTACAAGAAGAAAACCACATTTCTTCTTTATAAAATCATAGCATCAATATGTAGGTACATAAATGCAGCCTCTCACCTCACCTGCACATACATATAGGAATGAGTTCAAACACCATTAAATATCTATTTGGATTAACTCTCATTTTATTTTATAATTAAAAACTTTATTTTGGTCCATTTTGGTTTCATAACAAATGATATTTTTGCTGACTCAGAAAAGCATTACTTGTTATGCATAAGTTTGAAGTATGCTTAACAGAATGTACCAGATATAACCTGAAGTTAATTCCAAATTATTTTAACCATAAAAAATTACTATCAATTTAGTGTCTCTTACTATAGTTTCTGACATGTATGTTTATAATTTGTGATATGAATAGATTATTAATTCAAATTTAAAAATTAATCAAAAAATTATATTTCTGATTTAGTAGAAAAATGCAGAAAACAGAGACAGTGGGGAATTCGATAAAGGCAATAGAATCCAAAGCAGTAGAAAAAAGAAAAATATAATATTTGTAATTCATCTTATATTATGGTTGGTGGAAAATACTGAAAGAAATTTTATTTTTCTACCCAGTATGGAAGGAAAAATATAGACACATACATAACATAAATGATATTTTGTGATCCACAGAAAGAAATAGCTTGTGTTTTCATCATTAATTTATGGAATGAGGGCTTAATTAATATCTATTTTAAATAGCAATGGGGAAGATCATTGTTTATGTCTTGGTAATTCAGTATTATAAAAAATTCCTATGTGTCTTTTAAACTTACCTTATTATCTCCATGTAAGGAAACTCAATCCCAGAAACTTAGCTTAAATGCAGAGACAATCACTATTTTCCATAAAGTTATCTGTGATAATAACACTGACACCAGGATACCATTTATTCTGATATGCACAAAGGAAAATTCAATGTTCACTGCATGAAATCAAGAAGATATTAAATATAACTTTGTTCTTACTCTTAAAAAGATGCCCAAAGGCAAAAGTGCCATTTTCTGTCAAGCACAGCTCAATTGATAGTCCACTCTTCATTCTGCACAGATGCCTCTTTTAAAATGATTCAATTCCTCTACTACCTCATCTTCTCTGGCCAGGCAGGAGTCATGGAGAGAGAAGATTGGCCTATTATCTTCCCACTCAGTCAGGAACAGCAGCAGTAATGGTCATGATTCTCTCATAAGCTACCAGTTCAATGCCCCATAAAACATATGAACTATGCTATCTAGACTTAATTGTGCCTAGAGGAAAATAAAATGAAATGAGGTGAGTAGTCAAGTAAAATATTCATGTATATGTTAATATCATTCTATGTATGTATCTTAATTCTTTAAATACTACATTTGTATGTGAATTAAGTATCTTATTAGAAATTCACAAATTTAAAAACTGAATTTTTATTTTATCTAAAAGTTCAGTTGGTCTGGATATAATTATAATGAATAAACTAAACATTTATATAATATATTAAGTTGACTTTGTTATCCCCTTAGAAATAAAAAAAAAAAATACTACCAGGTGTTATTTGTCTCTTAAATCAGTTAAGTTTTGAACATATGGACAAAGCTTTGAGACTAATTGAAAGCAACCCTTCCTCCTTTTTTTCTCATTAGTTACTGAGAATGTGATTTTATCATTCTAAGTATGTACGTGTATGACCATGTGTCTGCATGAGTTCAGAAACCAGCTGAAGCAGAAAATATTCTGTGCGGCAGTCTACTCTTCATGGCATTTCTGATCTTGCCAGTTAGAAAGTGAAAAACATTTGTGAAATTTATTCCTGTCAGATTTTTTCAGACTTTTTTCCAAATCAAGTTCTCAGAGAAATACAAATGAACTACAGATAATTTTTAAAAATCACATGCTAAAATAATTGTATTTAGTAATGCAAGGACCCAGAAGATCTCTCCCTTATGCATTTTAATGATTATCTACAGAAAGGTGTTCATTCCTTAGGAAAATTTTATTAGTAACTTCGGTGTGCTCTATCTGAAAACCCTAGTCATGGAGAGTTAGGAGTAGAACTATGATACCTCCCCAAAATAAAGAATAATAATAATTGCAAGGAGCTAACAGAGATTTAAAAGTGGAACAAAGTTCTCTGGGTAAGAGAGTTCTGAACTAACGTTAGTGGAAATTTCCAGGAAGAACAGCAGAGGACTAGCACCAGATGAAGTAGACAAGAATGATGCCAAGTGCTGAGAACACAGCTGGGGTGACAGACAGATGGCAGGAGGCGCAGAACTGCAGCTCATGCACTTTCTAATCTCTTTCATCTGGTGAAAACGATCAGAAGAAGGAGCGGTACATGGAAAAGTATTAATAGCGCATTCTGCTGGGTTGAGATCAGTGAATTTGGGCATTTACGAGTTAACTACGGTTCAGGAAGATGTCACCCACCAGAGATGTCACCTTGAACTTTAACCAACCGGAGTGGTCCCACGTCATCTGATGCATTCTAGTCCCATCCAATGTCCCTGTATCCTTTTAACAAGCTCTGTTCTCTCTCCTGAAAATACAGTCAGTGAAAGTTCCCGTCTGCCTCATACCTTCTGATTTCCAATATAATGCATAGAAATTATTTCTGTCTTTATATAAAATTGGGGATCAGTGTTACATTTTCCAAGAACTCACTATTCTCACCAGGGACATGATGACAGGTCTCCATTCTAGTAGCAGCTCAAGGATCATCTAACCAAGGTGTAGGATTGCAGTCCCCTAGACATAAATACATTCCTGATGGGTCTCTTCCTACTTAAATTGACACAAGACAGTATACCATACCTTTTCCATAATTTCTTTTTAAGGGAAAAAAAATATAAGTAAACCAAGGAATTCAAGAAAGGTGCTTTTAAGCTGCAGCTTGATGAACAAAGGGGAATTAGGCTAATGTCTACAGGGATATAACAACAGAGAAAAGGAGGCTTTAGACAGAGGAAGAAACATGAGACAAAACACTTAATTTGCTCAGAAAACTAAGACAATACTGGTAAGGATAAAAAGCAACTAATGGGATAAAATGGTTTATTTATTTGGATAAAAAGAAACTTAAGAAAAGGCTATTTTTATTTAGAGTAAATAGAATTTATGAGAAATTGCTTTACCTAATTTAACATTTTTTTCTACATATGTGTTTTACTGTCAAAATTTTATTTATTAGCTTTTTTAGTAGATATTTGTGATATGTAATTTTGATAATTACTAAGAAAAATTGATGTGACAAGGTTATGCATATTTTATTATTATATTTAAAACTGAATTTAGCCTGTATACCATATAAATTATATGTGTGTATGCATGTATATGCAACCAGAATATCTAAATATCCCCATTTGTATACATCTTGGGGAGATTTTGCAATAGCTTTAAAATTGGATCTTTAACCTCATGTTGTAGCAATAGGAATTGGTAAAGACATAAAAGGAAATATAAATATTAAGAAAGTTTGAGCATATTTCTTTCATTTAAGCACTTAATAATATTTTTACTTAAAAGTCACACTTCAATCACCAATTAATCTTATGAAAGCTTAATTTTATCTTTTTGATATATCAATGAGTTAGGTATGTCCAAAGATTATAATGCCATGTTCTCTATTGACCACATGATTAATCACTTTAGGTTTTAGTATTAGGTTGCCATTTCATTTGAAGTAGAAGCCTTTCTTTAATAAGACTGAAGAGGAGTAAATTAACATAGCATTTTAAAAAGTGCCCATTTTTGCTAAATTGTTAGTACATGATAACTAGAAAATGTATTTAGAGAAATTAATTTAATAATTTTGTAGTGATAATATTTTTAAACTAATGTACATGAACTATAATATATAATGGGAAGGCATATAATTTTGGGTCTACTCATTGACTCATATATGGAATCCCAGATATTATATTCAAATTATTCTTTTCTAAAAATAATAGAACAAGCAGAATAGAAAAGACTTTGACTCAACCTTCCCTGGATATTCAGGGAGATTAATGTCAAATAAAGGCAAAGAACTTATTTTCAAAAAGGAAATTAGATATTCTAAGCAATAAATTATTGAAAAATAGACAATGCATTCTGGCACTTACATTAATACATCCACACTCATTAAAAATTTTGATGAATAAAGAGAGTGATGACTTTTTATCATCATTAAAGATACAAAATTTATATACTGAAGGTGTGAAAAATCTTGAGGGTATAAGTTATATTTATAATTAATAAAAAAGACTTAGAGGACATAGTGCTCATAACAGATGAATTAAAGCAATGTGAAGTAAGAGTCTCCAGATTATAAAAGAAAGGCATAATTTCTAGGTCTCAATTGTGTCATCTATATGATGCTTGTACTTTGTTGTAGTTTCAACTAGATTTTAACATTACTTTTTTGTACTCGAAAGGAAAATTTAATAGCACTATATATTCTTAGGCATTTTAAAACAAGAATCTAAATATTGTTAGAAAAATTCTTGAGTCTACAAATCCAAGCAGCAATCTTCAACACAGCATTTGTAAAAGTGCATAACCTTCTACAATGATGAAATGATGACCTTCAATGTCTAGTTAAAAATGGTGTTATTTTGCCAGGCATGATGGCTCTCACCTGTAATCTCAGCACTTTGCAAGGCCAGATCAGCAGATCGAGACCATCCTGGCTAACATGGTGAAAGCTCATCTCTACGAAAAATACAAAAAATTAGCCAGACTTGGTGGCACACACCTGTAGTACCAGCTACTCAATGGCTGAGGCAGGAGAACTGTTTAAACCCGGGAGGTTGCAGTGAGCTGAGACTGCACCACTGCACTCGGTCTCTCTCTCTCTCTCTCTCTCTCTCTCTCTCTCTCTCTCACACACACACACACACACACACACACACACACACACACGCATCACATATAAGTAACACAGAAAAGAAGCTCTCAGTGTCGGAAAAAATGCAAAGAGAGATGAAGGCTGTATATGCTGAAACATGAGAGTACAGAGACTATGAAGGATCATCTCTTTGAATGATATTAAAACTATTTTATAGTTATTTGCTTGTATAATAATGAAATTAATCAATTGTGGAAAGTCTAGATGGGAGGTTAATTTAATCATACTTTGCGTTTTCAAAATATCACTCTAACGTGAAAAGTGGATTGGAGGATTTCTATTGACTACGGATTCGGTAGAGCAGGAGAGCTTTCTAAATCTGTTGAAAACAAAACTGGTGCCAAAACTTTCTTTAAAAGATGCTTTAAAACTGCACCGATAATGCTTTCAACTTCATTCTAAATACCTGAAAATGGAATTACATGGCACAATAAGAGTCTACTTTCGAGACTGCTGACCTGATGTGAAAATGAAAAGTGTCAATAGGATATTTAAATGATGTGCTTGTCACAAGTGAAATCACACATGGTTTAGTGAACTAACAAAAGTGTTGCATGCATTCAAATAGGCATGAAGAAAAAAAGTGAGATACGAAATATATCTAATTCAGTAAGTAAGTCAGAGAAGTCTAGAGAATATATCCTTTCTGAATGTTAGTTAAAATTGATTATATCATCAGTAAATAAATGCTCATCTAAATGTCTATTTTTTTCTTTTTGCCACCATTTAATGTATGTTTTATGACAACTGAATGAAAGATTCTTACATTTTTGAGGGGTAAGATTTAGTATGTATGTAATTTTTTTTCAAAAATTTAATTTAACATTAGTCCTTATTAAGTAGAATTTCAAGATCATGATTTTGTTTTCATTTTGGGGTGAAAATGGGGGGGCGAGAGTACGTGTTTGTTATTATTTGGTAGGGCTTTCTCCCATACTATAGCAGAAAGATACTTTCTTTGAAAACAGGGTCAGCACTTTTAAAACAAACTAGTTTAAAATTTTCCTTAAGCTCATGAGTATAAAAATAATACTAATGAAGTAAAAGTAATATAAAACAATGCAAAATTTAACATCAAATTACTAGTAGAAAATCGCATTTTTATTAAGATGAATAATAAACTATTTTCATGATGTTTACTTCTCATATGATATTGTTACTTGCTAAAGACAAAACTAAATATAAATAGAAAATACAATATAAAAGATATAATTAAAATGTTACGTGTGATAACATATAGGTATCTTTTTCTGAAAAGAGTTGTATAGTTTTTGTAAAAAAGAAATGGAGTGAGTAGAGTATCTGTCAAAACTATACAAAACTAAAATTTGTGCTCTGGGTCACTGCCCTAATTTTTAAATCTTAGCCAAATGAATTAAGCATATTTCAGTGACTATGCTTAATAAAGAATCAGATAGATGGGTCGGTATATTTCTTTTCAACTATTTTTATCTAGTCTCAAAATCAGTTTTTTACTAGACTCATACAATAAAAAGTCTTCAATTATCTATTTTCTGGAACAATTTGTATCAGATAACAGTAATGCTTTCTTTATTCAAAGTATAAGTTTGGTAGAACTTACTATAGTAATATTTAAATTAGGGTTCTTTTTAATGTAACGAAGATTTTAAGTTTTTTAAAACCATTATCTGTATATTTAAGTTTCCTGTTTCTTCTTTAACCAATTTTAACATTATGTAGAAATATATTTTCTCAACTATGGATTTAAAATTGCATTGACATGTATTTATACTTCACTTTAAATAATTTTATGTTCGCTGAGTCTCACCTTTAAAACTTTCTCATGACATAGGATAAGTAAGATTAGGAAGCTGTACTGTCTTGCACATGCTTGCATCAGCATTTAACTCTTTGCAAGGTAAGCAATTCTACAGGTAAGCAGCAGACAGCCAGAGGGTTACAGGCTCTTGATACAAGATATGGACCCAGAAAGAGAACAAAATTCCTTTATTCCTGATGTAACTTCCTGAATTTCCAACCAATAAGCACCAAAAGCCCATGAAACTATTAGCTACAAATTCCTGCCTTGGGGGTCTTGGGGTTTCTATGAGGTCTTGCATACACAACTAGGCTTAAGGTTTAGCTTATAATTACCTTTCCCTCATTTTAATAGCAAAACACACACAAATACACACATACCTCTAGGTGGATTTTTTTTTCTTTTTTTAATTTTAAATTTTTATTGCATTTTAGGTTTTGGGGTACATGTGCAGAATGTGCAAGATAGTTGCATAGGTACATACATGGCAGTGTGTTTTGCTGCCTTCCTCCCCTTCACCCACACTTGGCATTTCTCCCCAGGCTATCCCTCCCCAGTTCGACTAGGTGGATATTTTCATGCTAATGACATATCTGATGCATGTTGCAGCATGTATAACTTGAATGCATGCCTCAAACCATGGTCTGTCATTCTCTAATAATGATCTCAGTATTTTACGAATCTACATCCAGAGTTCTCATCGAGGGAATTTTCCTAAAGGCTCTCGGGGCTCTCTCTCCCTCTGAGCAGCCTGCTCTACCTCTCAGAGTGTACTTTGGCTTTGCAATAAAGTTCTTTGTTTACTGTTACTTTGGACTCACTTTCAAATTCTTTTGTGTTAAGAAGTCAAAACCCTGAATCAGTCCACCCATTACTACTATTTCTATCTCTTGTAACCTAATTTCGATATTATTTTCTACATCTATTTTTCTAACTTGTACCTTATATATTTGAAATTTATACTTTAGTTGTCTCTTTCATTATTTGCTTCTCCTTAATCTTTTTAAAAAAAATATTTACAAATGTATAATTTTTCCCTTGTGATTATTTTTAAAATTTTTAAATTTTATTTAGCATTTTATTATTTCACTTCATACTTAGTTATTGATACATATAAAACACATATTCTAAGGATACATGTGAAATTTGATACATTCATATAATCAAATCGCAGTAATTGAAGTATCTATCACCTTAAAAATTTATCTTTTCTTTAAGCGAGAGACATTTGAATTATTCTCTATTAGCTATTTTGAAATATACAACTGATTAAAAATTTGAGGATTTCCTTTCTTGATAAAAAAAATACCTATCCTGTCTTTTTATTTGTGTTTTTGTTTTTGTTGTTTTATTTCAAAAAATTTATTTTCAACATCAGTGCAATAAGAAGTGAGTCATTCCCAACAATACATTGATACATTTTTTTTGTATAATAGAGTCCAAAGGCATAGGTTTGTGGATTAGTGGGTTTAAAACAGCTACTTGATGGCATTTATTAAGGCAGCAATCACAGGTCTATGGTTGATCAAATAGTTAATTGAATATTAGCTTATTATAATTAACAGTTAATAAGTACTGTATTTACTCTTTTGGTTATTGCCAGAATTTTCTATATCCCAAGTTATTTTCTTCATTTTTGCCTAAAATAGAAGAAATGATTTGTTGTAATTTTTAAAGTTACCAATTATCTTGTATTATGCTTAAAAAATACTATGATCTTAGCAATTTTGATTTTCTCCACAGTGAATCAGGCAATATTACAATTTTGTGTGTGTTCTTGCTATGAATATTCTTCTTTATGGCATGGATTCTTTTTTTCCCTATCTGAGGTACTATGCTGGACTAAACAAAAAGCACTCCCAAAATATGTATTCTAAAAGGAAAAAGGAAAAACAGACAGAATGGTTGCACACACTGAAATTGGGATTTGGCCGGTGCGGCCTCATCAGGTGGCTGCCTGGCCCACCTCCACCCCACCAAGCTCAGTGCTTTTCAACGTGTGCTATGGACTCTGTACCCCTCGCATGGGAGTACAGTGCTTAGTGTCTGTATCGCCCCAGTCATACCAACTTTACGTCTGGAGAGGAGAAATAATTTGACAAAGGTTTACTGTAACCGAATGTGATGATCAATCTGGTAAGACAGACTGAAACTTCAGGTGTGTTCCAGAGTCTGTTAGAAGTCGGAAGGCTCTTTCAGACAGTGTAGAAGAAGACAGAGAAATGTCACATTGGAGTTGTCTTTTTTCACTCGAGGGCACAATTCAGAGTCTGTAGTCATTGGCTACAGATTGCAACATACAGGCTAAAGTGTTTATAGGCAAAAAAATCAACAAAACATGATTCAGAAACAAATCAGCTTTCATTGCAGTGTCAGTAGGTTACATATTAATCAGCATGTCAACAATTTGAGGAATTTGTGATAGGATTCCTAACTCAGGGACAGGATGTCACCATTAACCATCAGACCTTCCCCAGGGGGGTTAATTTGGAAGCCTGCTAAATGTGACCTGCATGCTGTCAGTCATTCTGGGGTACCACGCACTAGCAGTCATACTGGGGTACCAGGCACTAGCAGGAAAAACCTTTCTTCAGTTGCTCTGTGAGTGGACTCTTCCTTTCTACAATAGCCTCCCTGGTGAGGGAAGAGTTGAATGATGAAAAGCCCATTGTATTCCTTGAGATTGCAACCATTATAATGTTGTTTGGGCAGGGAAGGGCGTTTCACTGTCAGAGTAAAGTCCTCTGGACTATCCAAAAATACAACATATATTCCTCTCAAGGGTGTCTATGGTAGTCCCAGTATCCACGTGTCAAACTAGAATAGAAAGACCACAGTCCGAGTCAGTTTTAGCTCATGACAATGAGGCACTCTCAGTGCATATGACTGGAGCCAGTCGTCCTGTGTGGTCAGTCTGTCAGACCAAGGGAAGGCCTAGCCTTCAGTTAATATGTCGTAGTTCTCCTCATTGAATAATCTGGCCCCACTGCAAAGAATCACACATGTGTACAGTATCCTTAGTCTCGGCACCTTGTGGACTCATCTCTCAAGGCTTTGCCCAGTCTTGCATCTAAAATGTACTTCCACATCAGTTTTATATCCAGAAGGAACTGCTGCTACCTGTTGGCCACAGCTCGATTAGCATGATAAATCTATTTATGCTCCATTTTAAATGGTTCTTTACCATCACCATCCACATGAGTGACAGATATTTGTCCCTTCCAGGCATCAAGCATGCTGCAATTGTCCTTGTTCCCATGTAAGGGATTCTTGAACAGTCCAGTCTCTCAATTGACATTCTGCTGTCCAAGTGGCTAGGCTGTTAGCAATCATTTGAGTCAGTGAAACTGTAGCAAGATACAGTGATAGAGGTGGCCTGCAGAGGCATCACCACTGCACAGTTCATCTCACTGGGTGAAACATCCATGTTCAGGTTCAATAAAAAGATAGCCATTGACTGGCCTGATGGCACCCTCAGCTCAGTGGACCCCATCTGCTTTTAGTTTCACAGAGGTATCAGTAAATCATGTCATGTCATTGGCAGACATGTCTCTAAATCTTGATCTACAAGTAGTTGCGAAGGAGCCAAAGCATCCCCTGTGATTTGCTTGGTCTCTTCTGGTAGGTTGGTCATTTGTTTATGGAGCCTACTGTCCTCTTGGTGGCCTATCTGGGCCTGATCAGGAATGTAACATTTCCATGTGATTACAGGTCTGCTGAGCCTGTCCAATTTTATTTGTGGTATTGGTAAGCACCTGAGTGAGAACAGACAATTCAGGTTACAGTGTCACATCAGACACTCAGTCTCCACCAGTGCCAAACAGCAAGCAAGGAGTTGCTATCCAAAGGAGTATACCTGGTGGCCACCTCAGGCAACATTTGTGTCCAAAATTCAAGTGTCCAGTGGCAGTTTCCTATTGCCAAAGACTCCAACCGGCACATACAGTAGTTGTAGACATCTGTAATTTAGCTGTTAGCAAACTCTAAATGTTCCAAAGGTAGTGCCTGGGCCATGGCTTATGAATGGTTTATAAGGCCTGCTGCTGAAGTGGGGGTTCCTGTGAGCCACCTTGTACTAAGCGGGTCAAGAAAGCCTCCAGGATGAGTACATGCTGTCCTCAGTACCCAAAGAGGCTTACCCACTGTTGGGTCTTCTTTCTAGTAGCAGATGCTTCCAGAGCAAAGGATTTTTACCAGTCCGCATCTGGAATATTTCTTCGGCTTCCCACCCACGTGGCCCCTGGGAATTGCACCTGTTGTGCCAGGCTGTAGGCTTTAGCAGGACTGAAGTTCTAATCTGCACCTAGCCAGGGCATCAACGGCTAAGCAGAATGCCACAGCCACATGTTTTGTGATAGGTTTACTATTAGGGTTTTACTGGCGTAATACATAGGACAGAAACTTTTGTGGGGCTTGGATTTGTGGAAGATCTCGTCCTACCCACAGGCCCTATATTGCAGAGAAATTGAAATACTCCTGAAGAAGTATGTAAAACTACATTGCAGCCCCTTCCATGAGAACAGAAATTTGTGTTGATCTTCATCCCATAAAGGGATGGAGAAAAAGGCAGTAGCCAAATCAGTAACACTGTACGAATCTTATATGTGGGTTGCCACTGTTTCAGTGACAGTCCTGATATTTGGCATCTCAGGGGCCAGGGCAGAATGTTGGCATTCAGCCTGCAACAGACCATAGTCTCCAGCCCTCAGGGATCACTTCATTTTCATAATAAATACTGGTCGGCATTTTTTTAAATCTTGCAATATATTTTCTGTCTTTGGTATCAGTGCAATATTGGGTTCATAAAATAAGTTAGTAAGTGTTTATTCCTGCTTTTTTGGGAAAGTTTGATAAAGTTTGGTGTTAGTTTTTCTTTAACTGTTTGGTGGAATCTACCAGTGAAGTGATTCACAAAAAGGGTACTAAGGCAATAAAAGACCTGAACAACACAACGTAACAACCAAATCTAAAAGACCTGTGCAGAATGCTACACTCAGTAACACTGAACAACACAACATAACAACCAAATCTAAAAGACCTGTGCAGAAGGCTACACTCAGTAACACTGAAGAACACAACGTAACAACCAAATCTAAAAGACCTGTGCAGAATGCTACACTCAGTAACACTGAACAACACAACATAAGAACCAAATCTAAAAGACCTGTGCAGAAGGCTACACTCAGTAACACTGAAGAACACAACGTAACAACCAAATCTAAAAGACCTGTGCAGAAGGCTACACTCAGTAACACTGAACAACACAACATAAGAACCAAATCTAAAAGACCTGTGCAGAATGCTACACTCAGTAACACTGAACAACACAACATAACAACCAAATCTAAAAGACCTGTGCAGAAGGCTACACTCAGTAACACTGAAGAACACAACGTAACAACCAAATCTAAAAGACCTGTGCAGAATGCTACACTCAGTAACACTGAACAACACAACATAACAACCAAATCTAAAAGACCTGTGCAGAAGGCTACACTCAGTAACACTGAAGAACACAACGTAACAACCAAATCTAAAAGACCTGTGCAGAAGGCTACACTCAGTAACACTGAACAACACAACATAAGAACCAAATCAAAAAGACCTGTGCCTACACTCAGTAACAAGAGTAAACATATTCTTTCCATGTGCATAAGAGGCTATTTCCAGGATACACCATACGTTAGGCCACAAGTAAGCCTCAATAGATTTAAAACAATAAAAACAAAGTATTTTCTCTGAGAAAAGAGAGATTAAGTTAGAAATCAACAACAGAAGAAAAACTGGAAAATTTACAAAGCTATGGATATTAAGCAACAAACTTATGATTAATGGCTTAAAGATGAAATTGTAAGGAGAATTAGAAAATACCTAGAGATGAAACAAAACGATAACACAACAGCTCACACTGTATGAGACACAGTGATAGCTGTGCTAAGTAGGAAATGTATAAATATGAATGCTTAGATTACAAAAAAGATTTCAAATTTACATCAAAACTTTACAGTTTAAGGAAGCAGTAAAATAAAAGTAAACTAAACTGAAAGCTAACAGAAGGAAGAAAATGATAGATTAGAACAGAGGTAGAATAGAATCGAAACTAACAATAGAGAAACTCACTCACACTAAAATCTGGTTCTCTGTAAAGCTCTACAGAATTTATAGGCCTTTAGCTAGATGGACAAAAACAACACAAAAAGAGAAAACTTAAAACTCGTTTTTTAAAAGTTACAAAAATCTTTAAATGTCCAAATAGAGTGATGAAAACATAGATAATGGAAAGTACTAATTTCAGGAATGAAAGAGAATACCCAACTGCAGATATATTGATAATAAAATAATTTAAAATGAATGTTAGTATGATTTTATATCCATCCATTCAACAGTCTAAATATTGGACATATTACTTTAAAGACAACATGTTACAATATCTAAATCTAGGATAATTAGAATTCTTAAGTATTCCTGAATCTAAAATAAATAAATAAATAAATACAAAACTTAAAAAACTTTGTCTAAAAGAAACCTCCAGGCTCAAATGGCTTTACTGATGAATGAAAGAAACATTCAAGAAGCAAACAACAATAACTTGTTATTGTTTTAAAAATGTTTCTCTAAAAATATTTTTAAAGATTTTTAGAGCAACAATTCAGTAACAAATAACAATAATAGAAACATTTTATAAACAAGAGAGGTAAACAATTTTCACTTACTTTTTGAAGTTGTTATGACAATGATATAAAAATCAAACTATTTTAATATTGATCTCTAGATCAATGTAAATTTCAGTAGGATTTATATAAAATCTGAAAAACTGAGCCTAAAATTTTTCAGGTGAGAAAGGGACACAGAATATCTCACACATTTTTAAAATAGCAATGCTGAAAAATTTTCTCTATTGGATTTCATGACATATATATTTATACATATAGCTAAAATAATCAAGAGAGTTTGATGTTAGTATGAGAATAATCATACAGATCAATGGAAAAAAATAGAGTCCAGAAACAGACATACACATATATGATCAAATTATTTTCAACAGTATACCAGGATATTTCAATAGGATAATAGAATCCTTTCAACAAATGGTATTGGAACAATTGGCAATTCATTTATAAAATAAGAAGCCTTAACATTTTTCTCATAGCATAGATACGAATTGACTTGAAATGTATCATAGTTAAGACATAGGAAACACTCCTTGGAACCTTGGAGAAGGCAAAGAATTTTAGAAAGATTACAAAGAGAATAAAACATATGAGTATACTTGGATTGCAGATGTTAAATTGCCTTTACCCAACATGTAATCATTTTACATAAGTATTAGAAAAAACAAT
The DNA here is from genome assembly GCA_031835075.1 of Saguinus oedipus. Lineage (NCBI taxonomy): Eukaryota > Metazoa > Chordata > Mammalia > Primates > Cebidae > Saguinus > Saguinus oedipus. Next base: position 17,493,154 of record CM063190.1, on the reverse strand, counting down.
CATATATGGTATTTTGTGGAAGATCAATGTGGAATATTTAAAATCTTTAATATTTAAAAACCTCTTAGCTAAATGAACTATGGAGTGGTTGAGTATTCATTCTCTATATTCTAATAAATTAAAGCACTCAAGTTTAGAAATTTTTAGTGTGATATCTGTATTGGTTTAATTTTTGCCTGAGTAATGAAAAAAACTTCATCAATATAACTTTCCATAACTTCTGGACTCTTTTTGATCCCAATGAACACTAATATCTGAATGATATACTGAATAAATTAAAGACCAATAAATATTTGACTTGGTATTCCCCAAATTCTGAAAATACAGTTACAAATTAAATGCATCAATATGTAATTTGATACAAAGCTCAGGTTATCTATCAAGAAATGTTGAAAACATTCATCATGACATCACATGTCCTGGGACATAAATCAAATGGTAATGTATTAAGTAAATTATATTTTAATAATATGATACTTTAAAAATGGTTCCATATGTGTTCTCTGAGGTTATTTCACAATCAATAAATGATCTGCAAGTGATGAATGCTATATATGTCTTCCTCCACTTTTAGTAAAAACATTGAGTGGAATGTTTACAAATTTGATGTTACTGGATTGCTGATTGGTTGGGTTTTCATCTTAACTTTGCACAAATTTGAAAACAGTCTTAATATTTCTCAGAATCTTGCCTGAAGGATGCCAAGAACTATTGAATCTGTGTCTAAATTTTCTGCTGTGTCACCTGGTTTCACTGTTGTCACAGCAATTCAGCCCTCATGTCAGGCCACAGGAGACTCAGTCTCAGCTGTAAAGACTATACTATCTTTACAGTTCAAATGTGAGACCCAAATAAGTAAAATAAAAAATGAAAAAAAGATGTAATAATTGAAATACAAAGAATAATTAGAGACTATTAGAAACAACTCTATGCAAACCAATTGAAAAACAGAGGAAATAGATAAACTTATGTACATCCAACCTACCAAGATTTAACCAAGAAGAAGTAGAAAACCTGAACTGACCAATAACGAGTAACAAGATTGAATCAATAATAAACATTCTCCCAACAAAGAAAAGCTGAAGACTGGGTGGCTTAACTGGTGAATCCTAGCAAACTTATAAAGAAGATCTAATACCAATTATTCTCAAACTGTTTCAAAAAGCTGAAAAGGGGGAACTTCCTTCTAATTAATTCTATGACACTAGCATTATCTTGATATGAGAAACTGAGAAGAACAAGACAAAAAAAAAAAAAAAAAGAAAGAAAACTACAACCCAGCAATCTCAAGGAACACAGACACAAAAATCCAAAACAAAATGCTTGCAAATCAAATTCAATTTAACAGCACATAAAAAAAGACAAGACTAAGTGGATTTTATCCAGGGAAAATAATATATGTATAAAATCATTTTATATATGTATTAGAAAAATAAACTACTTCTATACAGAAACTGTATAGTTTATTCTACACCACACACCTAACTCATCAGCCTGTCTCTGAAAACATTCACAAATACTGCTAGTTTCAATTTTCACATCCACTGTTACTACAGTATAATCGGTGGTAATAGCAGATAAAAATATAGGTTGCCTGAATTCAAATCCCAGTTCTAATATGTACCAAACTTGTTGAACTTGGGAACATTTATCAACTATTTAGTTTTCAAAGCTGAAATATAAAGAAAACAGTAACTCTGAAGACAATTACTTCTTTTTTCCAACTTTTATTTTAGGTTCAGGTAGTATGTGTGCAGGTTTGTTATGCATGTCACTGAGGTTTGGTTTATTTATGATCCCAGGTTCTGAGCTCAGGACCTGATAGGTAGCTTTACAACACTCTTCCCCAACCTTCCCCCATTAGTAGTCTTCTGTGTCTTTTTTTTTTTTTTTTTTGAGATGGAGCCTCACCCTGTCACCCAGGCTGGGGTGCACAGTTGTGATCTCAGTTCACCACAACCTCTGCTTCTGGGTTCAAATGATTCTCATGCCTCAGCCTTTCAAGTACGTGGGGCTACAGATGTGTGCCAGCATGTCCAGCTAATTTTTGTACTTTTTATGGAGACAATGTTTTTGCCACATTGGCTAGTGTGGTCTCAAACTCCTGACTTCAGGTGATCCACCCACCTTGGCCTCCCAAAGTGCTGGGATTACAGCCATGAGGCACGGCACCTGGCCCTCCTCAGTGTGTATTCTTCCCATCTTTACATCCATGTGTGCTTAATGTTAAGCTCCCACTTGTAAGTGGTAACTTGGCATTTGGTTTTCAGTTCCTGTGTTAATTAGTTTAGGATAATGGCTTCCACTGCGCCCACACTGCTGCAAAGGGCATGACTGCATTCTGTTTATGGCTGTGTAGTATTCTGTGGTGTATCTGTACCCCATTTTCTTTATACATTCCTTCGTTTATGGGCACCTAGGTTGATTCCACATCTTTGCCATTGAGAATAGTACTTCCATGAACATTGAGTGCATGTGACATTTTGGTAGAATGATTTATTTCCCTTTGCATATATTCCCAGTAATGGGATTGCTGGGTTGAATGGTAGCTTTCTTTTAAGTTCTTTGAGAAATTTCCAAACTGCATTCCATAGTGGCTAAACGAATCTACATTCTTACAAACAGTGCATAAGCATTCCCTTTTCTCTGCAACTTCAGCAACATAGCTTTTGATTTTTTAATAATTGCCATTCTAACTGGTATAAAATGGTATCTCGCTGTGGTTTTGATTTGCATTTCTCTAATTATTAGAGATGCTGAGAATTTTTTCCACATATTTGTTGTCCATGTGTGCCTTCTTTTGAGAATTGTCTGTTCGTGTCCTTGACCCATCTTTTAAGAAGGTTATTTGGTTTTTGTTTGCTGAATTGGTTACGTTCCTTATAGCTTCTGGACATTAGATCATTGCTGGATGTGTACTTCGTGAATGTTTCTTCCAATCTGCAGGTTATCTGTTTACTCTGTTAATAGTTTTTTTTTTTTTCTGTGCAGAAGCATTTAGTTTAGTTATGTCCCACTTGTCATTTTTGTTGTTACAATTGCTTTTGGTGACTTAATCACAAAGTCAACAATAAAAAAAGAATGGAGAAAAGACCCCCCATTTAATAAGACGTGCTGGATAACCAGCTAGCCCATATGCAGATTAAAACTGAACCCTTACATTGCACAATGTAGAAAAATTAACTCAAGACAAATCAAAGATTTAACTATGAGACCTCAAACTATGAAAATTCTAGAAGAAATTCTAGGAAATACCACTCTAAACACGGCATGTATATTGAGAGCTAAAATTTGTTTTCTCTTTGAAATTTTGCTAGTGTAGAAAAGCAAATATGCAATAACTATTTACTAAAAATTTATGTTGATCCATGACTAAAGAACCCACAGAGAGGACAACTGGTGTGTCTGCCACTCAGAGCTTTCTTAAAGTAGAGCAATGAGCAATGACAGTAACTACATGGCATGCATGTAAGCACCAAGGAGCTTTGTACAAAACTCTTCTATGTTTGAACATATTTAAAAAATGTAATTTTGTCAAATATATATATACATTTATGCATATACCATATATTATATATTATGCATCCATGTATGTGTGTGTGTGTGTGTGTGTGTGTGTGTGTGTGTGTGTACTTTTAGAGGTATATACATAAATTTCTATATATTATACTTCCATATAAGTATAATATATTTGGGAATATATATATACAAGTATAGTATATAGAGCTATACATATGTACATTAAAAAAGAGAAGAAAGAGTTGCATATGTAGTCTCCTATCATTTTCCTGCCCGTGTGAGTTTTTTCCAAATACAGTATCAGGGTAGTATGAATAGTTAGCAGTTGATTTAACATTAAAAAGAAAGAGAAATACCAACTGAGTGGTGAATGTAGAATTTAACAACTAAGCTTAAAAGCCATCAAAATGCATTGTTTTATATGCCTATCACTTTAGCTGATTTTTTTGTCTGGTAATATCTGAATTTAGATGGGGCCATAGGAGAATTGCATAGGACATAGTCTATATTAAGGAGTTGGATTTTATTCCCATGGACACATTTTGACAATGAGTTATGCAAAAGAAAATGACTAAGCATTTTAGAATCTGATAATACTCTGTTTACTTGTTTTTAAAATGTTCAGGATTCTTGAACAATTTAAATGACTGAAGTTTGAACTGTTTAGATGAACTGCCTAATAAACTACATTTCAGTAGGAAATGTAGAGAAAAAAAACACTTGCTGACTTAGTTTCATTTTTAGACAGTTTGAAAGAAGGTTAATGATGGAATATCTATCCATGTGTATTTTTGTAGATTTTATAATATGCTTTACATTGTAATCAATTTCTGACTAGTTGTACTCAAAAACAGTATCTTTTATAATGTTGTGAGCATTTTCAATCATTTTTTTTTCTCTAATATAAATATGGAGAATATATAAATTTGATGACTAGTTTGACATCACATAAGGACATTCAACTCTCCCAAAGCTTATTAAAATAATTTTCAATTTTTCATTTCCTTTGAAATAAAATTTTATAATTTACAAAAAACAAAAGAAAGTGTAATTCATGAACAATATTCATGCTTGCCATATCACTTCTTATTTCTTGACTGAAATATTAACCTTCATAAGCTCTGGAAATACTCATAAAGTATTCTAATTGAAGCTGTAATTAAAAACAATCCAGACTGCTTGTGCCCTGGAAGAGTGTGCTAGAGTCCCCCCCACCCCTGGCAATGCTATGTGGGGGCTTTTACAATAAGCACCATCGGTGGTGGTATCTTTCAATCCATTAGAAGTTTTCACAATTTTCCAGTAGGAATAAACCACAAACTCCAAAGGAGTTTGACAGCTATTAAAATCCAGGCTCCACAGTTGGGAGGTAGCCCTGCAGTTTGGAGAGGTCTGTTTCTCATGATTGACTGCGGTATGGCTCAAGCCAAATGAAAAGCAGATCCCTGGAACTCTAACACAAGTGGTTCCTGAACAGAAGCCACACTGGCAACAATAAATGGACCAGTGGCCATCATTGGATCAGCTGCAATGAGTGGCATTTTTCTAGTGTTAACAGAAGGAGACATTATCTTGTTCACAAAAGTTGCCTCTGCATATTTGCGGAAGACCTCTTCTAGCTGTCCTCAACCCAGTTACCATCCTCATTTTTGGAGACTATGGACAATATCACTAGGACTCCTTTTCCAGAATTTCTTTAACATAATGAGCTATAATTCAAGAAGAAGTCCAGAAGATCTGGCTAAATTCTACTTTTAAAACCTCGGTTTCAACAGCTGTGGTTAAATAGGCTATGAAGACACATTTCCTTTTTTTTTCCTACTGGAAGAGAAGCATGGCAGGGCAGGGGTTGGCTACATGATGATGTATTTATTTATTCACACTTGGAGTGTGTTTGTAATAAAAACCAATGTCTAATACCATTAAAAGCAAATATAATAAGTGCCTAGAGAAAGAAGGAACAAAGGGCAAACAACAGTGAAACGTAACCTTCATGTCCTTGGAGATGTCTCTGCCTGGGTCTGTGTGTTCTGTTATTGTAATAATAAAAAGCTTCTGGAACTTAAAAGAAATAATAATCTGAAGAATCTCTTTGCTTTAGAAAATCAAAGTAAACTAATTTTGTAGTTTTAATGCTAAATTAGGATGTTATTAAATGTACATTTTCATGTTGGTTCTTTTATTTCTGCATAGCCTAATAATATACTTGATAAATAAAAAATTTTCCATAATTCTGTCCCAGATAAATTTCAAAGTCTAAGGAAAAACAATTTCTATAGGTTATTTTTCTCTTCTTTCACCCTCTCTCTACCTCAAAGAACACAAACACAGAGTCATGCATGTACACACACAAACACATTCACATACATACACACAAAACACATTCACATACACACACACAAACACATTCACATACATACACACAATTTCACATACATACAAACACATTCACATACATACATAAACACATTCACATACACACAAACACATTCACATACATCCACAAAACACATTCACATACATACACACAAAACACATTCACATACACACACAAACACATTCACATACATACAAACAAACACATTCACATACATACAAACACATTCACATACATACACAAAACACATTCACATACATACAAACACATTCACATACATACACAAAACACATTCACATACAAACACATTCACATACATCCACACAAACACATTCACATATATACACACAAACACATTCACATACATCCACAAAAGACATTCACGTACATACACACAAACACATTCACATACATACATACAAACACATTCACATACATACACACTATCTAAAAAAATACATTACAGTTGAGATCCCTAGATAGAAACAAAATATTCACATATGTATTTTCTTCCCTTTCTATTCAGTATTGCTATAGAAAGCAAAAGAAACAACTCTTTTTTTTTTCCATTTTTTGTTCTCTTTTATTTATTTATTTATTTATTTATTTATTTATTTATTTATTTAATTTTTATTGCATTATAGGTTTTGGGGTACATGTGCAGAATGTGCAAGATAGTTGCATAGGTACACACATGGCAGTGTGTTTTGCTGCCTTCCTCCCCTTCACCCACACTTGGCATTTATCCCCAGGCTATCCCTCCGAGCCCCCGCCGCTGTCGCTCCCGCATTCCCCCCAATAGACCCCAGTGTGTAGTAGACCTTCTCCTTGTGTCCATGTGTTCTCATTTTTCTCACCCGCCTATGAGTGAGAATATACGGTATTTCTTTTTCTGTTCTTCTGTCAGTTTGCTGAGAATGATGTTCTCCAGATTCATCCATGTCCTTACAAAGGACACAAACTCATCATTTTTGATTGCTGCATAATATTCCATGGTGTATGTGTGCCACATTTTCCCAGTCCAGTCTATCATCGATGGGCATTTGGGTTTGTTCAAGGTCTTTGCTATTGTAAACAGTGCTGCAATGAACATTCGTGTGCATGTGTCCTTATAGTAGAACGATTTATAGTCCTTTGGATATATACCCAGTAATGGGATTGCTGGGTCAAATGGAATTTCTATTTCTAGGTCCTTGAGGAATCGCCACACTGTCTTCCACAATGGTTGAACTAATTTACACTCCCACCAACAGTGTAAGAGTGTTCCTATTTCTCCACATCCTCTCCAGCATCTGCTGTCTCCAGATTTTTTAATGATCGCCATTCTAACTGGTATGAGATGGTATCTCAATGTGGTTTTGATTTGCATCTTTCTAATGACCAGTGATGATGAGCATTTTTTCATGTGTTTGTTGGCCTCATGTATGTCTTCTTTTGTAAAGTGCCTGTTCATATCCTTTGTCCATTTTTGAATGGGCTTTTTTTCCTGTAAATCTGTTTGATTTCTTTGTAAATTCTGGATATCAGCCCTTTGTCAGATGCGTAAACTGCAAAGATTTTTTCCCATTCTGATGGTTGCCGATTCACTATAGTGACTGTTTCTTTTGCCGTGCAGAAGCTGTGGAGTTTGATTCGGTCCCATTTGTCTATTTTGGCTTTTGTTACCAATGCTTTTGGTGTTTTGGTCATGAAGTCCTTCCCTACTCCTATGTCCTGAATGGTTTTGCCTAGATTTTCTTCTAGGGTTTTTATGGTGTCAGGTCTTATGTTTAAGTCTTTAATCCATCTGAAGTTAATTTTAGTGTAAGGGGTCAGGAAGGGGTCCAGTTTCTGCTTTCTGCACATGGCTAGCCAGTTTTCCGAACACCATTTATTAAACAGGGAATCCTTTCCCCATTGCTGGTTTTTGTCTGGTTTATCCAAGATTATATGGTTGTAGATACGTTGTGTTGCCTCCGATGCCTCTGTTCTGTTCCATTGGTCTATATCTCAGTTTTGGTACCAGTAGCATACTGTTTTGATTACTGTAGCCTTGTAGTATAGTTTGAAGTCTGGTAGTGTGATGCCTCCTGCCATGTTCTTTTTGCTTAGAATTGACTTGGCTATGCGGGCTCTCTTTTGGTTCCATATGAAGTTAGTGGTGGTTTTTTCCAGTTCTGTGAAGAAATTCGATGGTAGTTTGATGGGGATAGCATTGATTGTGTAAATTACTTTGGGCAGTATAGCCATTTTCACGATATTGATTCTTCCTAACCATGAACATGGAATGTTTCTCCATCTGTTTGTGTCCTCTCTTATTTCATTGAGCAGTGGTTTGTAGTTTTCTTTAAAGAGGTCCCTTACATTCCTTGTGAGTTGTATTCCTAGGTATTTTATTTTCTTTGTAGCAATTGTGAATGGCAGTTCTTTCTTGATTTGGTTCTCTTTAAGTCTGTTATTGGTGTATAGGAATGCTTGTGATTTTTTGCACATTGATTTTATATCCTGAGACTTTGCTGAAGTTGCTTATCAGTTTCAGGAGCTTTTGGGCTGAGGTGATGGAGTCTTCTAGGTACACTATCATGTCATCTGCAAATAGAGACAATTTGGCTTCCACCTTTCCAATTTGAATACCCTTTATTTCTTTTTCTTGCCTGATTGCTCTGGCTAGAACTTCCAGTACTATATTGAATGGGAGTGGTGAGAGAGGGCATCCTTTTCTAGTGCTGGATTTCAAAGGGAATGCTTCCAGTTTTTGCCCATTAAGTATGATATTGGCTGTTGGTTTGTCGTAAATAACTTTTATTACTTTGAGATATGTTCCATCAATACCAAGTTTATTGAGGGTTTTTAGCATAAAGAACTGTTGAATTTTGTCAAATGCCTTCTCTGCATCAATTGAGATAATCATGTGGTTTTTGTTTTTGCTTCTGTTTATGTAGTGAATTACATTTATAGACTTGCGTATGTTGAACCAGCCTTGCATCCCTGGGATAAATCCTACTTGATCATGATGGATAAGTTTTTTAATGTGCTGTTGCAATCGGTTTGCCAGTATTTTATTGAAGATTTTTGCATCTATGTTCATCATGGATATTGGCCTGAAGTTTTCTTTTCTTGTTGAGTCTCTGCCGGGTTTTGGTATCAGGATGATGTTGGTCTCATAAAATGATTTGGGAAGGGTTCCCTCTTTTTAAATTATTTGGAATAGTTTCAGAAGGAATGGTACCAGCTCCTCTTTGTGTGTCTGGTAGAATTCGGCTGTGAACCCATCTGGACCTGGGCTTTTTTTGTGTGGTAGGCTCTTAATTGCTGCCTCAACTTCAGACCTTGTTATTGGTCTATTCATAGTTTCGGCTTCCTCCTGGTTTAGGCTTGGGAGGACACAGGTGTCCAGTAATTTATTCATTTCTTCCTGGTTTACTAGTTTGTGTGCGTAGAGTTGTTTGTAGTATTCTCTGATGATGGTTTGAATTTCTGTGGAATCTGTGGTGATTTCCCCATTATTGTTTTTTATTGCATCTATTTGGTTGTTCTCTCTTTTCTTTTTTATCAGTCTGGCTAGTGGTCTATTTTGTTGATCTTTTCAAAAAACCAGCTCTTGGATTTATTGATTTTTTGAAGGGTTTTTCTTGTCTCTATCTCCTTCAGTTCTGCTCTGATCTTAGTTATTTCTTATCTTCGGCTAGGTTTTGAGCTTTTTTGATCTTACTACTCTAGCTCTTTCAATTTTGATGATAGGGTGTCAATTTTGGATCTCTCTACTCTTCTCATGTGGGCACTTATTGCTATATATTTTCCTCTACAGACTGCTTTAAATGTGCCCCAGAGATTCTGGTATGTTTTGTCTTCATTCTCGTTGGTTTCGAAGAACTTCTTTATTTCTGCCTTCATTTCATTGTTTATCCAATCAACATTCAAGAGCCAGTTGTTCAGTTTCCATGAAGCTGTGCGGTTCTGAGTTAGTTTCTGAATTCTGAGTTCCAACTTGATTGCACTATGGTCTGAGAGACTGTTTGTTATGATTTCAGTTGTTTTGCATTTGCTGAGGAGTGCTTTACTTCCAATTATGTGGTCAATTTTGGAGTAGGTGTGATGTGGTGCTGAGAGGAATGTATATTCTCTGGACTTGGGGTGGAGAGTTCTGTAAATGTCTATCAGGTTTGCTTGTTCCAGGTCTGAGTTCAAGTCCTGGATATCCTTGTTAATTTTCTGTCTGGATGATCTGTCTGATATTGACAGTGGAGTGTTAAAGTCTCCCACTATTATTGTGTGGGAGTCTAAGTCTCTTTGTAAGTCATTAAGAACTTGCCTTATATATCTGGGTGCTCCTGCATTGGGTCCATATATATTTAGAATCATTAGCTCTTCTTGTTGTATCAATCCTTTTACCATTATGTAATGACCTTCTTTGTCCCTTTTCATCTTTGTTGCTTTAAAGTCTATTTTATTGGAGATGATAATTGCAACTCCTGCTTTTTTTTGCTCTCCATTTGCTTGGTAAATCTTCCTCCATCCCTTTATTTTGAGCCTTTTTGTATCCTTGCGTGTGAGGTGGGTTTCCTGGATACAGCACACTGATAGGTTTTGTTTTTTTATCCAATTTGCCAGTCTGTGTCTTTTGATTGGTGCATTTAGCCCATTTACATTTAGGGTTAATATTGTTATGTGTGGATTTGATACTGCTATTTTGATGCTAGCTGGCTGTTTTGCCCATTGGTTTATGTAGATTCTTCATTTTGTTGATGCTCTTTAGCATTTGGTATGCTTTTAGGATGGCTGGTACTGGTTGTTTCTCTCTATGTGTAGTGCTTCTTTCAGAAGCTCTTGTAAAGCAGGCCTAGTGGTGACAAAATCTCTGAGTACTTGCTTGTTCGTGAAGGATTTTATTTTTCCTTCACTTATGAAGCTCAGTTTGGCTGGATATGAAATTCTGGGTTGAAAGTTCTTTTCTTTAAGGATGTTGAATATTGGCCCCCACTCTCTTCTGGCTTATAGAGTCTCTGCTGAGAGATCTGCTGTGAGTCTGATGGGCTTCCCTTTGTGGGTGACCTGACCTTTCTCTCTGGCTGCCCTTAGTATTTTCTCCTTCATTTCAACCCTGGTGAATCTGATGATTATGTGCCTTGGGGTTGCTCTTCTTGCAGAGTATCTTTGTGGTGTTCTCTGTATTTCCTGGAGTTGAGTATTGACCTGTCTTGCTAGGTTGGGGAAATATTCTGGGATAATATCCTGAAGAGTGTTTTTCAGCTTGGATTCATTCTCTTCATCACATTCTGGTACACCTATGAAACATAGGTTGGGTCTCTTCACATAGTCCCACATTTCTTGGATATTTTGTTCATTCCTTTTTGCACTTTTTTCTTTAATCTTGGTTTCTCATTTTATTTCATTGAGTTGATCTTCGACTTCTGATATTCTTTCTTCTGCCTGGTCAATTCGGCTGTTGAAACTTGTGCATGCTTCGCAAAGTTCTCGTGTTGTGTTTTTCAGCTCCTTCAATTCATTCATATTCCTCTCTAAGTTGTCCATTCTTGTTATCATTTCCTCGAATCTTTTTTCAATTTTTTTTTCAAGGTTCTTAGTTTCTTTGCACTGATTTAGAACATGTTCTTTTAGCTCACTGAAGTTTCTCATTATCCACTTTCTGAAGTCTGATTCTGTCATTTTGTCACACTCATTTGCCGTCCAGCTTTGTTCCCTTGCTGGTGAGGAGTTTTTGGTCCTTTGTTGGAGGTGAAGTGTTTTGGTTTCGGGTGTTTTCCTCCTTTTTGCACTGGTTTCTTCCCATCTTTATGGATTTATCCACCTGTTGTCTTAGTAGTTGCTGATTTTTCAATTGGGTCTCTGTGTGGACGCCCAGATTGTTGATGATGAGGTATTTTTGTTACTTAGTTTTCCTTCTAATGGTCTAGCCCCTCTGCTGTACGAGTGCTGAGGTCCACTCCAGGCCCTGCTTTTCTGGGGTACACCTGTAGCAGCTGTGGAACAGTGAGGGATGCTACCAGTTTCTTCTTCTGCTATCTTTGTTTCAGAATGATGCCCACCAAATGTCAGTCTGATTAGTCCTTTTTTGGGGTGACTGTTTGGATATACAGGGGTCAGGGATCTGCTTGAGGAGACGGTCTGTGCTTTATAGGAGCTCCAGTGCTGAGCTGTGAGCTCCGTTGTTCATTCAGGGTTGTTGGGAGGATGTGTTTATGTCTGCTGCAACAGAACTCATAACCCCCCCACTTTTTTCCCCCTTAGATGCTCTGTCCCAGGGAGTTGGGGCTTTCTTTATGAGTATCTGTTGCACTGTCCTGCCCGGCCAGGAGGTAGTCTATTCACTATTTGCCTGCCGAGGATTTGCGCTGCTAGCGCAGGTCCGCCCTGCTGCTGCGGGGCTCCATTCTGCTGTGGTGCGCTCCGCCCTGCTGGCGGAGTCTCTCTATTATGGTGGGTTGCCTCGGCAATGGCAGCCTGCATCAGCACTGGGCGGTACTTCAGTAGGGGCTGATTGCGTCTGTAGTTTCGGACACCCCTCTCCCACCGGGCTGCACCATCCTAAATTCAACTGTGCCCGCAGTAAAACCCTCAGCCCAGAGCACCTCCAATCACCACCCTGCTTGTCCCCGTGAGGGTGGGACCCGCCAAGCCCGATCACCCAGCTCCCTGCCTCAGAGTCCGTCCTCTCTCTCTCTCTCTTCCTCTCTCCAAGCTGAATGGTCGACTCTCTCATTGGCACCCCAGTAGCCTGCCGATAGGGCACTGGGATCCGTGCGATCTCCCGTGTCGCTGCCCACTGCACCGGCTCAGATCATGTTTCCCAGGAATCTCCTGGTCTGGCTCATTGTCCAAGTCCCTTTCAACCAGATGGACATGCCAATCTGCCCTTCCAAATCTCAGATTGCCAGTTTAACAGGGCACCCAGACCAGTGAGTTTTGTGCCTGGTGCCACTGCGCTGCGGTGCCGGCCAAACCAGCCACGCAAGCCGACTGCGCTGGCGTCCCATGTCTCTCCCACACCTGGGACTTTCAATGTTCTGTGGGCAAAAAAGGACCATCCGAGAATGTGGCTAGGACTCACCCTCTGCGCCTTCACTAAGAGCTGCAATCCTGAGTCGCCTCTACCAAGAAACAACTCTTTAAAATGCTGGTCTACAGTTTCTGTCTTTACTATCTTTTCCCTTTTATATATTTCAAATGTTCAAGAGAATAAAAAAAGTCATGGATCCATTAACAGTGCATAAGTTTGGAAGGATACAAATATTCCTTAAAAGTCAAAGAGAAAGGAAGATACTAGAAGAGGAAAGATAAAAGAGACTCAAATATTAAAAGGTAATACAATTTTTTTTAATCCTAGCTTTGTAGTTGTGGCAGGTAAGCATGTCACTGTATATAGAACAGGGTAGTCAATCTTGCACACCATTTCATTGTGTGTGCTATTTCTCTTTATAAAGACAAAATTCTTGATCCTAATCTACCAAACCAAAATTGTCACAGATAGAAGTCAGAAGTAACTGTGAATACTTTATTTTCCCATGTTCAGGAGAACACAGGTTCTAATAAAGAATATAAGGTAAGATTTGCTACAATTTTCTTTTGAGGAGACCTCAAAAAAAGATCAATTTTGAAGATGTTCTCCTTAATGGATTGTGCTAGAAATTAGATGTTGTGAAGTCGACAGATAATTGACCTTTTATAACTTCTCTAAAATGAATTTGAACTCAAAGTTGCCTAAAACTCAGGGTGACTTGAAGGGTTTATGTTGTTATTTTAATTGCAAAATCACATTTTTAGTGGAATATACATAATTAATGGGTTATACTAAAATGTCAGTCTTTTTAAGCTCAAGAAATCCATTTCAGGTAAGCAAAGGCTAATTAAGGACTGAAACACAATAATTATCCCCAATTACTTATAATTTTGCCCTAGATCATTGTTAAATTTTACAAATACTTAAAATAGGAGAATGCAATACTTTTTCAGTAATATGTCATTCTGTTCATACGGAATGTTCCATTTTCTAATAGTTATTGTTTCAAGGTATGAATTTATATTTCTAGTTTTTATAATATCAAATTCTAATTGTAACTATGTATCTTAAAATCAAACACTATTCATATATAATATTTTCTATTATTATATTTTTTGTTGAATAGCTAAAATGTATTTGTAATCTGTAATGAGGTAAAACACTTGTTTTGAAAATAATTTAATATACATTATATGCAAAAGCTATGAATCAGAGTCAGATAACTTTTAATATACATATTAAATTTATGTATATTAATTTAAAATTTAAACCATGGCAAAAAACACAATTTACATTTACTATTGAGATATGTATAATACTTCTGTTATTGTTTTGAATTACTTATGTCACAACTAACACTTCTTGGTTAGCTTTTTTCAGACTTTTATAGAGAAGTTCAGAATTACCTGAAATATACTTTAATGAATTCCAAAGTCATGATAAAAGAGAAAAAGGCAATATATGAGATATATATTTGAAATTAATTTACAGTAAACACAATATGTTTGTATCCTCTAATATGGATCTTCTCTTGCCTTATTTGAGTATGCATCTATAATAAAAGCAATCACAACATACTTACCTTTTATCTTTAACCTACAAAGCAACCTCAAATGTTTAAAACTATGAAGTATATTGATTCTTCCTAACCACGAACATGGAACGTTTCTCCATCTGTTTGTGTCCTCTCTTATTTCGTTGAGCAGGTGTTTGTAGTTTTCCTTAAAGAGGTCCCTTACATTCCTCGTGAGTTGTATTCCTAGGTATTTTATTTTCTTTGTAGCGATTGTGAATGGCAGTTCGTTCTTAATTTGGTTCTCTTTAAGTCTGTTATTGGTGTATAGGAATGCTTGTGATTTTTGCACATTGATTTTATATCCTGAGACTTTGCTGAAGTTGCTTATCAGTTGCAGGAGCTTTTGGGCTGAGGTGATGGGGTCTTCTAGGTATACTATCATGTCGTCTGCAAATAGAGACAATTTGGCTTCCACCTTTCCTATTTGAATACCCTTTATTTCTTTTTCTTGCCTTATTGCTCTGGCTAGAACTTCCAGTACTATGTTGAATAGAATGGCTATACTGCCCAAAGTAATTTACACATTCAATGCTATCCCCATCAAACTACCATTGAATTTCTTCACAGAACTGGAAAAAACCACCATGAATTTCATATGGAACCAAAAAAGAGCCCGCATAGCCAAGTCAATTCTAAGCAAAAAGAACACAGCGGGAGGCATCACGCTACCAGACTTCAAACTATACTACAAGGCTACAGTAATCAAAACAGCATGGTACTGGTACCAAAACAGAGATATAGACCAATGGAACAGAACAGAAACATCAGAGGCAACACAACATATCTACAACCATATCATCTTTGATAAACCAGACAAAAACAGGCAATGGGGAAAGGATTCCCTATTTAATAAATGGTGTTGGGAAAACTGGCTAGCCATGTGCAGAAAGCAGAAACTGGACCCCTTCCTGACACCTTACACTAAAATTAACTCCAGATGGATTAAAGACTTAAATGTAAGACCTGACACCATAAAAACCCTAGAAGAAAATCTAGGCAAAACCGTTCAGGACATAGGAGTAGGCAAGGACTTCATGAACAAAACACCAAAAGCATTGGCAACAAAAGCCAAAATAGACAAATGGGACCTAATCAAACTCCACAGCTTCTGCACGGCAAAAGAAACAGTCACTAGAGTGAATCGACAACCATCAGAATGGGAAAAAATCTTTGCAGTTTACGCATCTGACAAAGGGCTGATATCCAGAATTTACAAAGAACTCAAACAGATTTACAGAAAAAAAACAAACAAGCCCATTCAAAAATGGGCAAAGGATATGAACAGACACTTTACAAAAGAAGACATACATGAGGCCAACAAACATATGAAAAAGTGCTCATCATCATTGGTCATTAGAGAGATGCAAATCAAAACCACATTGAGATATCATCTCACACCAGTTAGAATGGCGATCATTAAAAAATCTGGAGACAGCAGATGCTGGAGAGGATGTGGAGAAATAGGAACACTCTTACACTGTTGGTGGGAGTGTAAATTAGTTCAACCATTGTGGAAGACAGTGTGGCGATTCCTCAGGGACCTAGAAATAGAAATTCCATTTGACCCAGCAATCCCATTACTGGGTATCTATCCAAAAGACTATGAATCGTTCTACTATAAGGACACATGCACACGAATGTTCATTGCAGCACTGTTTACAATAGCAAAGACCTGGAACCAACCCAAATGCCCATCGATGATAGACTGGACTGGGAAAATGTGGCACATATACACCATGGAATATTATGCAGCAATCAGAAATGATGAGTTTGTGTCCTTTGTAGGGACATGGATGAATCTGGAGAACATCATTCTCAGCAAACTGACACAAGAACAGAAAAAGAAATACCGCATATACTCACTCATAGGCGGGTGAGAAAAATGAGAACACATGGACACAGAGAGGCGGTCTACTATACACTGGGGACTGTTGGGGGAAATGGGGGAGGGACAGCGGGGGGGGGCTGGGGGGATAGCCTGGGGATGAATACCAAGTGTGGGTGAGGGGGAGGAAGGCAGCAAAACACACTGCCATGTGTGTACCTATGCAACTATCTTGCACGTTCTGCACATGTACCCCAAAACCTATAATGCAATAAAAATTTAAAAAAAAAAAAAAAAAAAAAAAAACTATGAAGTATAATTATATGTAAATTACATGTAGAGATACCACTCAATACCTTCATATACACACATATATGTAGGAAATATAAAATGCATAGAAATAGACTGCATTGAAATTTAAGTTAGCCTTATGTACACAAAAGCTTATTATTGAGTAGTACCAGAATATGCCTCTCTGAAATATCTCACTTTGGCCTTAGAATTATTTTGAGCTGAAGGCAATTAAAAAGATCTAGATACAAGAAAAGCTCTCTGCTCACCTCCCATTTGTGTAAAAGCATGATGTAAGTTTATAAATTTTAAAAGTTTATAAGTTTATAAAGTCCTCTCTACCAAGAATGACAAAGTTTGATCACCAGAGATGACTTTAGTTAGACCCTTACAACCCTGGAAACTGCACCAGGGGAATCTACCTAACACACTTGACTAGCTAACTTTCATCTACCAATTTCCTATTTAGGTGCCTTACTGCAATTGGCCACCCCTAAAAACACAATTCCTTTCCTTTAATCTTGTCAATTCTGTTTAAGCCAGGGTTCTGAGCCACCTGTCTAACTACTCATTCCCTATCTCTCATGTATATCAGAAATATACATGTGGATAAACTTCTGTTTTATTTGTCTTAAACTGTCTTTTGCCAAAGGACTCCAAGCTGAGAACTGAGAAGGGTAGAGAGAAAATTATTTTCCTCCCCTGCACTATCCATTTCAAAGATAATGGAGCAGATTGGAGGCATTATAAGACATTAATAAGTTAATAAGATTTTGAATCCCAATTTCACTACTTCCTATCTGCAGGCCTGACCAAGCAGCTGTCAAAGTTTAGTTTTCTCATCTGTGAAACATGTGATTAACATCTTCCTCATAAGGATGTTTTCAAGAAGAAATAATATATAGCATATAAGAACTCAGCATTTTTTGTAACATATATTTGGTATTCAATTAATGTTAACTACTATGTTATTCTTTTAAAGAGAATTGGTCTATGCTGTAGTTCTTGTTTACCTTTAATTCCCAGCACTCAGAATGGATCCTGGCAAATATCAGATATTCAATAATTATTTATGGGCATATAAAAATACCTTGTGCTATACAAATCACATTTTATTTATATTTCTGTAAAATGGAATTTCTAAGAAAAATTGATAGTCAATGGAAAGAAAAAAGTCATAACCTAATTTCTGATTTTGAATGTCATCAAGTAAAATAAGCAATATTTTGTACTAAAGTAGAAGGAAAGGAGAAAAGGTTACTAAACCTTGTACATGAAACTGTGATCCTTATTTTGGTTAAAGAGATATCTTTTTTTTTTTTGATGGAGTCTCACTCTGTCCCCCAGGCTAAAGTGCAGTGGTGCCATCTCGACTTGCCACCTCTGCCTCCCAGGTTCAAGCAATTTTTTGCCTCAGCCTCCAGAACAGCTGAAATTCCAGGTGCCCACCACCACTCGTGGCTAGGGGTTTTTTTTGTATTTTTAGTAGAGATGGGGTTTCACCATCTTGGCCAGGCTGGTGTTATACTGCTGACCTCGTGATCCGCCTGCCTCGACCTCTCAAAGTGCTGGGATTACAGGCATGAGCCAAGGTGGCTGGCCTGAAGCATTTTATTTAAAAAATTATTTATTTTAAAAAATATTTATTTTTTTAAAATGACATATAATATTACACGTATTTATTATGTACAATATAATGTGTTGAGGTATATGTACATTGTTGAATAGTTCAATTTAGCTAATTGAAAAATGCAGTACCTCACATAACTATCATTTTTGTGGTGAGCACACAACATCCAGCATCTTAGCATTTTTAAAGAACACAATATATAGTCATTAACTATAGTCGCCATGCTGCACAAGAAATCTCAGGAAAGCCATTTCTCCTCTCTAACTGCAATGACGCATCCCTTGATCATCATTCTCCTCTTCCTCCTAGGCACCCTGCAGTTATCAGTCTCTGATAACCACCATTCTACTCTCTATTTTTCTTAAATCAGCCTTTTCAGATTCCACATATGAGTGAGATAACTTGTCTTACTAGCGCATGTTTTTCTCTTTAATTCACCTCTGTATGTTTTCATATATATTATATCATTCAATGCTCTGTTCAAGTAAATTCTATGAGACAGGTTCTGTTGTTGTCCCTATTTTAAGCAAGGGAAAATTAATGAAGTTACTCTCCCAAGATCATTCAGCGGCTATGAGTCGTTTTGAATGTTTAATGTCTGAGGATCGCATGACTAATGTGTGTGAGTGCGTGTCAGTGTGTGTGCATGTATAGAACCAATTACAGTTTGTACATTTACCGTGGAATTTATTTTATTAACCTTATAAATCTGAAAACTTAGGTTGTTAAGCTTGTAATTTAAATTTGCAAATAATATTTTATTTCCCTTGTGATTTAATTAAGATTCCATTGAACAAGTTGAAATATTAAATTCCTCTAAACAATCATTTTCATTTACATACTTAGCCAATTGAATTACTATAACATTTTCTTCTGTATTTTCACAGTTAAAAAGATATTATTAAGCACTTTAATTACCTTAAGGTTTATCAAGCAAATGATTTTTTAAATAATTTTAAATAAATCTTGCAAATATAAGTCAGAATACCAAGTGGAGTAAATTAAGTTGTCTTACACATTCCAAAACAGTTTATAGAGCTTAGCAATGTGATTATTCTACACAACCTAAACTTACGCACTTAGTAGTTCCAACTGCTTTGTTCAAAAAGTCATGTCTAATATTCTGGGTACTTTTATGTTTCTTATTATCTTAAAGATTAATCTTAAACAATAAATGCAGTAAGTATGCTGAAGACAAAGCGACTTCTTTCTAGATTGGAAACAAATACATTAACACTTTGGATTAAGTATTTGAAGTATGTCATCATTTTATTTCTAAAACTTACTTATCTCTAAAATATCTAGGCTTATAAAATCACTCATGTACCTGCATAGGGCAGTTCTACCATTTCAATTGTTTACAGTTACTGGGTAAAACAAATTAATCATCAATAGCATATATGCAATAGGCACATATTAAATATTGAAATTTGGAACCAGAGCACTGCAGACTGCCACAGTGATTTACTTGAACAACTATGAGCTGATGGACTCATTTCTTACAATCATGCTCTGTACTGTCTTCCACAGGAAGGGGCTTTTTTTTTTGAGACAGAGTTTCTCTCTTACCCACAGGCTCTAGTCAAGTGACATAGTCTCAGCTCACTGCAACCTCTGCCCCCCGAATTCAAGCAATTCTCCTGTCTCAGCCTCCCAAGTAGCTGGAACTACAGGCACGTGTCAGCACTCCTCGCTAATTCTTGTATTTTAATTAGAGACAGGGTTTCTCCATGTTAGCCAGGCTCCTCTTGAACTTCTGACCTCAGGTGATCTGCCCGCCTCGCCCTCCCAAAGTGCTAGGATCACAGGTGTGAGCCTCCATGCCCAGCCCAGACAGGGAGTTTTAAGAATAAATCCAATAAAACATCAAAAGGAAACATAGTTAAGCAATGTTTTTGAGCTTCCTCATAACTCATTATTAAGATGAGTGAGTAGCTGAAAAGGAGAGCCTTTGAACAATTCAAAAGCTAAATTTGTATATGATGCTGAATTTTTTAAATGTCACTGGAATGTTTCCAGAACAAAATTTTTGGATATACTGAGTGAAAAAAATGTTGATTTGTTTTATACTAATTAATCAAAATTTAATGAAATAGGTAATATATAATTTTATAAAAAAATAATTTCATGAAATACTTGTTCCAATTATGGGCATTTCTTTTTTGTTTCTCATGATATGTTCTACTTTCCAGTTACAATATTAGCTATCAGTTCATCTGATTTTATACCATTTAATTTTACCTTTTATTCATACAAATAATTTGATAGTGAATGTCAACAAAACAAATGGATGTATTTCTTATTCTGTTTCTTTTTAATTATGTCCTAGATTTCAACATCAGACTTCTGCATACACTCCACCAAATAACTTGGAAACAATACCCTGTATTCTGTCATACATCTCACTTCATGAATAATTTATGATATTTTTTTTCTTTTTTTAACATTTAAGTTCAGGGATACAAGTACAGATAAGCTCCATTCATCTTAATAAGAAATATATTTCCAAAATAATTTTTTACTTTAAAATTGTTGATCAGTATAGTAAAACATTCATTTAGACTTAATTGTATACTAAAAAGAGTCATACTAAAATAATAAATAATTGGACTTGGTACTACAATATTTTCTTAGCAAGAAATATGATAGTGATCCATAAAAGACTTTTAATCTACAAATATAAAGTACTGGGATAAAAGTGTAAGTCATAAATGGCACAGCAGTACAATTTCATAGAAATGAAGCAACCGTGCAAATTGTCTGGCTACTGAAGTTATGTATTTTTATACTTTAAATTGTGCCATTATCAAATTGCTAGGTTTTTAAAATTTCAATGGAAGAATGATATAATAGTTGCACATTAAAATGTCAACCTCTTATTAGTACACTAGAAATTAATTCTCTTTAAGAATATAAATTTACAAATTTACTACAAAAGACTTCAGATATTTACTCAATGAAGTATACGGCAGTACCTAGATTTTTAAATTAAACTTAATAGATTCAGGGGAAAATAGTGTTTGAAAGCCTCTGACACTATAACTACCATCTCAGCTCCTTTATTTAGAAAACCACAGATGCAGAGATGCAGGCACGCATCTCCAACAGAAGAAACTAAATGTCACCACTAAGCCAGCAAGGATAGACTGAAAAGTGAGGGTCCTATATAGTAGGTCCTCAAAGATCCCAATGACTTCTGTGAGATATGCTTTTTAATAAATAAATATTCTTAATTTGATATATCTAGTATACAAAGAATGTTTTGTAAATCTTCCAACTCATTAATGAAGACATAGCAGCTAAAAAAAACAAAATACATTTTAAAACAATTTTTAGGACTTTTATGAAAGCAAAACAAAACCATAACATTTTAAAAACAAATATAAATACCAGGTAGGCAATAGAAATGCAAAAATAACCAACAGGAGATGACTTCAAAATAAGTATCTCTTTTGGGAAAAAATACTTGTGCCTGAGGATAAGACACTTAGGGAGGATTGTAAATCATATGAATGCAAAGGTGTAACCACACTTGGCCTAGCTTAAACATGGGTTTCCATCCAAAGAAAAATCAATCCAAAATCCAGGAACAACTGAAATTGTGCCACATCATTTTTATTTGCAGCAAAAAAAAAGCCAGTAGGAAAAGAGGATCTATGACTGTGTAAAATGATGCATGACATGGCATAATAAATATCACAACAGGTAACCAATGAGGGCAGAAGATAAGGCCTTGTCTGTATCCCTTACCAACATACTTAACAACCATAAGGAACATGAATTGATGAACTGGGAGGTCAGAAAATAATTAATTAAGGTTGATGACACTGAAACTGAGTTCAAAGACTGAAGAAACAAGAAATGGTAGAGTTTAAGAATTTCTAGGTAAGAAGAGCTGGCAATGGAAGGTGGATGTGTAACACTGACACGTACATCATGAAGAAAAGGCAGGTCCATGTTAAAGTAAATGTTAAGACATTTGTGCAGGTGAAAAGGCACAAATACATCCAGGCATCAGTTCCCTTTTATACTCAGCTGAAATCACTGGCGTTTACATTACGCCCAATGTAAAGAACTCTATAAAATAGAATAAAAGTCAGAATACAGATACATTTGGATTTAAAGATAGGAGTTGTTAGAGTTATTCTGGCTAGAGTTCTTGAAGGGAGGAAAATTGCACACAAGTAACTATTGACAGTAGTGACATCCTACACAGATTTTGACTCTATTCACTTAGCTACATATTTGATGATAAAATTCTTGTCAATCCTATGACTCATTCTCACTGAGACTACTGCAATATATTTCCATTTGGTTTTGATCTACTCCTTTCCTTCCCTCATTCTTCACCAATATTTCCACACAGTAGGCAGTGTTTGGTTTGCTTGTTTGTTTCATCTTGCTTTGCCTAAGTTCTCAAATAACTTTTTGTATATGTTATATGCCAATCGTTTTACATATTCTGTAACATGAATTGTTATGTATTTAATTGTGTAAAAAAGGATGAAAGGCAGTGCCATTTATAATTACACAAAAACAATAATTATGACATCACTTTGGACAAGCTGTAATGCATGGTTGCCCTATGGATAATGACCTACGGTATCTGCTTCCTGCCTATATATTCATCCTTATTGCATTTCACTCTCCTACTGTATTTCTTCACTTCAACTCCAATGCCCTTCTATTTATGTGTTCAATACAATTATTTGTGTTAGTTCAATACAAATGGTAGTGTAAGTGTTCCCATGGTGGGTTTGGTGGCTTATGCTGTAATCTCAGCTCTTGGGAGGCTGAGGCTGGAGGATCGCTTGGGGCCAGCAGTTTGAGATGAGCCTGGGAAACACAGTGAAACACTGTCTCTAAAATAACCAACCAACTAACTAAAAAAAGAAAAAACAAAACACTGTTATTCCCTTTGCTTGACCATCCTATTCAAAGTTGTCCTTATTTTCCCAGTTACTGCCCAGTAATCATATTTCTGTTATTACATTACTTCTTTTTTACTTCCTGACTTTTATTTTTAGATTTAGTTTTCTGTCATTTGTTTTCTGCTCAAGAATGAGACTATTTAAAAGGAGCTACTTTTACTCTGTTTCAGTGCCTAGAACAGTATGTCACACATGCATAGCCCTTAAAAATTGTAGAGTTGGCTGGACGCGGTGGCTCACGTCTGTAATTCCAGCACTTTGGGAGGCCGAGGCGAGTGGATCACGAAGTCAAGAAATCGAGACCATCCTGGTCAACATGGTGAAACCCCGTCTCTACTAAAAATTAAAAAATTAGCTGGGCATGGTGGCGTGTGCCTGTAATCCCAGCTACTCAGGAGGCTGAGGCAGGAGAATTTCCTGAACCCAGGAGGCAGAGGTTGCAGTGAGCCAGATCGCGCCATTGCACTCCAGCCTGGGTAACAAGAGCGAAACTCCGTCTCAAAAATAAATAAATAAATAAAATAAAATTGTAGAGTTGTCACACGGCCAAAAGAGACATACCTGAGACTGGGTGATTTATTAAAAAAAGAGGTTTAACTGACTGTCACAGTTCAGCATGGCTAGGGAGGCCTCAGGAAACTTAAAATCATTGGAGAAAGTGAAGGGGAAGCAAACACCTTCTTCACAAGGTGTCAGGAAGGAGACACGACAGCAGGGCATGTCTATAAAACCATCAGATCTCGGGAGCACTCACTATCACAAGAATAGAATGCGGGAATCCCCCCAAAATAATCCAATCAATTCCCACTGGGTCCCTCCCACAACACTTGGGGATACTGGGAACTACTATTCAAGGTGAGACTTGGGTAGGGGAACAGCCAAACCGTATCAGGTGTGCATACTTGAATGCTGCATTTCATGAGACGTTTGGAAATGACTGCAGTAGAATAGTCAAGATACTATGAGCTATTAAAATAGCAGTTGGTATTAGGGATCAAAAATAATAAGCCAATATAAGAAATTTTGCAGCAATAGAAGAGGGAGAACCAGATTCACTCTATTAAACACATTATTTTTGAAATATGTCATACTGACATTGGTGGAATAATAATTCTTGATTTATTATAATCTTGTGTATTCCAAGATTTTAGTAAATCTGGCTGCAGTCTATTAAAAACCAGTAATACTTCTGTCTTTATAAAAATTAAATGTGCCCTCACACATTTCAAATGTGCCTTAGAGAAGTAGTATAGTTTGAAAACCCTTGATAGTCAAAGTGACGATGAATCAGTGTTAATTATAAATCTCTGATCCTCTGCCATGTGCTTGAAAACACAAAATTTTTGGGTTAAAAGCTTTAACACCTGTTAGGAAGAATTTGTCCTGTGAGTCTGGAATCTTGGATTTTCCCCCTTTGTGAAGTATACTGGCTGTTGACCACCAGACACCTGACTGCAATTATCTTTTCTTGCATTCCCATATATCTAGACATCGGCTTTGTAAGACAATAAACTTATTCATTATAGAAAACAAAAGTTAGTGACCTTCAGATCTAGGGTCTCCATAGTGAGGTGGACGCTGACAACAGCCTAAGGGAAGAGCACTGGTGCAGGGACAAATCTTACAGGAGGTTGTAAATCCTTTAACATTTACATGTGTCCAAAATGTACAAGCAGTTTTGTTTTGTTTTATTCAAGTAGACCTTGGACTGCATTGGATATATCAGTCTGAAAATTGGCAGTATTATAACATGTTTGAGCAGGTACCTTCAGAGTGGAAGGGCAAGCAAGCTGTGGATACAAACCAAAGCCAAGAATCAACACCCAGGATCCAGAACAAAGACGTTCTCAGATACTACTGAGAAGAAGCCGTCAACCTTGGGTAGATCTATGAGAACATTCTCTGCAAATCCAGGTTTCTTTGTACCAATAAGCATTCATTTCATTACTCTTCTAAATTAGACAGAAAATAATAAAATTAATGTTTGGAAACAAGTCTTTTCTTAGCTTTGATCCTTTCCGCTATGAAATTGATATTAAATGATAATAACTTAGTGGCATATGACTGTCTGTCAAAATGAAACAAATGAAATCATGTTTAATGAATTTCAAGTTAGATAATTTGATTTCCTAAGTGGAAATTTAATGTGTGATGTTTAAAGAATACTAAAAACATAAGATAATAAAAGATGGGGTCTACAACATCTTCAAACTATTGTCATTTAGAAGTGTTCATTGTAGCATAATGTATTTTAAAGAATATTATGTTCAATCTAGTTGAGCATCAGTCACTTTATTTCCATACAAGTTCCTTGAAGAAAATTATTATTATAGAATATTTGTGCCCATACTTATTATGCTTCTGGAATGGGGATGTGACTGGCTGATTTTAGCATTTCATTTTGAACAACAAAAAAAGAGATTTTAACATGGATGAGTGTAGTATATAGTTATTTCAACACTTAACCACACAGATGTGAGTGTTGACCACTTTATCATTGATGTATAGGTTTCAATGCAGCAGTATATCTAGTGGTCCACCTTCAAGTCTAACATTTTTAACCCACTAAAGCTTATAGCTCAAGAGATTTTGGACATTTGAACGAAATTTCTGGAGTCAGAAAACTGTTTAGTCTTTGTTTTCAATTTCATTTTCTTTGAGATATTGTAATTATACATCCATGTATACTCCACTTAATATTTATTGTTATGCATAATGACTGATATTATGCAGTCATAATGTCTACCTTGATTATAAAATGATAAGAAAGTCCAACATATTCCTGCCCACTTGTGCTTACTATCTAGTGAGTCTATCAGAGCTTACAGGAAAGTAAATAGACCATTTTTGCTTTTTTTTTTTTTTTTTAAGATGGAGTTTCACTCTTGTTACCCAGGCTGGAGTGCAATGGCGCGATCTCGGCTCACGGCAACCTCCGCCTCCTGGGTTCAGGCAATTCTCCTGCCTCAGCCTCCTGAGTAGCTGGGATTACAGGCACACGCCACTACACCCAGCTAATTTATTTATTTTTAGTAGAGATGGGGTTTCGCCATGTTGACCAGGATGGTCTCGATCTCTTGACCTCGTGATCCACCCACCTTGGCCTCCCAAAGTGCTGGGATTATAGGCTTGAGCCACTGTGCCCAGTTACAATTTTTGCTTTTTAATGAAGAGTTGAAGAAGGTTTTTCAAATGTATTAGAGCAGCCAGATCGTATGTTTATAACAGAGTCCAGAAATCGAGAGGCTTTTCTAAACCCTACACGGACAATCTTTCTGGAAAAAGAAGATACAGAAATTTGGGAACACATGTCAGATACAGAAGTTTTACAAGTTAACTCTCCTAATACACAGTTTATCCACCAACAAAATAAAGAGAATAGTAATACCTAAACCACACTTTTGGATAAAGACTACCTGTAATACATTGTGCCTAGCATACATGTGTGTCTGCATGAAATTGATACATTATTGATATCATTATATACTCAGTGGAGTCCCCAGTGCAAATCATGAGAGAAAGGCTCATTACCAGAGAAAAGGCATAAGGGAGACAAAGTGAATAAAATGTGAGCATCATTTGACCCTGAATAGGTACAAATCCTCAGTAGATGGGTGGACAAAAGGACTTCAAAGAGTGAGCATATATTAATAAAATAATTTTAAAAGCAAAGTTGTATTTTTAATAAGTTACTCTGACTCGCTCCACAAGTCTCTCAAATCCACAAATATTTATCAAAATGTCAGTGCTATGTACAATGTATACACACAAATACATGAATATAATAATTAATCTATATGTATTTATACGTTACGTATAAAGTGTGTATTTGTATATATAAAGTGTATATATATATGTATACATATATATATAAAGTGTATATATATGTATACATATATATATATAAAGTGTATATATATGTATACATATATATATATAAAGTGTATATGTATACATATATATGTGTATATATATATATATACGATATGTGGGTATAAATATTTTATACACACACACACACACACACACACACACACACACACACACATATGAATGCAAACCGGTGGGTAAAAAGAAAACTGATACTACAGTGTAAAATGAAAATATTTCTTCACTTCTTCCTACAGATATCTACAAAAATCTTGGTCTTGGATGGCAAATTTTTCTTCCACACAGTATGCAACTGGGTTTGTCAAACAAAATTTGTACCAATTTCAAACCCAAATCAAAGTCCCTACTTCCATCTCATTTGCATTTCCATAGATTTATATTAGTTACGAAATCAGACATATTTTAGGAATATGCTTTAATTAACATATATTTTAATTAATATGTTGATAAATTCCTATCACAGTACTATTTAATAATAAATTTTTAAAAGGAATTACAAAAGCAATTAGAATTAGAAAATTAGGACAATTTTTAAAAGGAATTAGAAAAGCAATTAAAATGGCCGAAGTAACTTAAAGACAGACATTCAATTTAGATATACCTTCTTGTGATAAAAGCATTCCAGAGAAGAGAGGAAAAATAATCCCTCAAGTGTCATACACATTCGTATTTGTAATTGTTTTTAATTAATTTGTTTCTTTTAACTTTTAAATTTTTTAATTCAGTGGTACAAGTGCAGGTTTGCTTGATCTTTTTCTTGTTAAACAATAAAAAGGACAGAAATTATTAGGGGGACTGACTACTTTTTGTTCAAAAATGCTTAGTCTCTGTTAAAATGTTACCATTAAATATGAAGCTTGCCAATGTCTGTCTACTCTTTTGGTCAATTATGTATACGATATAACCACTGCATCGTAAGCAAAGTGCTAATTATATATACATATAAGATAAAGAATTAGAAACAAGGAAATAACTTTAGAAAATTATTTCTAACATTTGGAGTATCAGCGAGGTGCACTGGTAAATATTTTTACTGCTAGCCAGATACGTTGATCACGTATGTAGGAGAGATATACATAATCAAATTTAAGAATCTTCAGAAATTTAATGATGATTATAGATTTGCACATAGGAAACTTTTTTTAGGAGGAGAATTTTAAATATTTTATTTCTATTTTCTTTTCCAGCATCTGAATATTTTTTCATGTACTTAAGATATTCTCAAGTATTGTATAAATTCAAATCATTGGTTTCTCAGTTCCCAGAGCAACGTCCTAGGACACAGACGTATAAACAGGTCTCTATCAGGTAGAGACTATTGATTTGATCATAATTCTCTTTTCTACAATGTCTTTTTTTGGCAAAGGCTGAATATTTAAAAATTACATTTTTCTGAACCAATGGCAGCTACATTCAGATATAAGAAGATTCTCCAGACTGTACGCACCCTCCTAATTTCTGGCAATTAGAACTAAAAAGATGTGAGAGTTGCCTTCTTGGTATTTTTAAAGTTGTTTTTTTGCTTATTCAAATAATTTTCAACTTCACATGTTCTAGATGGGAGAAAAGGGAAGAGGACAGGAGAGAAAATATGGATTTCTTCTTAGAGGTATTAAAATACACTTACGAGAATCGCTTTTCCTCATGTCTTGTTAGTCAGATTTTAGCTATGAATTTTCATCAGTTTTCTAGGTCTGAGTTGTTTCTAGCTGGCCATGTGACACACAGAACCCAGGAATGGTATTATTACAGAGAGTTTCAATAAATATTTGTGAGCAATCAGTAGATGAATTCTCAGCAGACTTTTTTTTTTGGAAGCCAGAAATGTCAAAAACATGGAGATTAGAACACATTCCAGCAGAGGTTCAGTTAATTGTTGCTGTGAACTTTAATTTTCAGCCCAGAATTGACAGCAATGGAAAGTATAGTTATTAGTGCCTTTGAGAATTGCTGCAGATTATCACCAGACCAGTTCTGTATGGTGGTTGCTTGATTGATTTTGGCTGCTTTGTCTCAAGCCTTTATTGTCAGCCCTCTCTGTGAACTACACGATATTCTTTAATGAAGTCATTGTCTGCTTAAACCAGCCACATCCAACTCTTCCTGTGACTAAGAATTTTGACTGTCACAGTGATTTTTGGACAGACAGCCAGAGGTCTAATAACAAAATCCAGACTTTTTTTTTCCTAAGAAGAATTAAGCAGTAGGAATAGAAATCTATTCAAATTAATGTGATTTAATATCTTTAAAATGTATTATAAAGATAATGTGAGGGAGTTCGCTTTTAGCAACCTCAGATGTAGTTTTTGAACTCTTCTACAGGAATATGCAAGTGCATTTCAAACACTGTTGTTTTCTGTTCTCCTAAGTGATTTAGTTTAACAGTGCCCAATTTCCTAATTTATTGTAGATAAATCAGATTAACCAAACATTTAATGTTTGCCCAATAACATTTAGGTGCTCCTTTTTCTTCTTCAATCAGTTCTGACACAAGTTGTCAGGTCTCGGTACCTCACTGTCTATGTTTTAAAAACACCATTGGCTATAATAAGAAATCAAAAAATCTAGGTGCTTAAATAATAAAGCTGTATTTCTTACTTACACAAAGTCTGATGTGAATGTCCTTTGCCACACATGTCTCTATGGTGGCTCTTCTCCAAGCAATAAGCCAAGGACTCATGCTTCTTCCATTGTATACCTCTATTAGCATAACTAATTTGGGTTTCAGTCATACCTACCAGAAAAGCAAGCGGGAAAGATCATCATCAAAATCACGTCTTCCCCCATGTCTTTAGTAAGATCTCAGTCACATGATTCCACCACAGGTGGAAGGCAATCTGGGAAATGCATTTTCCCATATTCCAAGAAGAAAAACTGTTCAATGAACATATCACATAATCTCTGTCCAATGGCAAAGCTTGTTGAGAATGTTATAGTCTCTGAAAAAGATATGTGGATAACTCATCTTATAGAACATTTTTAATTTGATTACTACAAATTTGTATAGAAATAAAATGTATTCTCAAATATTAGGATGAAAGAAAGATATTTTAGAAGTCATTCATTTGTAGGAAAAATTAGTAGATAGTAAAACATAAGTAACCCCACCCTCATTTAAAATATTAAAACAGAAAAACAATCATTTTTCTAGTAAAATTGGAAATAATGTGGTCCAGAAACAAATTGATTAGTACTCATCAATAGAAAAAACAGGAAATTAAAAAAGAATTATTTTCCACATGGAGTGAAGAGAGAAAACTGCATCTGACAGAAGTGGAATATTTTTAAAAAGAGAGAGAAGAAAAAAAAGCAAAATTGCACGCAAAAGGCAAAATACAAAATAATTCACACATTATTTTAAATTCATATGCTTTCTCAAAAATTCATTAATACATTCTTAAGTCCATAAATCAGAGGAACATTTTAGACAACAGCAATGCTTCATCCATAAGAAAATTTAAAAGGTTATGGTGATCAAAGACGAAACAACAGAGTTAAAGGGATACTGTGAATAATATTATTGGAGAATCAGATTTTAAAAACGGAATCAACCCACCAGAAAACCAAATCATTGCTGGGAAAGTTTATGATATTCATTCACAATGAAAAGATTAAAAGAAAAAGGTAACATACATATAGAAAAACATAACAAAGTTAAAGATTTATGATTAAATACTTAGCATTTCTGAATTGTATAACCAGGATACAAGATAAATACATTAAAATACTAAACATAAAATTTGACCTGAAACCTAAAAGTCAAATAAACATGAAATAATTTTCATCTCTCCTTTATCTTTGTAATTTTTTTGTAATTACCAATATTATATTTTGACTGAAAGAAAGAAGTATGTATCAACTAAAATGTATAAAGTGAATGAGGACTGAAGTGTCTTTATTTAAGAGAGGGAAGGAGTGGTGTGCTGTTAATTTTTTTGACTCTAGTTGTATTTTTAGGCAGAATTGGTTACAATGAGTGATCCAGTTTTTTAGAATACAGTTTTGTTTTGTTTAAGTATGTTAAATAGGCCATAAAGTAGCATATGGCAGATATCAAAACCTAAGTTACAATCTTCCCAAGCATGTTTTTTTATGATTTCATGCCCATATTGTTTGAAAACCTAAAAACTAAATTTTTCAGTTCTTTTGTTTTTTTCCTTTTTTTTTTTTGAGGGGGACTCTTGCTCTATTGCCCAGGCTGGACTTCAGTGGCACAATCTCACTTCACTGCAACCTCTACCTACCGGGTTCAAGTGATTCTCCAGCCTTGGCCTACCAAGTAGCTGGGACAACAGTCATGTCATATGCCACCACTCCTGGCTAATTTTTCTATTTTTGGTACAGACAAGGTTTCTCCACATTGGCCAGACTGGTCTCGAACTCCTGACCTCGTGATCTGCCCGCCTCGGCCTTCCAAAGTGTTGGGAATACTGGTGTGAGCCACGGTGACCAGCCTCAATTCTTTTCTTACTTCACTATCAATACTTGATGGATAACTTACCAATGAGGTATATAAAAGACTTGACAATTAAAGAGAGTATCTGAAGAACCAAAACAGATTTGTTTTGGTTTTATAGAGTATTTCTATTAGTATTTTAGAACTCAATCCTTAACATAATGGCTATTTAGAAGCATGTTAGAGCAGAACAAATGTTTCCATGTAATAGCTTCATGGTAACTATTTGCTTTCCTTCTAGCAGGAATATTTTTAGTTTTTCTGATTCCCCAGGGATTCTGTGAACTCTCTAATACAATTACAATCCGTCCTTTTGATTAAATTATCCAGGGTGGCTTCTCTTGTTTGCAGTTATAAATCTTGACTTATATAGGGGTAATGGCTTAAGAAATACTAATGTTAATATTGTAAGGTAAAGCTATTTTTTTGGAGAGCAGAAGATTTAGCTGGAGGATACTGCTAAATTGGAGTCATGTAGGCCAATGAGGAGCCAAGCGACTTACCAGGATACTAAAGGTATTCCACCTAATTCTCAAAACAAGTTAGTTGAAATATACTGATCCTTTTGAATGGAGAGCAAGATGCATCATACACTCATGAGAAAAGGCCTAACAATAACTTCTGAAATATCACTATAAACCTCCTCCCAAACATTCCTAAAGAGATATATAGCCATTTTCCAGGATAATGTACCCCAGAAAAAGAGGTAAATCCAGATGTTTCAGAAAAAATTCAACTCTAGGTCTCATCTAAGTCTAATCTGTGAGAAACAAATTGCCATTTGTTCATTTGGTCAAAACGGAGGACTTGGTGGAGGTTAATTGATAAATGACATTTGGACTTGACACTTACAGTTGATCCAATCATCTGTTACCCCATTCTTTAGTCATTTTTCCGGCTTCCAAATTGGTGTAGATGCACTCATCAACTGGTAGAGTCCTCTTATTAAAGCATGGAATAAAAATCATTTTTTAAAACAGGGCCCTCTTTCCCGAATGATGTGTAAAGTATAGGCCAAATGCTATTACTAAAGAAAAGTGATAACATCATTGAAATCTTGAAAGACGAAAAGAACACTGATCCAAGGACACCAAAAATTAACTCAACTATTGGCCTAGAGAGAAAATCTGCAAGTCTTAGAGCACTAGAAGAAAGAATTTTGAGCTTACTCATTGGGAGTGATGCCAAGTGTGGGTGAAGGGGAGGAAGGCAGCAAAACACACTGCCATGTGTGTACCTATGCAACTATCTTGCACGTTCTGCACATGTACCCCAAAACCTATAATGCAATAAAAATTAAAAAAAAAAAAGAAAAAATAAACACCACTCCTTCTATTGTTTGGCATCTTTTAAATGCATAATAGTTATTTTTTTCTTTATTTTAAAAAGCAGAAAACACCAGAAACAAGTTGCTTTTATATGGCAGCAACAGAAGTATATGTTTACTGTCTTACTCTATAAATACTACATGTTTCACCTTGTGAAATATTATGCTGAAGAGGTACTGATCTTCTGATTCTCCCACCAGAGCTTACACTGTCCCACTACATGAATGGGATTATTCTCACAGGGCGTAGTTAGCAGCTTGTCTCATGGACCACAACCGTTTTGTTAAGACATAGCATACTACTGTACAGGAGAAAGACTTCATGTATAATTCAGGAGTGAAACCTGCCCCTCAGTGTTTTTAATCCTGGTTTAAGTCATGTCAGAATATTTTTTCTAATGTGAAATAAGAGTCATTTCACCCACGAGCCTGTTTGAATTTCAGAAGAAGTATTTTTCAAACTTGTTTACAGTATTCTGATCTTCTTAGTGTGTGAATCATAAGACTGCCAGTATTTTTGCAGGCCTAGAGGAGCCTTTGCTGTAAACAGGTCTATTCCTTGATGATTATGGCCTAGTTGGTCAAATAATGTTTGTAGTGAATACGCCTGACTGGAATGCATTATGGAGCCTATATAATTACCTAATTGCACTAAGAGAATACTTAGGTTTCAGAGCAAATCTCTGTTCTCTGTAAGAGGGAAGTTTTCCCCGTTTTAGACTCACTTATTAGCTTGGTGTAGAGAACTCCAACCATGACTCATCATCTGATTCACATATAATTCTGCATAATATTTTCTTCCACAAGCAGAAATAAAATGCTTTTAGTTACCAGACAACTTAAAGTAGCCTGGAAGGAGAGTAGAAATGGGGAGAACTTGTGGACATCGGACAGTGCTTCAACCTGCACATGCTGTTTTCTGCTTCCTCTGAAAACACAGCTGCTTTTTTCTTTATTCCCCAAAAATCAGAGATCCGCTCCAACATATAGGCAAGAGTACATGGTATTGTTTAAAGTACTGGGTAGAGACTTAAACAATTATTACTGGAGGAGTTTTTTGTTAATTTTTATTGCATTTTAGGTTTTGGGGTACATGCGCAGAATGTGAAAGATAGTTGCATAGGTACACATATGGCAGTGTGTTTTGCTGCCTTCCTCCCCTTCACCCACATTTGGCATTTCTCCCTAGGCTATCCCTCCCCAGCTCCCCCCTCACTGTCCCTCCCCTATTCCCCCAAATAGACCACAGTGTGTAGTACCCCCTCCCTATGTCCATGTGTTCTCATTTTTCTCACCTGCCTCTAAGTGAGAATCTGTGGTATTTCATTTTCTGTTCTTGTGTCAGTTTGCTGAGAATGAT
The DNA here is from genome assembly GCA_031835075.1 of Saguinus oedipus. Taxonomy (NCBI): domain Eukaryota; kingdom Metazoa; phylum Chordata; class Mammalia; order Primates; family Cebidae; genus Saguinus; species Saguinus oedipus. The sequence goes on along the minus strand of CM063190.1, from coordinate 17,458,974 downwards.
GTTCTCCAGATTCATCCATGTCCTTACAAAGGACACAAACTCATCATTTTTGATTGCTGCATAATATTCCATGGTGTATATGTGCCACATTTTCCCAGTCCAGTCTATCATCGATGGGCATTTGGGTTGGTTCCAGGTCTTTGCTATTGTAAACAGTGCTGCAATGAACATTCGTGTGCATGTGTCCTTATAGCAGAACAATTTATAGTCCTTTGGATATATACCCAGTAATGGGATTGCTGGGTCAAATGGAACTTCTATTTCTAGGTCCTTGAGGAATCGCTACACTGTCTTCCACAATGGTTGAACTAATTTACACTCCCAAAAACAGTGTAAGAGTGTTCCTATTTCTCCGCATCCTCTCCAGCATCTGCTGTCTCCAGATTTTTTAAATGATCGCCATTCTAACTGGCGTGAGATGGTATCTCAATGTGGTTTTGATTTGCATCTCTCTAATGACCAGTGACGATGAGCATTTTTTCATGTGTTTGTTGGCCTCATGTATGTCTTCTTTCTTAAAGTGTCTGTTCATATCCTTCGCCCATGTTTGAATGAGCTTGTTTGTTTTTTTCCTGTAAATCTGTTTGAGTTCTTTGTAAATTCTGGATATCAGCCCTTTGTCAGATGAGTAAACTGCAAAGATTCTTTCCCATTCAGTTGGTTGCCGATTCACTCTAGTGACTGTTTCTTTTGCCGTGCAGAAGCTGTGGAGTTTGATTAGGTCCCATTTGTCTATTTTGGCTTTTGTTGCCAATGCTTTTGGTGTTTTGGTCATGAAGTTCTTGCCTACTCCTATGTCCTGAGTGGCTTTGCCTAGATTTTCTTCTAGGGTTTTTATGATGCCAGGTCTTATGTTTAAGTCTTTAATCCATCTGGAGTTAATTTCAGTGTAAGGTGTCAGGAAGGGGTCCAGTTTCTGCTTTCTGCACATGGCTAGCCAGTTTTCCCAACACCATTTATTAAACAGGGAATCCTTTCCCCATTGCTTGTTTTTGTCTGGTTTATCAAAGATTATATGGTTGTAGATATGTAGTGTTGCCTCCGATGCCTCTGTTCTGTTCCATTGGTCTCTATCTCTATTTTGCTACCAGTACCATGCTGTTTTGATTACTGTAGCCTTGTAGTATAGTTTGAAGTCTGGTAGTGTGATGCCTCCCGCTGTGTTCTTTTTGCTTAGAATTGACTTGCCTATGTGGGCTCCCTTTTGGTTCCATATGAAGTTCATGGTGGTTTTTTCCAGTTCTGTGAAGAAATTCAGTGGTAGCTTGATGGGGATAGCATTGATTCTGTAAATTACTTTGGCAGTATAGCCATTTTTACAATATTGATTCTTCCTAACCATGAACATGGAATGTTTCTCCATCTGTTTGTGTCCTCTCTTATTTCGTTGAGCAGTGGTTTGTAGTTTTCCTTGAAGAGGTCCCTTACGTTCCTTGTAAGTGTATTCTTAGGTATTTTATTCTCTTTGTAGCAATTGTGAATGGCAGTTCATTCTCAATTTGGTTCTCTTTAAGTCTGTTATCGGTATATAGGATTGCTTGTGATTTTTGCATATTGATTTTATATCCTGAAACTTTGCTGAAGTTGCTTATCAGTTTCAGGAGTTTTTGGGCTGAGGTGATCAGGTCTTCCAGGTATACTATCATATCTTCTGCAAATAGAGACAATTTGGCTTCCACCTTTCCTATTCGAATACCCTTTATTTCTTTTTCTTGCTAGATTGCTCTGGCTAGAACTTCCAGTACTATGTTGAATAGGAGTGGTGAGAGAAGGCATCCTTGTCTAGTGCCGGATTTCAAAGGGAATGCTTCCAGTTTTTGCCCATTAAGTATGATATTGGCTGTTGGTTTGTCGTAAATAGCTTTTATTACTTTGAGATATGTTCCATCAATACCAAGTTTATTGAGGGTTTTTAGCATAAAGAACTGTTGAATTTTGTCAAATGCCTTCTCTGCGTCAATTGAAATAATCATGTTGTTTTTGTTTTTGCTTCTGTTTATGTGATGAATTACATTTATAGACTTGCATATGTTGAACCAGCCTTGCATCTCCGGGATGAATCCTACTTGATCATGATGGATAAGTTTTGTAATTTGCTGTTGCAATAGGTTTCCCAGTATTTTATTGAAGGTTTTTGCATCTATGTTCATCATGGATATTGGCCTGACGTTTTCTTTTCTTGTTGAATCTCTGCCGGGTTTTGGTATCAGGATGATGTTGGTCTCATAAAATGATTTGGGAAGGGTTCCCGCTTTTTAAATTATTTGGAATAGTTTCAGAAGGAATGGTACCAGCTCCTGTTTGTGTGTCTGGTAAAATTCAGCTGTGAACCCATCTGGACCTGGGCTTTTTTTGTGTGGTAGGCTCTTAATTGCTGCCTCAACTTCAGATCTTGTTATTGGTCTATTCATAGTTTCGGCTTCCTCCTGGTTTAGGCTTGGGAGGACACAGGTATCCAGGAATTTATCCATTTCTTCCTGGTTTACTAGTTTATGTGCATAGAGTTGTTCGTAGTATTCTCTGATGATGGTTTGAATTTCTGTGGAATCTGTGGTGATTTCCCCTTTATCGTTTTTTATTGCATCTATTTGGTTGTTCTCTCTTTTCTTTTTTATCAGTCTGGCTAGTGGTCTGTCTATTTTGTTGATCTTTTCAAAAAACCATCTCTTGGATTTATGGATTTTTTGAAGGGTTTTTCTTGTCTGTATCTCCTTCAGTTCTGCTCTGATCTTAGTTATTTCTTGTCTTCGGCTAGGTTTTGAGCTTTTTTGATTTTACTCCTCTAGCTCTTTCAATTTTGATGATAGGGTGTCAATTTTGGATCTCTCCACTCTTCTCATGTGGGCACTTATTGCTATATATTTTCCTCTACAGACTGCTTTAAATGTGTCCCAGAGATTCTGGTATGTTGTGTCTTCATTCTCGTTGGTTTCGAAGAACTTCTTTATTTCTGCCTTCATTTAATTGTTTATCCAATCAACATTCAAGAGCCAGTTGTTCAGTTTCCATGAAGCTGTGCAGTTCTGAGTTAGTTTCTGAATTCTGAGTTCTAACTTGATTGCACTATGGTCTGAGAGACTTTTTGTTATGATTTCAGTTGTTTTGCATTTGCTGAGGAGTGCTTTACTTCCAATTATGTGGTCAATTTTGGAGTAGGTGTGATGTGGTGCTGAGAAGAATGTATATTCTTTGGATTTGGGGTGGAAAGTTCTGTACGTATCTATCAGGTTTGCTTCTTCCAGGTCTGAGTTAAAGCCCTGGGTATCCTTGTTAATTTTCTGTCTGGTTGATCTGTCTGATATTGACAGTGGAGTGTTAAAGTCTCCCACTATTATTGTGTGGGAGTCTAAGTCGCTTTGTAAGTCATTAAGAACTTGCCTTATGTATCTGGGTGCTCCTCTATTGGGTCCATATATATTTAGAATCGTTAGCTCTTCTTGTTGTATCGATCCTTTTACCATTATGTAATGACCTTCTTTGTCTCTTTTGATCTTTGTTGGTTTAAAGTCTATTTTATCAGAGTGGAGAATTGCAACTTCTGCATTTTTCTGCTCTCCACTTGCTTGGTAAATCTTCCTCCATCCCTTTATTTTGAGCCTTTGTGTATCCTTGCATGTGAGATGCGTTCCTGGATACAGCATACAGATGTGTTTTGGTTTTTTATCCAATTTGCCAGTCTGTGTCTTTTGATTGGTGCATTTAGCCCATTTATATTTAAGGTTAATATTGGTATGTGTGAATTTGATACTGCCATTTTGATGCTAGCTGGCTGTTTTGCCCATTGGTTGATGCAGATTCTTCATTTTGTTGATGCTCTTTAGAATTTTGTATGTTTTCAGAATGGCTGGTACTGGTTGTTCCTTTGTACGTGTAGTGCCTCTTTCAGGAGCTCTTGTAAAGCAGGCCTGGTGGTGACAAAATCTCTGAGTACTTGCTTGTTGGCAAAAGATTTTATTCTTCCTTCACTTATGAAGCTCAATTTGGCTGGATATGAAATTCTGGGTTGAAAGTTCTTTTCTTTAAGGATATTGAATATTGGCCCCCACTCTCTTCTGGCTTGTAGAGTTTCTGCCGAGAGATCTGCTGTGAGTCTGATGGGCTTCCCTTTGTGGGTGACCTAACCTTTCTCTCTGGCTGCCCTTAGCATTTTCTCCTTCATTTCAACCCTGGTGAATGTGACGATTATGTGCCCTGGCATTGCTCTTCTTGTGGAATATCTTTGTGGTGTTCTCTGTATTTCCTGGAGTTGAGTATTGGCCTGCCTTGCTAGGTTGGGGAAATTTTCCTGGATAATATCCTGAAGAGTGTTTTCCAGCTTGGATTCATTCTCTTCATCACATTCTGGTACACCTGTCAAATGTAGGTTAGGTCTGTTCACATAGTCCCACATTTCTTGGAGATTTTGTTCATTCCTTTTTGCACTTTTTTCTCTAATCTTGGTTTCTCATTTTATTTCATTGAGTTGATATTTGACTTCTGATATTCTTTCTTCTGCTTGGTCAATTCAGCTGTTGAAACTTGTGCATGCTTCGCGAAGTTCTCGTGTTGTGTTTTTCAGCTCCTTCAATTCATTCATATTCCTCTCTAAGTAGTCCATTCTTGTTATCATTTCCTCAAATCTTTTTTCAAGGTTCTTAGTTTCTTTGCATTGATTTAGAACATGTTCTTTTAGCTCTCTGAAGTTTCTCATTATCCACCTTCTGAAGTCTGATTCCATCATTTCGTCACACTCATTCTCTGATCAGCTTTGTTCTCTTGCTGGTGAGGAGTTTTGGTCCTTTGTAGGAGGTGAGGTGTTTTGGTTTAGGGTGTTTTCCTCCTTTTTGCACTGGTTTCTTGCAATCTTTGTGGATTTATCCACCTGTCATCTTAGTTGTTGCTGACTTTTCGATTGGGTCTCTTAGTGGATGCCCAGATTGTTGATGATGAAGTATTTCTGTTACTTCGTTTTCCTTCTAACAGTCTAGCCCCTCTGCTGTATGACTGCTGAGGTCCACTCCAGGCCCTGCTTGTCTGGGGTACACCTGTAGCAGCTGCAGAACAGTTAGTGATGCTACCAGTTTCTTCTTCTGCTATCTTTGTCCCAGAATGATGCCTGCCAAATGTCAGTCTGATTAGTCCTTTTTTGAGGTGACTCTTTGAATATACAGGGGTCAGGGAGCTGCCTGAGGAGACGTTCTTTACTTTATAGGAGCTCCAGTGCTGAGCTGTGAGCTCCATTGTTCATTCAGGGTTGTTGGGCAGGTTTGTTTAGGTCTTCTGCAGTAGAACTTATAAAAACCCCTTTTTATCCCTCAGATGCTCTGTCTCAGGGAGTTAGGGCTTTCTTTATGAGTATCTGTTGCACTGTCCTGCCCAGCTAGGAGGCAGTCTAGTCACTATTTGCCTGCCGAGTCTCCGCTCTGCTGCTGTGGGGCTCCACCCTACTTTGGTGGGCTCCACCCTGTTGGCGGAGTCTCTCTGTTATGGTGCGTTGCCTCGGCAATGGCAGGCTGCTTCTGCAATGGGCATGTACCTCAGTAGGGGCGGTATGCATCCATAGTGGTGGATGCCCCTCCCCCACTGAGCTGCACTGTCGTGGATTCAGCTGAGCCCGCCGTAAAACTCTCAACCCCGAGTGTTTCAAATCACCATTTTGTTTGTCCCTGTGGAGGTGGGACCCGCCGAGCCTGATCACCTGGCTCCCTGCCTCAGAGTCCTTTCTCTCTCTCTCTGTCTTTCTCTTATTTTTTTAAGTTGAACGGTTGACTCTCTCACAGGTGTTTCAGTCACCTGCTGATAGAGCACCAGGATCTGTGTGATTTCCCGTGCCGTTGCCCACTGCACCAGCTCAAATCACGCTGCCCAGGAATCTCCTGGTCTGGCTCACTGTCCAAGTCCCGTTTAAACAGATGGATATGTTAATCTGCCCTCCCAAATCTCAGGTTGCCGGTTTAACAGGGCACCCAGACCAGTGAGTTTTGTGTGGGCTGCCGCTGTGCCACGGTGCCAGCCAAAATGGCCGCGCAAGCTGAAAGGGCTGTGCTGGTGTCCCGTGTCTCTCCTACACCTGGGAATTTCCCCGTTCTGTAGGCAACAAAGGTCTGTCTGAAAATGTGGCTAGGACTCACCCTCTGCGCCTTCACTGAGAGCTGCAATCCTGAGTTGTTCCTACCGTGCCATCTTGGAAATCCCCCCTGGAGGATTTTTTTTAATGAAATCTTGGGGGAAAAATTTCTTTCGGAATAGACACTGAGTGTGAAGATTTTTTCTCATATATTAGTGCTCATTTTTTACTCTTCAACTATGACGATAATTAATCATGTGGAAATCTAATCTACCTCATGGATTCTGTGAGCTTCTCCCAAAAATCAACCCATTATTTACTCACTGGCTTCATGATCAAAGTGGCCGTGATACAAGTTGTGAACATTCTCAATGACTTAATTTTATGAAAGCTGATCAAGCTATTGTCAATTCTGAATATCGATTCAGTCAGCAGTAGAGACCAATGTTTAATCTTCAAAAGAGTGCTATATATCAAAGAAACCAGTTAGTCATTGGACTCATCCCCTCAGGGAGTAAGTAATAAGAGTTTCTATACAAAATACAGTAAATATAAATACAAAAAGAATTTGTTGAGCTAAAGTGGGAGGAAAGAAAAGTTTGATAATAGATAATCAGAATTGAACCAAATATTTAATCTCATTTATTTTTTCAAAAAGTATTTAATAAAAATCATTTTTAGGAAGTCAAGATGAACTATTATTTATTCTTATGTTTTATCCTGTTACTTTTATGTAGCAATAACATGATGATACTGATATTGCAGGTTATCAAAAGTTGTTTGAAATATGTTCAATATTTCTCAGGATTGTGACAATATCCAATAGTCTATATTTCATTGTTGTGCAAAATCCAATCACAGAAATAACAATACATTATAACTTAAAAAGTGCCAAGTAAGGAATGCAACATGTTCCTTTGATGCATTCAGATTTCATCAATACTTTTGCAAGTACCTGCTCTTTGGGGAACCATTCTTTGTGCTAAGGAGGAAGATAGATATAAAATATTTTACCTAAAGTTACTCTGCTTGGATAAGATAAGCAGACAGATATACTATGCCAAAATAATGCAATGTTTATGTGATAGAGGAAAGTTCTGCAATATTAATACTTATGCATAAGCTTTTAGCTTAGATTATTTATCTCTCCACTTTTCCTTTTTCCTCTACAGAAAGTAAACTTAAATAACTATAGCACATCCATGCAAAAGAGCAGTAATTATAAAATGAACATCTCAACAGACACACCAACTAGAACATATAAACCAGGAATGATTGCAGCAGTCAGCTGGAATCTCAAGGGTAGAACACTAGTGTAAATTAACAATTAAAAAAAAAAAATCTTAGCCACAAGGTTAATCATTATAGTGTGGGACAGTGCTACCTAATTTGAAGTAAGTACTCTCCCTCTGAAAAAAGGAAGAACTCAGAACTCTTGCAATTCTGAAATTTCTAATCCTGTCAGTTCAGTGGACTAATGGCTAATTTGACTTAAACAAACAAAAAAAGAAATAATTAAATATATTATGCTTATAGAAAATCTGGCATTGTTGATAATTCACCTGTACTTTATAAATTTTATCCAAGTTTAGGTTTTTTTGATATTATGAAGAAGTGGCTATTTTATTTTTGCATATACATAAAAATAGATAAAGCAACTCAGTCTGTACATTTTATAAATTCATCCTTAACTTGATTCATCTTTTATTTTTCCATTACTAAAAATATAAGAGAAAATAAATGAATACAATAAAAATTTCTGGTAACAAAATAGTTACATATAAATTAATGAATATTTCAATCATCAATGCATCTTAGGGCCATAAATGATTATATTATTGGTTCAGGCAAACATGATAGAAGAGTTTTCCTTTGCATCTAATAAAAATCATCAAGTTGCAATTTTGAATAAAACAATGTTGAATGAAACAATTTAGAATTTTTATTTCAAACACTGTGCAAAACAACCTTAGTAAAATAATGCTAATTTTTTACTCATAGTCAAAAGTAGCTAGGAAAGGTTCAAATAGAAATGGAAGTAAAGAATGATGTTACACTGTCATTTGTGTTTATTCATTTTAATTCTATGACTATTTTATACAGAAATATCACTTCATAGGTATACACAAGTAACGTCAAACAGAAGACACTTCTTTAGTTGAGTTTACTATTTTCAGTGAATCTGCAATTATGTCAACATTTTAGAAATTGTACTGCAGGGCCAAGCACGGTGGCTCACGCCTGTAATCCTAGCACTTTGGGAGGCCGAGGTGGGTGGATCATGAGGTCAACAGATCGAGACCATCCTGGTCAACATGGTGAAACCGTGTCTCTACTAAAAATACAAAAAATTAGCTGGGCATGGTGGTGCGTGCCTGTAATCCCAGCTACTCAGGAGGCTGAGGCAGGAGAATTGCCTGAACCCAGGAAGCGGAGGTTGCAGAGGTTGCGGTGAGCCGAGATCGCGCCATTGCAATCTAACCTGGGTAACAAGAGTGAAACTCTGTCTCAAAAAAAAAAAAAAAAAGGAATTGTACTGCAGAGGGTGCCTTCTGCTGAGTGTTTTTTGAAAGTTTATCAAGGGCAGGATACTCTTCTAATTTATTTATAATTTTGACAAATTGGAGCCTAATTACTTTGGATAAATGATGAAATTTATACATATATATATATATATATATATATATATATATAATAGTTAAAATGTCTGCTTGCATTTTTATATCTTCATTAAGTTAATATTTTCAAAAAGTCATATACACATAGTATATTTACACAATATTAACCCATGAATTTACTTATTCTTTTTAATTTTGAATATAATTGAGATGTTGCTTTTTTCTTTTCTTTTTTTTTTTTTTAAGATGGAGTCTTGCTCTTGTCACCCAGGCAGGAGTGCAATGGCACGATCTTGGCTCACTGCAACTTCTGCCTCCCAGGTTCAAGGGATTCTCCTGCCTCAGCCTCCCAAGTAGCTGAGATTAAAGGTACCCACCAACATGCCTGGCTAATTTTTGTATTTTATATTAGAGATGGGGTTTCACCATTTTGGCCAGGCTGGTCTCCAACTCCTGACCTCCTGATCCTCCCTCCTGGGCCTCCGAAAGTGCTGGGATTATAGGTGTAAGCCACCATGCCTGATCTTGTTACTCAGTTTTTAAAATATTTGAAATTGTTTAGTTTTTCTCTTTTGATTTGTTTGATCATTTCAACTTGATTTCGAAGCTGTTGGATCTTTGACTTTTCAATTCCTAAAGTAATTATTTTAATTGATTACTTTAGCCATATTTGTATTAAGTCTGTAAATTCTTGAATTACCTAAAAACAAGTATTTTAATTTTAATAATTTTTATCTGAAAGTAGTATGATTTTTTACATTAAAAGTTTACTTTGTGATAAACATCACTCAAAGTTAAAACAGGTCTACCATTATAGCTCTTATATTCATTAATATCAGCATAGTTATATTTTGGAGCTACTACAGTATATAATTATGTTATTAATTTTAATGGATTTATTTCCTGTCAATACATATAAATTGCTTTGGCAATAGCTACCATGCTACTGATCAGCTGCAAGCCTAGAATTTCAATAATCATTAAGCTGCTGCTACTAAGAGTGATACAGACTTTCAACTGTAGATATGATCTAGACCAGGAAATCTTAATGAATGATAAACGGTTTTCCAATGTGTTTACACCACTTTTTACTCTCATAATGGTGAATGTTTCATCTGTTCTGCATCCTCACAGCTAATGGTATCACTTGCCTTTGTGCTATAGTGCTTTTGCTGGTTGTATAGTGGTAAAATATTTTGGTTTTAATTTGAATTTCCCTCCTAATGAAGTTAAACACATTTTAGTATGTTAATTGAACATATGGCTACCCTCTTCTAGGTGCCTGTTCAGTTCTTTCCCTATTTTTCTATTGAATTTCTGGTTTTTTTTTAATGAAATTATATTAGATGTCAAATAATCCTAAATAGTATTTTTTCAGATGTATTTTATCGCAACTATCTTTTTCCACTTTGTGACTTTGATTTCCACAGAATCTTAAATATGCTTGATTATATGCATGCATATAAACATATATATTCTCTATTTATGTACAATATGTTATACATATAAAATTTTATGTAAATAGTTTTTCATTGTGTGTGTGTGCATGTGAGAGAGAAAGAGAAATTTCTTTGCTTACCTGCAATGAACTAGATATTTTCTTTCACTTATCTTTTATAATTTTTTTTTTTTTCTGAGACAGAGATTCACTCTTGTTGCCCAAGCTGGAGTGCAATGGCGTGATCTCAGCTCACTGCAACCTCTGTCTCGCAGGTTCAAACAATTCTCCTGCCTCAACCTCCCAAGTAGCTGGGATTATAGGTGCTGCCATGCCTTGCTAATTTTTTGTATTTTTAGTGGAAATGGGGGTTTCACCATGTTGGCCAGTCTGGTTTCAAACTCCTGACCTCAGGTCATCTGCCCACTTCAGACTACCAAAGTGCTGGGATCACAGATGTGAGCCACTGCCCCCGGCCTAACTTTTTAAACATTTACAGCTAAATCTATGCCCATCTGGAATTGATTTCTATATATGTTGTGAGGCAGGGTCAAGATACATTGTTTCCATATTTTTAAAGTAATCCTGCAAAGGCAAAATGGACCTTCAGTCAAAATTTGGTTTGGATGTCAATACTGATGACACTACTTATGCACCAAGAATGTATGAACAGATTTATCACTTATATAACCAAGACTCTGCATAGAACTTTACCCTCCTCCCCTAGCTGATCCCAAAATGACTTTGTGAAGCAGAGAAAAAAGGCAGGCTCCAGGTTGTCACTGTTGATAGGTAGTGGGGCTTAGGTGAGGGCTTCCACATGTAGGCAAGGACTTGCATGATTTCAATCTCCTCCTTTTGCAATAGGAGGAAGCACTTAGGTTTTTGTTTTTTTTTCTTTTTTAATTAACTCGTCCAGATGTAAGGTACATGCAAAGGAGAAACTGGAGATGCTTTGTTATGCAATAAGTTATTTGCACAGTCTTTATCCTGGGTTTCTGGGATGAAGCTTCTATGCCCTTGGAATTTCCCCAGTGATAAGACCATCTTTATTATTCATGGTGGGGCCCTCCTGATTTTTTGCTAATAAGGTCACTCATGGTAAGCCTATGAACAGTCTCAGGATAGGGATGGCCATGAGGAAAAGACCAAACATGTAATTAAATGTTGGCCTCTAAGCCCGATCATAGCAACCCAACATTCAGGGAGGGGAGGCTGGTTAGGTATTTAGTTCAGCTACAAGGCCAATCGTTACTACTAATGAAATTCCAAAAAAACTGTGGACTCAGAGCTTGGATGACATGATTGGTTGATGAGCACATTGATGTACCAGGAGGGTGATACGTTATGACTACATGATGATGAGAACAGTGATATACCAGGAGGGTGATAAGTTATGATTACACAAAAACAGGACAGGGAGCTCTACTTTCAAGACCCTCTTACACCTTACCTTATTTGTCTCTTCATTTGGTTGGTCATAATTTGTATCCTTTCTTATAATATAAAACTGTAATCATAAGATTTAGAATTTTTTTCTGAGTTCTGTGAGTTGTTCTAGTGAATTATTAAACCTGTGCATATTATGAAAACCTCTGATTTTTATCCAATTAGTAAGAAATGTCTGAGGTCTGGAGCTCCCCAAAGTGATACCTGTTACTTGAAGTGAAAGCAGTGTAGTTAGGGAATGTGCCCTTAAGCCTGTGGAATGTACAGCAACTTTAGGTGGTTAACATTAAGAATCACATTGCAGGCCGGGCACAGTGGCTCATGCTTGTAATCCCAGCCCTTTGGAAGGCCAAGGTGGGTGGATAACAAGGTCAGGAGATCGAGACCATCCTAACCAACATGGTGAAACCTCGTCTCTACTAAAAGTACAAAATTATCTGGGTATGGTGGTGCCTGCCTGTAGTCACAGCTACTCAGGAGGCTGAGGCAGGAGAATTGCTTAAATCAGGACCCGGGACGTGGAGGTTGCAGTGAGCTGAGGCCACTGCACTCCAGCCTGGTGACAGAGCAAGACAGTCTCAAAAAAAAAAAAAAAAAAAATCACATTGCAACATTATAACTTTAAAATCTGTAATTAGTTAAGTATCAAATTATAGTCAAACTCTTTATTACAGTATGAATATCCAATTGATCCCCCACTGTTTACTGAAAAGACTGTCATTTGCCAATGACAGCAATGTGACCTTGCCATAATTTAGGTCACCATACATATGTGATCTGTTTCTACACAACGAGCTGTTTTCCAGTTCTCTTTTCCTATACCTCAAACAATCTTAATTACTATAGCTTTGTATGATACCTGTTAGTCTACGTCACCATATTCTTTGTTTTACTTCTTCCAAATTTGACTTTGCTAAGCTGGTAATTTGTATTTGAATACATGTTTTAAAATCAGTTTATCAGTATCCCCAAAACTAAGACTGGGACAATGGTTAAGGGTTCAATTGAATCTATAGAATAATTTAAGGCTAAATTCTATGTTGCAGTACTAATACCTCCTTCAGTGAACATGGTATAACCTTCATTTATAGTATTTAGTTCTTATTTATTTCTGCCAATAACATTTTTTTATATTTTAGTATAGCTATGTTGCACATATTTATTTACATTCATTCCTAATATTTGATATAGTTTGACATCATTAGGTGATATCTTTTTGAAATTTAATTATCTATTAGTTTGTTGGTGATATGGATATGATTCTACTGTGGTCTAAAAGAGTATATCTGGATTGTTTGTAATCCAAAGAATAAATGCTTGAATTGATGGATACCCACTTACTCTGATGTGATTGTTATGCATTACATGCCTGTATCAAAATATCTTATGTACTGCATAAATATATATACTATGTACCCACAAAATTTAAAAATTAAAAAAATCAAGTAAATAGTATATAAATAGTTTTAAAATGTAATTTGGGTTTCAAGAATATCAATTTATTTTTAAATATTTTATTTTAAATTTTTAGATACTTTGTAATTATCTGTCAATATTTACAAATTTATTTATATTATTTTATTATATAATATAGTGACTTAAATTTATAACACATATTTATTTACATAAATAGCAATATACATAGTGGTTTACCTAATAGCTTTTCTCTTCTCCATGCCTACCCTCAGCAAAGCTTAGACAGATATGTTTAAAATATGATGTGAAATTCATGTTCTTAACTTGTACCTTGATATTTATGTTCTTCTTGAATTGTTTCATTGGATTCTCTTATTGGATGCTTTCTTTAAATGGGGTAAACAACTGAATATGTTCTTTTTTTGTTTGTTTCTGGAAATATGCCTCATTTTTAGTGTTATATGAGTGAACGACAATTTGGCTAAGAAAAGACTTCTGGGCTTTCGTTTTATTGAAGTTTGCAGGTGCAACTGCCCTCTCTCCTAAAATCTACTATGGCAGATAGGAAATGTAGCATGATAATTTTTAATCACCTGTGATTCATTTTTCCTCACTCTCTTGAGCTTATTATTTCAGCTCAGGGATATTATGAGGGTAAACCCATATTATCATAATGGTCTTACTATTATTTCTGCCTACAGTTGAATGGTGGAATCCTTTCAATCTAAGGAATAAAGTTATAGATTTTATTTTAAATTAACTTTGATTGAAATGTTATGGGTATGCACAGGATAGACAAAATGATTTAACCTACAATCATAAGCTCAAGACTTCAGCCTCAGAACAGCTTTGCTACCATTCAGTCTTCAGAACTGGTCAAGCCATTGTGTGGGATTAAAAAATGTATATATATATTTTTTTCAGCTTGATGTCCAGGACAAAGTAAGAGTAAATCCTGTTTCTTACTGATTTGAATTAAGATGATGTATTCATCCTTTTAAAGGGACAAGTGTCTCATAAAGCCTATGTCAAGACTGCCTACACAAAGTCAGGCTTTAGTTGACTCATGCCATGTAAAAAAAAAAAAAAAAGGCTGGAAAAGGGGAAGTTATATGAATACTTACAAAAACATTTCACATTGAGCTCTGTTAAAATGAAATCAATGTGGTTGTTTTCAACCGGAAGCTCACTAATTCTTATTGTGTAAAGCACAACTCCTTTAAAAAGGAAATATCGATTAGAAGGTAAGTTTTACCTCAATTAGCTGACGGTTGTTTGATGACCTGATGAATTAATTCAAATCTCTCATCCAAATCAATCAAAATATAATTTGTACACAGCTGAATACATGCATTTCTGATGCATTTGTTTAATTTAAAGGAGCATGCTATTCCATAAAGATCAAAGTACATTGAAGTATCATTGCTTTAATGGAAAGCATATATATATATATATATATATATATATATATATATATATATATATGCATATATATATATGCATGATATATATACTGTTTAATGTAACTTAATATATGTAACCATATATTACACCTAATAACCATTATATTACACCTAATAACCATATATTAACCATATATTACACCTAATGTAACCATATATACTGTTTAATGTAACCTAAAAAAGCAAAGGATTCTAATCCTGACAGAAACATAAACCTGTCTTTTCAGGGACTCTATGCCACTTCCCTCTCTCTTTCCCCAGTTGGATGTGATACTATGAAAGCATTTGGGAAGAATATTTAACTAAGTGGAATCTCATCAGGAAGCACTTCAAAGAAGTGCTTTTAAATGTTCAAATATAAATGTACTTTGATGACCTTCCTTTTATCGAGCTTACTATGAAAATGCTTTCCTAATACTTCCTTTCCCCAGAGTCTGGGACAGTTAATCATATGATCTCTTTGAATAATCTTTGATCCCACAAGGTGATTAAAACCAAATTTGAAAGAATATACAAGAATATTGAGGCAAGTTGACCCTGGCAAAATTATAAACTACATAAATATAGCCATCAATATCCCCTCATCAGAATGTCATTTTCTGTTTTAACTTATTGATTTTGCAGTTATCACTTGATGCTGTCCCTCACTTCCTTGAGTGTTCTGCAACCCTATTGTACCTTTCTACAAAGGTTGCCTATCTCAGACCATGTAAACTTCGTAAAGACATGGAACCTTTAGGAAATCCATAATCAAATTCCCTCTTCACTATATATTAGTGGGCTTACCCTGAGCTATTCTCTGTTTGAACTTTGAATCATGTATGTGAAACATTAGAAAAAAAATTGTGATGACACATAGGATTTAAAAGAAATAAACTGATGATGCATATATATATTCTTTATATACAACATGCTATAAATTGGTATATTATGTTTAAGATCATGCCATTTTTATTGAAGCCACTAATGATTTCTTTAATGTATCACTTTCTGCTTTGTTTTGTTTCATATTTTGTGAATAACTCAGTTCAATAAACACACAAACTAAGGACTTAAAAATCTTCTAGTTGATAGTAAACTTGATTACTGCACACAGAAAAGACTAGTTAGGCAACATACTTAAGAAAATGAGCCAACTTAGAACTATATGGATAACTACGGCAATGCTATCTCAAGGATTGTCAGCAGCTTTTGGAGTCTTCTTAGAAAAAAATCTCAAACTATTTCTCTTTTCTGTTCCTAAGGGAGAATAATGTACAATCTCATTGATTTTGATGTTTTTGGACGACTGAGGGTATTTTTAGTAGTAATTTGAGTAATTGCAACAGAAGCTGATACTCATAAAACAATATTAATATATCCTAAATAGTGTATATGCCAAGCAATGGCCAGCTAAGTTCCAAAGCTCCTCTGATACAATTCATAAGTTCCAACTGTGGATGCTTTTTTTGGAAAGAGGGATGTGTGGTTGAGTTTTCATGTTATTATGAGTATGACATGATTGTGTTCTTCAATTGTGGACCCCTTGCTGAGTTTCAATGTCATGAGTATATTTGTTTAGAGTTTTGTTTAGCCCTAAAAATTATAGCAATATTTATAGTAATATTGTTTGACTTATAAGTTCTTAATAAAAAGATAAAACATAATTTTAATAAAAATAAATAATAAATATGTATATAAAAAATCTCAACCACTGAGCTATATTTTTTTCTCATGGAAAATGTAAATATATGGCATAGTTGAACCAAAGGGAATAACAAACTGAGCAGAGTAAAAGTGAAATTTCAAAAAAGTATAGCTCTAAAATTCACAATCCATAAGAAAGGAAGTATAGGTTGAACAACTCTAATAAAAAATCCAAAACTGAAAAGCTTCAAAAAGTAAAACTTGTTTAGTACAGACATGAAGCCACAAGCAGAAATTCTATACCTGACTTCATGTTATGGCTTTCCATCAAAATGTGTGCAAACTTGTTTCATCCACAAAATTAGCTTTATGTTACATATGCACATATAACATAAATTTTATGTGCTGGTTGGGATCCCATCTCCAAGACATCTCTTCTTTATTATATACAAATATTTATACATTTTTAAAACTCAAAATCTGAAAGAACTTCTGTTCCTAAGTATTTTGGATAGGTGATATTAACTGATATATAAGGATTATTTGATGACAGGAAGAACCTTCTGTGTACAACCTAAATAATTACGTAGCTATAAATATTTTGTTTTACTAATTTCAAGGCAGGGGACAGTGGCTCATGCCTATAATTCCAGAATTTGGGGAGGCTGAGGTCAGTGTATTGCTTGAGTTCAGGAATAAGAAACTAGTCTGGGCAACATGGCAAGACCCCAACTATACAGAAAATGGTTTTGAACAATCAGTCAGGTACAGTGGCATGCACCCATAGTCTCAGCTACTTGGGAAGGTGAGGTGAGAGGAGCAACTGAGCCTGAGAAGTTGAGGCTGCAGTGAGCTATGATCATGCTACTGCACTTCATCCTGGGTGACAGAGTGAGAGTCTATCTCCAAATAAATAAAAAATAAATAACAATAAAGTTCAAGGTGGCTAGAGTCCATCTTTGGTAAGTATTATTTGATATAAAACTTACATTATCCATCAGTTAACCCAAATTATGTACTGTGATTATACCTCTTATATTAGCCTTTAAAAAATCTTCCCATTATAGGACATTACATTGTTTCCGTATGGAAATATGTTTCATTATATAAAGCAAAAGGTTTAAATATAACAAAGTGTTATGACTAAACCCTAAAATGTCTAAAATTAGGTGAAAATAAAAAGCTTATTGAAAGTAAAACTAAGTGTTAACAACCCCTTATTTTGAGATAGTTTTTCAGAAACAGTTCACTTTATATCATATTTAGAAATGAAGACAGCTTGATGTATACTACATCTGTAAGTTGTGAATCATTTTAATAAAGAAGGAGAGTAATAGTTTATGTTCTACATTTTATATAAAGGTTTTAGGAAAAACAAAAGACAATGTTGTCTTTGCAGGGGTGAGGTGCAAAGAATGCTATTTTCTTTTTGAGAGCACTGTAAAGGCCCTAGGCAAATACTTCAATTAATACAAAATCCATCTATCATCTGAGTTCCCCCAAACTCAATTATCCACTTGAATAGTTCCAAACTGCCAGAATAAACCTTTGAACAACACAGTGGAATTATCAAAAGCTAGAAAACCAGATTAATGCCTTGTCCCCATCAACAGGGTTATTTATTTCGCTATCACAGCCTTAATGAAAACAATAAATGCATTTTTCTTCATGTAATTTATGCAATAATGTGGTTACAGCCTTGAAATATATTTAACCATATAGACTGTTAACTCACATTTATTGGATGTTTTCAATCTTTGAATAATAGTTTATTTAGAATAATTGTTATTTAACAACAAATGGTTAGGCAAGAATGAAATTAATTATATTACTATAAATAATTTTCAGTAATAGCCACTGACTTCATCAGAAATTTTACTGTGGCATAATGTAAAAGGTAAAAATATTTCTAATAATAAATTATCCATTAACTTCTATTTGAAGATGGTTAACAGAAAAGCTATCAAAACTTCATTTTTATCCCATTTCTAGTATCTCTAAAACAGGCTCCCTGTTTAAACTGTCTCAGCTTGGTTTGCTTACTCAAAAAAGGGGTTTTTTTTGGAAGGGTTCAATGAATTTACATCTGCAAAAAAAGCTTAGCATAGCATGTTGTACACAGTAAATATTTAATAACTTAAGAAAATGTTGGTGTACCCTAAGTTACAAATTTTTTTCCTGTCTAAACACACAAAAAATTATTGAAGGCATTTTTTTCCCATCTTACTGCATACAAGTATATTATTTTTCTAAAATGCTGGTTCATTGAACATATATTCTTGCTTCATATTAGAGTTGTATTTCACATCAATGCAGTAAGTATAATTGCTTCAATGTATATGTACTTAAAAGTTTGAAAAATAAAATATAAATATTTTAAAAATATTAACATTACTAACTCTGAGATAAGGATGAGAAGTGATGATCCCCTAACCTTGATTGGTTTAGATTTTCATCTTCTTAATCTAATACATCATATTAGAGTTGTATTTCACATCAATGCAGTAAGTATAATTGCTTCAATATATATGTACTTACAAATGTTTAAAAGATGAAATGTAATGTATTTAAAAATTTACATTTCTGGGGCCTGGCACGGTGGCTCAAGCCTATAATCCCAGCACTTTGAGAGGCCGAGGCGGGTGGATCACCAGGTCAAGAGATCGAGACCATCCTGGTCAACATGGTGAAATCCCGCCTCTACTAAAAATACAAAAATTAGCTGGGCATGGTGGTGCATGCCTGTAATCCCAGCTACTCAGGAGGCTGAGGCAGGAGAATTTCCTGAACCCAAGAGGCGGAGGTTGCGGTGACTCGAGATCGCGCCATTGCACTCCAGCCTGGGTAACAAAAGCGAAACTCCGTCTTAAAAAAATAAATAAAAAATAAAAATTAACATTTCTAATTCTGAGGTAAGAACACGAAGTGATGATCTTCTAACCTTGATCAGTTTAGATTTTCACATTCTTGATCATCTTACGTAAAATATAATCTAGTCAATTTAGTTTTATGTTAAAGCAAACCTACCTTTTAAACGCAAAAACTTAAACAAGAAAATGTTGTTGTGTATAACAACACATATCTGTTCCTGGTCAGTAAGTTGCTCAAACATAAAAAATTGTTTATTATTTTAGGGTATCCTTGGGGACTTTAAAGACAAACATTTCTGTCTACCTACTTCAGGAAGTCGAGGAGAAACAGAAAATATATTTTTCTTTGGTTCACCTTCCTCCATTCCTCTCTTCCTCCCTCCCTCTCTCCTTTCTTCTTTCTTCCTTCCTTCCTTCCTTCCTTCCTTCCTACCCTTCTGCCTTTTTTTACTAATATAACGAGGTTAATTTCTAGGGATTTACTCAGCCAATATCCTCTTATTCATAAGTCAAGGTTACTGGAAAACAAAAACACAAAACAAAACAAAAACTAATCGAGCATCGGATGCACAAAAAGGAAGATAGGATCCCAATCAGAATAGCAGGCATTGTGTTCAAAACAGAAGCCACATATGATTGTAGAATTACCTACATTTGTCTTCTGAATGTTAAACAAATGAGGACAGAGCAACAATTTTCTGTAATCATGGAGTAATCCTGATCAATCTACTGAAGGAATTAAAAGATATTAAGTAGCATTATACACCAACTAACAGTATAATAAAAAAGGATAGGTACACGGCAGAAAACAGTAGATCAAAAAAGAAGATTTAGAAAAAACATCTTAAATTACACAATCTGTCAAAAGGTTTTGTGAAATATCTAGTCAGAATGGGCATAGTATGGGGGTGTAAACTGTAAATTGTTTGTATTGTGTCATGATTAAGTGAAAAATACTGTTTTACACCTTAATTTGCATTCACTGTATTTTTGAAAATAGTATGTCAGTTTTCCTCTGAAAGACACCCCCTTCTTTTCTATCCTTATGTTTGGGAAGGATTGACTTCATTTCTGAGTTTAGGATTTATAACTCAACGCTAATTGTTCAGGAGACTCATAATCATAACTCTTATTATCTGCTGGGAACCTTAAAAATAAGTATGTTGTGAGATTGGAATTGCCAGGAGAATGAGCTGGAAGGAAATAGAAAACACATTCTACAGAGGAAAGAAAGCCAGGACTTTGAGCCGTCAAATGAAACCATGCCTAATACAAGATCTGCCCTGACTTTTTCCTTTAATTAAGCCAATACATTCTTTATATACTTCAGAGTCTGACATGCCTGTTCATCAAAAGAGTGTTATTGGCATATATATGTGCAAGTGTAAACATTTATGTGCATCTGCTGTTCACATAACTATAAAAAAAATTCTAAATACAACCAAGGTTTAGTTTAAAGAAAACTAAGCATCAAATTATTTAATAGGTTATTTGTTTATAAAAACATATGACAATCACTGATTTGAAAATAAGTATTTTGTCTCATCTTTAGGATAAGTGCCCTAAAGATCTTACAGAAATATAAATACCTATAGAAAATGAAAAAAAATTATTTGACATTTTTAAATAATTCTGGCTGTCACACTTTTTTTTATTTTTTAATTTTTTAAATTTTTTAATTTTTATTGCATTATAGGTTTTGGGGTACATGTGCAGAACGTGCAAGATAGTTGCATAGGTACACACATGGCAGTGTGTTTCGCTGCCTTCCTCCCCTTCACCCACACTTGGCATTCATCCCCAGGCTATCCCTCCCCAGTCCCCCCGCTGTCCCTCCCCCATTCCCCCCAATAGACCCCAGTGTGTAGTAGACCCCCTCCCTGTGTCCATGTCTTCTCATTTTTCTCACCTGCCTATGAGTGAGAATATGCGGTATTTTTTTCTGTTCTTGTGTCAATTTGCTGAGAATGATGTTCTCCAGATTCATCCATGTCCTTACAAAGGACACAAACTCATCATTTTTGATTGCTGCATAATATTCCATGGTGTATGTGTGCCACATTTTCCCAGTCCAGTCTATCATCGATGGGCATTTGGGTTGGTTCCAGGTCTTTGCTATTGTAAACAGTGCTGCAATGAACATTCGTGTGCATGTGTCCTTATAGTAGAACGATTTATAGTCCTTTGGATATATACCCAGTAATGGGATTGCTGGGTCAAATGGAATTTCTATTTCTAGGTCCTTGAGGAATCACCACACTGTCTTCCACAATGGTTGAACTAATTTACACTCCCACCAACAGTGTAAGAGTGTTCCTATTTCTCCACATCCTCTCCAGCATCTGTTGTCTCCAGATTTTTTAATGATCGCCATGCTAACTGGCGTGAGATGGTATCTCAATGTGGTTTTGATTTGCATCTCTCTAATGACCAGTGATGGTGAGCATTTTTTCATGTGTTTGTTGGCCTCATGTATGTCTTCTTTTGTAAAGTGTCTGTTCATGTCCTTTGCCCATTTTTGAATGGGCTTGTTTGTTTTTTTCCTGTAAATCTGTTTGAGTTCTTTGTAAATTCTGGATATCAGCCCTTTGTCAGATGCATAAACTGCAAAGATTTTTTCCCATTCTGATGGTTACCAATTCACTCTAGTGACTGTTTCTTTTGCCATGCAGAAGCTGTGGCGTTTGATTAGGTCCCATTTGTCTATTTTGGCTTTTGTTGCCAATGCTTTTGGTGTTTTGGTCATGAAGTCCTTCCCTACTCCTATGTCCTGAATGGTTTTGCCTAGATTTTCTTCTAGGGTTTTTATGGTGTCAGGTCTTATGTTTAAGTCTTTAATCCATCTGGAGTTAATTTCAGTGTAAGGTGTCAGGAAGGGGTCCAGTTTCTGCTTTCTGCACATGGCTAGCCAGTTTTCCCAACACCATTTATTAAACAGGGAATCCTTTCCCCATTGCTGGTTTTTGTCTGGTTTATCAAAGATTATATGGTTGTAGATACGTTGTGTTGCCTCCAATGCTTCTGTTCTGTTCCATTGGTCTATATCTCTGTTTTGGTACCAGTACCATGCTGTTTTGATTACTGTAGCCTTGTAGTATAGTTTGAAGTCTGGTAGTGTGATGCCTCCCGCTGTGTTCTTTTTGCTTAGAATTGACTTGGCTATGCGGGCTCTCTTTTGGTTCCATATGAAGTTCATGGTGGTTTTTTCCAGTTCTGTGAAGAAATTCAATGGTAGTTTGATGGGGATAGCATTGATTGTGTAAATTACTTTGGGCAGTATAGCCATTTTCACGATATTGATTCTTCCTAACCATGAACATGGAATGTTTCTCCATCTGTTTGTGTCCTCTCTTATTTCATTGAGCAGTGGTTTGTAGTTTTCCTTAAAGAGGTCCCTTACGTTCCTTGTGAGTTTTATTCCTAGGTATTTTATTTTCTTTGTAGCAATTGTGAATGGCAGTTCGTTCTTGATTTGGTTCTCTTTAAGTCTGTTATTGATGTATAGGAATGCTTGTGATTTTTGCACATTGATTTTATATCCTGAGACTTTGCTGAAGTTGCTTATCAGTTTCTGGAATTTTGGGGCTGAGGTGATTGGGTCTTCTAGGTATACTATCATGTCGTCTGCAAATAGGGACAATTTGGCTTCCACCTTTCCTATTTGAATACCCTTTATTTCTTTTTCTTGCCTGATTGCTCTGGCTAGAACTTCCAGTACTATGTTGAATAGGAGTGGTGAGAGAGGGCATCCTTTTCTAGTGCCAGATTTCAAAGGGAATGCTTCCAGTTTTTGCCCATTCAGTATGATATTGGCTGTTGGTTTGTTGTAAATAGCTTTTATCACTTTGAGATATGTTCCATCAATACCAAGTTTATTGAGGGTTTTTAGCATAAAGGGCTGTTGAATTTTGTCAAATGCCTTCTCTGCGTCAATTGAGATAATCATGTGGTTTTTGTTTTTGCTTCTGTTTAGGTGGTGAATTACGTTTATAGACTTGCATATGTTGAACCAGCCTTGCATCCCCGGGATGAATCCTACTTGATCATGATGGATAAATTTTTTAATGTGCTGTTCACACTTTTTTTATAAAAATAATTCATGTTATGATTTATTACTTATATTGCTTCCAAAACACTATTTACAAAGACTTAGATTTTAGCCTTCAGTCTTTATTCATGTTACTATTTGAGATAATTATTACCCCAGATTTTTAATTTGCTGTTTGAATGCTAACTGTCATACGATCAGTATATGGGAAGTATAATGCATTAAATAAAATGAACGTTACATTTTCTCAAATAAAATCAGGAGCAGGTATAAAAAAGTTTTCTCTGTCATCCTATTTCAACACACAACAATGATGCACAGAGAAGGTTGTTAATCTTGCTTAAATCACTATTTTTCCTATCAAGTAAAACATGATGCAGATGGCTATAAAAGACACGTCATGCTTGTATTATACTCTGGGCACTAAAATATGAGTCATCTTGTCTTTAGTGATTTCTCTTTCACAGTGATACTCCCAATCCTCCACTGGTCTCTTTAGGAAACTACTGTTGAAGGTTACCATGTGAAGAGTAAAGCAGTTATGATGCTTAACTGTATTTCAAAAACTTAACCTATTTCACTAAAAATAATAATTTTCAAATTGTTGCTTTAATATAAAACGAATGAAAAAGTATCTCCCAGCATATTTAATAGAGAGAAACAACTTTGCAAACTGCAATCTTTATTTTATTCCACAATAAGATAATATTGTCATAAAAACTTGAAAAGATATATGATATTCAGAAAATTATGTCCATATGGCAAGATGGTTGGTGACTCATGGCCCATAATATCGCTCATTTTGCATGGCTAAGCAGTTAGCCAAATGTGCAAATATAATTAGCCACATGCCTCATCTGTGAAAGTGTGTCTTTAAAACGAATCTGGTTCATGGAGAGTATCAGGTTCATTAACTTTTTGGGGCCCTTTGGGTGCCATTTAAAAGGCATTTGTTCTCCCTGACTTAATTCTCGAAATCATACTCTAGTGGCTACTCTTGGTTATTCATTTACTTGCAGAAAACTACGAAGTGGGGGAAAAAGAGAGAGAGAGAGGAAAAAAAAAGAAGAAACAAAGGCCAAAAGAAAGGAAGGAGAAGATGAAGGAAAGGTTCTAACTCTCACATTATATCTCTTTCCACAATAAAACAAGTTTTCAGTTTGCTATTCCCAGTTTTTGCTAATGAACCTTTTGTTCACATGTTGATTAGAAACATCAGCACATTATTTGTGAATACATTAACAAATAACCGTAAAATATTTTGGAATATTTTCTAAATCACCATAATTAAGGTAAAACAGACTGTATGTCTTTTGACAGCATAGATGTGAAATATCTGTAAAGTATTGCTTCATAGCTATTCACTTAATTATGTGAGAAACAAATCCACTTCACTAGGATCTTTGTATTTTTAAGAAAATAGATAAAACTCAAACATCAAGTATATGCTATATTATGGGAAAATGTGTACTTTGGAGATAGGAAAACCTCATTGGAGTTATAATTGTCTTTGTCAGATACTTCTGAATTCTAAGCTATTTAACGGTTAAGATAATTTGGAACTATCATATTCACTTTTATTGATTTTTTTTTCTAATTATAAAACATAAAGTACAGCCATTTCAAAAATTGGAAAAAATATACACTATATTTTGCAATAGTACTTTTATTTTTCTAAATATATAATTAAAAGTTCTATTAACTTACTTTTAAAATGCAAAATATTGCTGATTTTTGTTCTATATATTTAATTTTTTTTAATTTGTCACTTGGGTTATAATTTTGTGATTTCTGACCTCCAAATGATTTGTTTTGTAAAATCTAGTTCCTATTTATCTAACATTTACTAACATAATTTCTATAATTAATTTTCCTTTGTGTTTTATTCTTTTTAAAAACCATTTCAACACACATCAGTTATCGCTCTATATCCCAGCACACTTTCCTGTCAATGGCATTTCATTTTGCAGTTTTTATATGTTTATGTTTCCAGATCTTTCCTTTCTAAATTTCATTTTTACCTAAAGGACTTTCCCATGTATCTTTGTGGAACATTATTTGGCACAATAAATGAAACATTTGAAAAATATTTATACTTTTTCAAATTAGTATTCCATCTACAAATATTATAAAAGCATTATATTTCACCAAGTCAGTGCTCCAACTTAGTTTCAGCAGAATGTCAAATTGAACAAAGTAAATTATAAACACAAGCACCAAAAGTGAAGTGAAAAGTTTAATAACCCTAAGAAATACTAAGAATTGATTGTAATCTTTCTTACAGACTCTTGAAGGAAGTTACATTGCTTGATTCACAAGAAAGTAATTTATCATGCCTGTTCACCATCAAGTTCAGAGTTTAATCCATTACATTCATTCCACAGAATCCCTTTTCTTATTCTCCTTTCACCATCTTTACTTAAAAAAAATTAATTTTTACCTCTCCATCTCCCTGAATATATACACACACATATATACATATAATCTTGTTGTCTTTCATATTTTTTTCTTTATACATTAATCAGCATAACCAAATCTTAGAAACAAAGAGAAAAAAATTATTTTATGATTTAAAAAAAAAAGTTGTAAGAATTGAAATTTTGATACTTTTCCTCCAAAATGTATATATTGATAGATGATAATTGTATGTTTGTTTCTACATCTCTGTAATTTTGCTTTCCATAATAAATAATTATTAAAATGATTGTTGCTTGGGAAAGAAATTACTGGTAACAAAATAGCACTAACAATAATAACAGCAATAATAATATTTTACTTGGTAGACCTGACCCTGTATGCCACGTATGCTACTTCATTCTAAGTGTTGTATGACTTTATAGATGTAGAAAATGAGGCTTATATAAGTTAAACAACTTGACCAAGAAAAGGATGCAATTACAATATAAACAGAGGCAGGATCTTCCCTAAATAATTATTGCTAATCCTTTGCCCTTTTAATATATATGCTATATGTTTACATTTTCCACAAAGGATAATATTTTGATAATTAGTAACTGTATCTTTTCCAATTTGTATACAGAAGGATTTCTTAATTAAGAGATAGTTATTGTAAAGATTCATGGAAAGGTAAAGGAAATAGGAGTAAGTTTCCATAGCTACCCAATCATACTCAAACATAAATAGTGTTCAGAAAGAACAGTTACCCTACTGACCAAAAATAATTTATGTTCAAGTATGATTGTGTATCTATGAAAACTCATTCCTATTTTCCTTACCTCTCCATTAATTTTAAAATACATACTTCCTAATTAAAGGGGAGCCAAAAAAGGGCTTGAGCAGCCAAGGAAATCCTAAGTAAGAAGAACAAAGCTGGAGGCATCACACTACCCAACTTCAAATTATAATACAGGCCTACCGTAACCAAAGAAACATGGTACTGGTTCAAGAACAGACACATAGACCAATGGAACAGAATAGAGGACCTAGAAATAAGACCACACACCTACAGCTATCTGATCTTTGACAAATCTTACAAAAACAAGCAAAGAGAAAATGATTCCCTATTTAATAAATGGTGCTGGGATAACTGGCTAGCCATATGCAGAAAACTAAAATGGGACTTATCCTTTACACCATACACAAAAATTAACTCAAGATGGATTAAACACTTAAATGTAAAACCCAATAGTATAAAAATCCTAGAAGACAACTTAAGCAATACCATGCAGGTCATAGGCACAGGCAAGATTTCATGAAAAAGATGCCAATAGCAATTGCAACAAAGCAAAAAATTTACAAAGAATATATAACTGAACTAAAGAGCTTCTGCACAGCAAAAGAAACTATCAACAGAGTAAACAAACAAGATAGAGTATGGGAAAAATTTTTTGCAATTTATCCATGTGACAAAGATCTAATATCCAGCATCTATAGGGAAATTAACAAATTTACAAGGAAAAAAAACTAACAACACCATTAATAAATGGACAAAGGGCAGGAACAGGTATTTCTCAAAAGAAGACATACATGTGGCCAACAAATATGTGAAAAAAAGCTCAGCATCACTGATCATTAGAGAAATTCCAATCAAACCACAATGAGATATCATCTCATACCAGTCAGAATGACTATTATTCAAAAAATAAAAAATAAAATAAAAACAGATGCTGCAAGGTTGTGGAGAAAAAGGAACACATTTACACTGTTGGTGAGGATGTAAATTAGTTCAATCACTTTGGAAGACAGTGTAGTGATTCCTCAAAGACCTAGAGACAGAAAAACCTTCCACCCAACAACCCCGTTTCTAGGCACACACTCAAACGAATATAAATTGTTCTATTATAAAGATGTACACATGTTTACGTTCACTGCAGCATTATTTATGATAGCAAAGATATGGAATCAACTTAAATGCCCATCAATGATAGACTACATAAATGTGGTGTATATACACCATGAAATACTATGCAGCATCAAAAAGAACAGATGGCAAGGGAGGCCATTATCCTTAGCAAACTAACACAGAAACAGAAAAATCAAATAGTATATGTTCTCACTTATAAATGGGAGCTGAATGATGAGAACACATGTACACATGTCAGGGAGTGACATACACTGGTAACTCTTGGAGGGTGTGATGTGAAATGGAGAAGAGGATCAGGAAAAACAGCTAATGAATGCTGTACTTAATTAATACATGATTGATGGGATGATTTGTGCAGCAAACCACCATGGCATATGTTTGCCTATGTAACAAACACGCACATCCTGCATCCTACACATGTGTCTCTGTACTTATAAGTTGGAAATTAAAAAAAAAAACTTAATTATAAGTCCTAAGGGTTGAAACTTATATACCAAGTTTGGTATATAATTTTGACCTGGACTATCAAGATTAAATCAGTCTGCTACTCCACGATGGAAATAAGGATGACTGAGCGTGGAATGCAGGAGAAGCATCTGGGCATTGTCAGTATACTACTGCTGCATATGCCAATAATGCCACCATACTAATTGTTTTCTGTCTTTTTCTGCATCAGATTTTCTTTAACTGATAATTGACTTGCATTAAATTTTTCAAACGACGATATGGCTGGGTTAATCCACCACTAAATAGATCACTGATTATCATATAGATTGATGCTTTGTGGTCTGGCATTACTCACTGATAAAAACAGTTGATAATAATAGTAAAGTTGTAAAAAACATGTAATATGCCAGTGAATACATATTGCCAATTTTTATTAGAAGGAAAAAAGACGAAAGTGTGCACATAACATTAATAAAGGTACATGAAGGTTTGTACATGCAATCAGGAAATAAAGTAAGATTGGTGAGCTGGAGCAAACATTCTAGCAAAAAGAGTATGCACAGTACTGAGTCCCTCAATCTTGTTTACCACATTTGACTGTTAAATCTCCTTTTCATACAGCATAATCCCTAGGGCTACTTTTTGAACTAATAAATGTAGAAGCAGTGGAAGAAAGGAATCATGAGAAGAAATTCCCAATATCTGTTCAACTTCTTGAAAGTGGAAGAGAGGATTCAGAATTGGACATTTTAAACTTGATGTCTTACAAGGTTAGATACAAGAAAATAGCAAGCAACAATAATAAACTCATGAACGTGTCTATAGGAAATCTGGAAAATGTCTTTTTGATTCTTCTTCCTCATGTCTATCAAAATCAAAACCTCTGATAAATTAACATTATTTGTGCCATGTCCAATGTGACACATCGTTTTCTATATTTTTAAGCATTATAATAATTAGATTTATGCTTATGCCTTATCTTCTCAGAATGTTTCTAAGTTCAAGTATGTTTTGCTACATACTGTGGGTTTTTTTCCTGGTGGAGTGAACCAAACGAAGTGTCTGGGCCATCTGTATTCCTGCCTGCACTGGGCTGTTGTGGTTCCCCTGACCTTAATCACAGGCATGACAACACTAAGAGATGCCCAGATGCGTCTCCTGCATTCCACGCTCACTCTTCCTTACTTCCATTGTGGAGTAGTAGACTGATTTCATCTTGGTAGTCCAGGTCAATCACCCCAGGCAACCATATGACTTTCTTCTTAGCATGTGGACTTAAATGTAGGAGGAGCCCAAAGTGTCCTGGTGGCAATCTTAACTTCCACTTCAATGGAATCATGTGTCTCCTGGTGGCAGCATTCCTCCCTCTGGGACTAAGACCTCTAGGTCAGCAGAACATAATGTTGTGAGAACGGGAAGCAGAAATTTTGCTAGTGGATCACTAGGCGTGATACTGAGTGGTGCGACTTCCACTTCCCCTCCTTGATTCCTGGACCCATGAACCCTGGCTATGGGAGAAACAGTACCATACTGGATGCCTATTTCGAGTGTACACAGCCTTCTGGAGAACTGAGACCCAGCAAGACTAAGCATTGTCACCTGGTTGGCATTGTAATTGTGACTTCAAAAGACCATTCCACTGCTCTATCAGTCCAGTTGCTTCAGGATGATGGCGAAAATGGTAAGACTAGGGAAGTCCATGATCGTGAGCCTACTGCCACACTTCTTTAATCATAAAGTGGGTGCCTTGGTCAGAGGCAATGCTGTGTGGAATACCACGACAGTGGGTAAGGCGTTCTTTGAGTAGACTTGGTGGTAGTCTTGGCAGAAACATTGCATGCAGGATAGACAAACCCATACCTGGAGTAAGGTGTCTATTCTAGTGAGGACAAACCTCTGCCCCTACCATGATGAAAGAGGTCCAATGAAATCAATTTGCCACCAGGTAGCTGGTTGATCATCCTGAGGAATGGTGCCATTATCGAGGGCTCAGTGTTGGTTTCTGCTACTGGTCTACTGGCATTGGTCACTCAGCAGTGGCCGTAGCCAGGTCAGCCTTGGTGAGTAGAAGTCCCTATTGCAGAGCCGATGTGTAACCTCCCTGCTACCATGACCACTTTGCTCATGACAGGGCTGGCTGGGGAAAGAGGCTGAGTGGTGTCCACAGAACACATCATCCTATCCACTTGATTATTAAAGTCCTCCTCTGCTGAGGTCACCAGCTGGTGAGCACTCACATGGGATACAAGTATCTTCACAGCTTTTGGCCACTCAGAATCTGCCCACTGGGAAGATTTCCCTTCAGCGCTGTCCTGGAAAGGGGCTGTGGTGCCGCAGCTGTCCACTTTCAGGTGGTGCCTACGTATCATGCAGAACCATCTGTGAACCAGCCCTAGTCATCTCTTCCTCCATCAACTGATCGTAGGGATCTCCCCATGAGGCCTTCGGTTCAGGCTGGGGGAGAGAAGGCAAGGTGGCAGGAATGGAGACTGTGGGTATTTGAGCCACTTCCTCATGTAATATACCTGTGACTATAGGCCCTGCTTGAACCTGATCACGTATATACCACTTCCATTTGATGATGGAATGCTGCTGCACATGACCTGCTTTACAGCTAGATGGGTCAGTACAGGCAGTTCAGGCCATGTGGTGACTTGATGACCCTAGTCAAACATTCAGTTTCAACCAAAGCCCAGTAACAGACCAAGAGCTGTCTCTCAAAAGGAGAGAAGTTATCTGTGGTAGATGGCAGGGCCTTGTTCTAAAATCCTAGAGGCCTCCACTGTGATTCACCTATGGGGGCTGCCAAAGCTCCAGACAGCATTGCTGTCCACCACTGATGCCTCAAGCACCTCTGGATCTTCTGGATCATATGGTGTGAGTAGCAGAGCAGCTTGCACAGCAGCCTGGGCCTGTCACAGAGCCATCTTTCTCCTGCTCTGGACCCCACTCAATACTGGCAGCCTTACAGGTCACTCAATAAATGGACTGGAATAACACACCCAAGTGAGGAATGTGTTGCCTCCAAAATTCAAAGAATCCCAGTAGGCACTGGACCTCTTTTGGGGTTGTAGGAGGAGCCAAATGCAGCAACTTATCCTTCACTGTAGGAGGAATATCTCAACAGGCCCCACATCACTGTACCCCTAGAAATACTACTCAGGTATAAGGTCCCTGAATTTTAGTCTGATTTATTTCCCATATTCTGGCATGCAAATGTGTCAACAATAAGTCCAATGTGTTTTTGCTACTTCTCGTTCACTGGACCCAATCAGCATAATGTCATCAATGTGACGGACCAGTGTGAGATCTTGTGGAAGCAAAAAGCAATCAAGTTCTCTTCCAAAAATATTATGACACAGAGCTGGAGAGTTGATACACTCTTGAGGCAGGTTGGCAAAGTATATTGCTGGCCTTGCCAGATGAAGGCATATTACTTCTGGTGGGCCTTATGGACAAGAGTGGAGAAAAAAGCATTTGCCAAGTCAATGGCTGCATACCAGGTACCAGGAGATGTGCTGATTTGCTCAAGCAATGAAACCACGTCTGCTACAGCAGCTGCAATTGGAGAAACCCCTTGGTTAAGCTTGCAATAATCCACCATCATTCTCAAAGATCCACCTGTCTTTTGCATGGGTCAAACAGGAGAGTTGAATGGGGATATGGTGGGAATCGCCACCTCTATGTCTTTCGAGTCATTGATGGTGGCACCATCAGTCCCACCAGGGATCAGGTATTGGCTTTCATGTACTATTTTTCTAGGTAGAGGCAGCTCTAATGGCTTCCCTTTGCTCCTTCCCACCATAATAGTGCTTAGTCTACCTGTTAGGGAGCCAATGTGGTGGTTCTGTAGCTGCTAAGTATGTCCATGCCAATTACACATTCTGGCTTTGAGGAAATATCCACAGGATAAAACTGGGAACCAATTGAACCTACTGTAAGTCAGACCTGAGCTAAAACTCTATTAATTACCTGACCTCCAAAGCCCCTACAATGACATTTTGGGTCCCCTGAGATCAATGTCAGCTCAGGGTCATTGTCCAGTAGTCCCCAATTTTCTGATCATTTCTCTTCTGTCAATGCACAGTTATCCTGGTAAAAGGCCAGATATCTCCTTGGGATGATAGGAAGATTAACAGCATAAATCACCTGTAGTGTAGTGAAATCTTTCCTAACAGGACCTGAGCTTCCCTTC
Organism: Saguinus oedipus; assembly: GCA_031835075.1. Lineage (NCBI taxonomy): Eukaryota > Metazoa > Chordata > Mammalia > Primates > Cebidae > Saguinus > Saguinus oedipus. Next base: position 17,427,034 of record CM063190.1, on the reverse strand, counting down.
ATTCAAGTAGCTCTGGGTGTGTAAACTGGCTCAAGTGTGGAAATTGATTGAGAGATCATGATTATCTGTTTTCAAATTCAAATTAGTCTTTTTTCCATTCAATGTGGAAGTTTTCTGCTTATATAAATTAAGTAGGAATGCAGCAGATTTCCTATCAATTTCACTTCCAAGAACACCATGATTGATTAGCCAATGCCAGAGTTCTATACTAGTCAGACTATTCTTAATGCTGCTTTGCCTCTGCTAACTATTTCAGTAGCTAAGTCCACCTTGCCTTTGATGGTTGAGTTCTGCCACTTGGCCCCTGCCACCTAGGGATCCAATTATACCCATTGTATTCAAGTTTTGTAGTTGAGTGACTAGAGTTGCCACTATTAGAACTGACTTACAGAGAAGAACATGTATAGCCCTCTTCAAAGATGGAGGTGCTGTCCTCACAAATCTATTTTGCAAAGCATTGGGCAAGGGTATATTTTCTAGACCCTCCAAGCTGGGATGGGTAGGTTTAAAATGACTAATCCTCTCCACCACTCCAATCTCTCTAAGCCTTTGGATCCCTTCCTCTACCTTAAACCAAGGGAGATCAGGCATTTCCAGCTCACTCACAGTGGTCCTTCTTTTAATCTATATTTCAGCTAAACAAGCAAATAAGCTTTTGTAAACCTAACTCCTGAAGCTGCAACATTAAATGCAGAATCCCTACTTAGTGGCCCCAAATCAATGAATTCAGCCTGATCCAACTCTATGTTCACTGCACCATTATCCCACACCCTTAATATCCATTTCCATGCCTGTTCTCCAGATTTCTGCTTATATAAATTAGAAAACCCAAGCAGTTATTCTTAAGTGCAGTGTACCTCCTCATGGGTCATGCTCTGGACCTCACCTATAGGGGCCCAATAGGACTTTTGTGTAGTTATAGGTATAGAAGCAATCAAGGGTGTTTGGAGTGGCTCCTGAGCAGAATCAGCATTATCTTACCTGGCAGCTATCTCTGGGGAGGCCATCACTGTTGCCTCAGGCAGTGCAGGGTTTACCTCCGCAGATAAAGGTGGAGAGGCTGATGGCATCCTGGGCCAGGGGAGGGATGCTGCCACTACTGGGGATGGGGAAGTTGTTTCTTCTGGCAAAAAGGATTCTTCAGAGTTGACAACCTTAGTGTCCCCAGCTTCATCAGGATCCTCCCACACATCCCCATTCTAAGTTTGAGGGTCACACTCTTCCAATCAATGCCCTCATTTTAACAGTGGCCACCTGGTGAGGCTATGGATGCACCTTTTGTTGCTGGTCAGCCACTTGTATGATAAGAACTCAAGTCTGTTTTTCCACAATTTCAGCTCCTTCTCTACAAGAGATAAGACTCTCACTCAGGGTAATCTTAGCAGATTTGAGGCACAGTATCTACTTCTGAAGCCAGGAGTTAGAATCCTTAAGAACATAATTTTCTTTCATCACTTTGTCCAGTGAACTTAGGAGCAACCAAGTTCCTTGGTTCTCCGGATATAGTCAAAGTTATTTTGTATAAACTCATGAAACTTCATGCCTCTCACGAGCAGTGAATCAAAAGTGGCAAATGCATGTATTTTGCAAAACTCACTAAACAGTTCAGACCATGGACTATCAATGTTCTCCATACTATTAGAAGTAGAATCCCTAGCTTTTTCAATTTAATCATATTAAGGAGCCAACTCCAGAAACCCCAATACCAATGAAAGACATTCATACTTAATATTATTTTCCTCTAGAACCAATCCTGGTACCAAAATCTGTATTAGTCAGAGTTCTCTAGAGGGACATATATACATATGTCATAGATATCCTCTTAGTTATATTAGGTATAACCTATCAATGTAAGAGATACCCTATTAGTTATGTTAGGTATATTCTATTATTTCTATATATCTGTTTATATATATATATATATATATAACACATGTATATAAATAATATCTATATATCTATTATATGTATTACACATATGTGGATATAAATGTTATTAACTATTATGTTAATAGGATATATATATATCTATTACATGCATTACACATATGTGGATATAAATGTTATCCACATGTGTGTAATGCATATAATAGATATATATATATCCTATTAACATAATAGTTAATAGGATATATATATATATAATATGTATTTATGTATATATGTTAGCCACACATGTGTAATACATATAATATATATATCCTATAACTATTATCACATATGTGGATATATATGTTATCCACATATGTGTAATACATATAATAGATACATATATATACTATTATACATAAAAAAAATATATATCCTATATAACTAATAGAATATATTAGTTTTATATATTATATATATATATCTTATTAGTTATATAGGATATACATATATATGTATATATATCCTATTAGTTCTGTCTCTCTAGAAAACCCTAACTACTAAACTCCCATATATATATATATGGAGAAAATTATGCACTCAGGGATACATATGGGAATTTATTAAATAGTATTATCTCACATAATCACAAGGTCTGACAATAGGTTGTTTGCAACATGAGGAGCAAGGAAGACAGTCCAAGTCCCATAGCTGAAGAAGCTAGGGTCCAATGTTCAAGGGCAGGAAGCTTCCAATATGGAAGAAAGATGTAGGCTGGAGGCTAAATCAGTCTAGCCTTTCACATTTAGCAATTACCTAGTAGATATATTTCAAGATGTGTATCTATGTTCACTGATTCTAGATATATTTCAGATTGAAAAGTATCTTTATATTAACCAAACGACATGTTCAAGAATGTTCATAACAGCACTATTTGTAACAGCCTAAAATGGTAAAAACACAAAGCATTAAGAGTAGAATGAATAAATAAATTGCTGTACACACGACTGTGCACTTTATGCTATCATTATATTTCTGCATGCATGTGACATTTCAATAAAGTTTTTTTCCTTAAACATAAAATTTAACTTATTTTTCAGTGATTATGAATGGCCTGAGAAATCAAAACCCAAATCTAAAGTGAAATTTAAGTAGCCACAGCCTAGTGCGATATTTCATGGGATGACATTTTGAAGCAGCAGCTCCTAAAGAACATAAGCGGAATCTGTACAGCTAATAATTATGCCATAATTACTTCCACCTTTGCCAATGATTTTAGAAATAAATGAAATAGTCTATTTTGCTAACTAATTACAAAATGTCTAAATTATCCAAATGTCTGAACTTCATCTCCTCTTACTTTTCTGTTAATTTATATTTCTTATTAGTAAAAATCCATGATATTGTAACTGGACAGCCACTCATACATATTAGCTAATATTTCTCAAATAGGCAGAACATGGAGTGAGTGACTTGGGAAATAATATGGCTATATTTTAATAATGTAAGCTAAAATTAATTTTCTTTTGATTCTGAGCTTCCAGAATATAAAAAAGTATTTGAAAGAAGCTGCATGTATCAGTGTATTAATTTAAATATTTGATCATTTAAAAATATGTAATTACACATTCTAGACCTTATTTCTTCAATGGATTATTTTTTAAACTTATAATTCCTTACAGTTATTGGTCAATTCTTTGAAAATTTATACACTTTATGTTTATAAAATAATTTAAAATATTATTTTGTTTAAAACTCCATGTTAACAGTTAGTATGTTTAAAAATAATGTAATTCAGCATAAGGAAAAAGAGAAAATTGAACATATAAATACAGCCATTAATATAATTAATTAATCATGCTTTGTTCATTATGACAAGTTGTAATCTATCAATTCACATGGAGTTTTTTTAAATATTTCCAAATTTGTGATATCAACTGCAATTTTGTCTTTTCTTGTATTACTAGATTTTGGTGGCTTATAACTTGGTACTGTCCTACCAGTTCAAGACCAGTATTAATCAGTATTAACTTTCTTCTTCTTCTACCCTAAAACTTGACATATGATCTCCTAAGGGTATGAGAAAAGTTTCTTTATCAGAATTTGAAATCATGCCTTCTTTGATCTCATGGAAAAGTCTAACAATAGTCTTTAATGTTATATCACTTTGATCTGGTACATTGCATGTGGAACTCTGTTGCAATGAAACAATGAGTATAATTTAGGGATTCTAATTTACAATTTATGTCACACTTGATTTAAATATGATTGTAAAAAATCAATAAAATCCTAAAAATAAAGTTTATTTTCCTACAATTTAATGAACAGCTAATAACATGATAAAAGACGGATGTAAATAGAACTCCAGGTTATTGTCAGTCCATGGCTATATCTGTTTCTGGTCCTTTTACAAAATCACATTCAACATATTGGACAATGAATTCATCATTAGCTCTGCCTAAATGAAACAGAAAAATGTTTTGAAGTACAGTGGTAAAGTGCATCAGGTTATTGAAGTCTGATGACTTTAGCCATTATACCTGTTCTATGCGGAGACTTACTCAAAATTATTTGTCTTATAGTCCTTGCAGCTTTATTTTCCAGAGTTCTACTGAATAACACAAGAACTAAGATTAGGTGTGACAGGAACATTATTTATATAAAATACACATATCATGAGTAAAAGGGACTGAGAAAGAGAATATGCCCATGTTTAACACAATTAAAAAATATTCTCTAGTGGAAATAAGATAACATATCTAATCTTTGGTGCAGAGTGTATTCAACCAGAAAATTAAGTCCTCATTCCACTACTGAGCAGATTCAATCTGTGCAGTATTCATCACCTGTTCTGGCCGATTTACATTCCTCTACTACTAAATTTATAGCTGAAATCTGAACCCATTGTGATGTTATTAGGGGGGTGTTTGGGCAATAATGAAGTCATGGAAATGAAGCCCTTTTAAATGGGATTTATAAAATATCTTATTAAAGGGACCTCCACCTCTTTCTTTTGCCTTTTTTTTTTCTTTTTTGTATATGAGGATACAGTAAGTTGGCAGTCTGCAACCTGGAAGAAGGACCCCACCAGAAACTGACCAAACTGGCACTCTGACCATAGGCTTTTAGCCCCTAGAATGTGAGATATGAATTTCTGTGTTTATAACCACCCAGTCTATGGTATTTTGTTATAGCATCCCAAACTGACTGAGACACCTGCTTTCTACCTCTACTGCTATTACATTTCAGAAAAAAGTAAAAGGGTAAACCGCATTGTGAAAGCTGATGATACAGTTATATTCTAGCAGGTAGGTGTCATACTCACATGGAAATAATAGGGACAGAAACCAGAAACAGAGTAATATCATAATAGAAGAACATTAAAGATGATAGGTAATTCATGTAACATATTGATTGAGTATATAATGAAAAACTCAGATCTCAGTACTGAAACACTAGATAAAAATGCTACCTACAATCACTTAGAAGACATACTAGATACCTAATTAACTTTTAAGTTTGGGGAAGAGGTCAGAAAAGAAAATTCTGACAGTATGCATCAGTTGATTTTTGATAAGTTTGTCAAGAAAAATAGGAGTTCGCCGGGCGGGGTGGCTCATGCCTACAATCCCAGCACTTTGGGAGGCTGAGGCGGGTGGATCACAAGGTCAAGAGATGGAGACCATTCTGGTCAACAAGGTGAAACCCTGTCTCTGCTAAAAATACAAAAATTAGCTGGACATGGTGGTGCGCACCTGTAGTCCCAGCTACTCGGGAGGCTGAGGAGGGAGAATTGCTTGAACCCAGAAGGCGGAGGTTGTGGTGAGCCGAGATCGTGCCATTGCACTCCAGTCTGGGTAACAAGAGCGAAACTCCATCTCAAAAAAAAAAAAGAAAAATAGGAGTTCAAGACAATAGTGACTAGTTTGAAACCACTGATGACAAAGAATGACCGAGTTCACGAACTCAGTGAATACCTGAGGCTTACCTCAGAAGTGGCCAGAATATCATGGAAAGTTATCACGCATGCCAACAGGCTTGTAGAGATTAGGTAGCTGAAGATCATTGAGAAAAATGGACAAAAACTTCTTTATGGGAATGGGTAGATACATGAGGCCTGACTCTGGGCACATAAGGTGAACAATAATTTGTCAATCACATATTGTCACATCATAGCGGAAGAAAACGTCATGTCAGGTAGGTCACAATGAGGCTCTCATTCAGAAACAGTGAAAAAGCAAGGCCTTTCAGAAAAGCCTTTGTAGTGACACTAGGTTGAAGTTACCCCTGGTTCCCATGGGAGGACATGATGGGCTTGTCTGAATAACTGTAAGCTGGCAGTTAACTGAAGCTTGCTACACTGCAATAGTCCCTGTATCTGGAGTGTTCTTGGCCAGTGAATCTTATTTACTGGAGTAGGGTCGAAGAGATGAGTTGCAAATAGGTCATTTGAAGACCTCCCAGCTTCTGTTGTCATGATAGCAGGTGAATCGTAGGCCTTAACTGGAGGGTTCACACCACCCTAATAAAGAACATTCTGTACTCAACAGGACTACAGTGCTTCTAGGGACCAAGGACTGGTATGTCTGGAATTTTGTTGTGCCAGTTTCTATGGTATATGGGATGTGTTGGTGGGCAGATGACTTTCGCAGTTCAAAACCTCTAGACAAAAAGAAGCCACATTGTACAATTGGCTTAATCTATAATATAGATAAATCTACAATGTAGATAGTGCATAAAAATACTTCCTTTTCCAACATGATGATTACAATGCATCATCCAAAAAACCTGGACTTTGATCTTGATGATATAACTATGTGAATTCTTGAGTCACTTCTCCTGAAAGAGTTTGAGTGCATTTTATTACTAACTAGAGAGTGAATTAGGCTTTTAATGGTCTCTAGTAGCTACTAGTGATCTTCACAAGTACTCAATTTCCTCTTCCTGTTAAAGACAGCTCTGGCATACGACTTGTTTCAGTCAATGAAATATTACAAAAATGTCTTATGTGGCATAGTATTTTCTCTTTACTTTGGTAATAAGTATCTATGTATGATGGTGACTCAGTTGGCTGGAATCTTCGGGATCATGCTGGCCGCCTACCTCTGCTTTAAGGAGAGCTGTCGTAAACTGGCATTACGGCAGGGGCAGCTGCATCACTTTTCCTTTCTTTTTCCACTACTTTGGACAAGTAGTAGATCTATAGCTCATTCAAGAAGTAAACTTTGTTGTTTAAAAGGGTAAAGTTTTAAGATTTAAAATATATAAGCTTCATTTTTTTAGAAATAATGTGTTCTATGAATTTATTTCATATAACTTTTCAGAACTACCTTTATGCCAAGGAATATAGCAGAAATTTACACTTTTGCACTAAATTTCAGTTGCTTTGGGTGAGGTAAACACTGTCAACTTACTTTTTTTTAACTTTTAAGTTCAAATGGAGGTTTGTTACACAGGTAAACTTGTGTCATGGAGGTTTGCTGTACAGATTATTTCATCATCCATTTGTTAAGCAGAGTACTCAGTCTTTATTCCAATCCTCTCCCTCTTCCCACCCTCCACTCTCCAAAAGGTCCCAGTATGTGTTGGTTCTCTCTCTATATTCCTGTATTCTCATCATTTAGCTCCCACTTAGAAGAACACGCAGTATTTGGTTTTCTGTTCTATTTCTATGAATATTCTTGAGCTTTATTCTAAAATGTCATTAAATCTTAATTGTTTGTTTGCTTCCTTCCAATCTGGTTTTAATATTGTGCTAGGCAGAATTACAAGACCATTGTCAAGGGTTAATTTTTCCTTATGATGGAGGCAGGACAGTCTGAGTGGTATACTTGCTCCCTCATGAATTATTACAGCTTCCCCTCTGGTGTGCTGTAATACAATGCAATGTCTTTGGCAATGTCTTTGACAATGTGCAGGCAATGTCTTTGGCACTTTGTAAGCTCCATAGATTATTTCCCCTAATTATCTCCTTGGTTCTTTCCACGTCTTTGGGTAGCTCCCTTCCATGCCATGCACTAATCCACATTCAAATGAATACTTGAAGGTACACTTTAAAGGTATTTGGGGTTCTCTTGTGCAGTAATAATCTATTTTATCATCTTTCCTGGAAATTTTGGTCACCTTATTCTGCCCAGAGGTCTGTCTCTGCCTTCTGACCTAAGGGATACTTTCTGGCTCCACTTGATTCCTGCTCCCTGGCCCCTGAGTCAAAGGCTGAAAATGTCTCCAGGCAGTAAACTGGGGAAACAGTAGGATTCATTTTGCTTCCCATTTCACAGCAGTCATTATCCTTCACTGCCCGTGTCTCATGTCTTGAGAGCCATTGTTTCATGTATTTTGAGCAGAGTTTTATTTGTTTCATGTAGAACAGTAAATCTTGTACTGCATTTTGGCTAGAGCTGGATGTTATGTTTGTTTTTAATGCAACATAATTAGCCTTTCTTGACTTCTACAGAGAATGTTATATTAGTATCAGTATGCTCAAAAAATATATGGAAGACAAATTTTTAAATTTTACATATAAATTTCAAAGAAGTTCTGAACACTGTGTGGTGTGTGTGTGTGTGTGTGTGTGTGTGTGTGTGTGTGTGTGTGATATAACAAGAGAAGTGCAATATTAAACAAAATCAATTAGCATTCTGTACAAGACAGAGAGACCAGGTAGCTGATCACACAATTACTGGCTGGGCTAGTGAAGTTAATGTTATGTAGGTACCGCTACGTGTTGGGTTTAATTTCACAAACTACAGCTAGCATGAAGAAACCAGGATGCTACTCTGTCACACAGAGTTCAGGTTGCCATTTTTTCTCTTGTAACAGTGCTTCGACAGCCATCATTTTCTTGAAGCATGAGGCTGGTAATTAGACAATAAGACACACAGTCCAATTTCTGCCAACACCAATTTCTGTCAGGGCCACTTTAACTACCCATAATATTCCAGAAATACTGATCTGCCTCATTTTAAAATATAATACTAAATTTGAATTCAGAACTTTAGCTTTAAGGGTATCTAAGAAACGGAATATTTAGCTTTCCAACCATTAACAGTACAAGGTTGTTACTGTCAATTCACATATTCATCACTGTATCACTCTACTCAAATTCTATTCATAGTTTTCTATGCATAATAAATGTCCACCTTTACTATGAGATGAAGCCAAAAAAGATAGCCCAGGCACCGTCAGTTATATTATCTATCTCAAAGTTGTAACCAATCTCTGTTTATTTGGTCAAAATTCCTCCTTGGTTTTCTATAACCAAAAACTATTAATAGCCAACTATAAGAAATTCACCATATATAACGTATTAAGGAAAAGTAACAGCAATATCTATATTCCTAATGTGACAAAAAAGAAAATATTCAAAGGCACTGCATTACAGGAAAGTCGTAGGGGAATATAGCTATAGCTATAAATATAGATGCATTTGAAAGAAAGGGAGAATATATTCAGTTACCAAAGTCATTTCAGTTCACAAGGCTTTTATTGATATTTGTATAATACTCTTATTCCACATATTCTGTGTTGCCTTTTCCCTTAGATGGCAATTCAGCACCTGAAATTTTATTACCTATTACTCTGAGCTATAAGTGTGTCTCCTTTTTCTCTGACTACAAGTTCTAAAATAACTGAACAATTCACCTGAGAATCCCATGTACTCCAAACACACTCCTCTCTACCTACTTATGGTGGTTAATTTTGTCCCACTGCTTTGGCTAAGAGATGTCCAGGTAGCTCGCAAAACATTTCTGAATGTGTCTGTGAGAGAGCTTCTAGAAGAGATTTACATTTGAAGTGGTAGACTGAATAAAGAATATCTGCCTTGGCCGGGCGCGGTCTCAATCCTGTAATCCCAGCACTTTGGGAGGCCAAAGCGGGTGGATCACGAGGTTGAGAGATCGAGGCCATCCTGGTCAACATGATGAAACCCCGTCTCTACTAAAAATATAAAAAATTAGCTGGGCATGGTGGCTTGCGCCTATAATCCCAGCTACTCGGGAGGCTGAGGCAGGAGAATTGCCTGAACCCAGGAGGCAGAGGTTGCGGTGAGCCGAGATCATGCCATTACACTCCAGCCTGGGTAACAGGAGCGAAACTCTGCCTCAAAAAGAATAAAATAAAATAAAATAAAAGAATATCTGCCTTCACCAATGTGGGCAGGCATCATTTCATTCATTTATAATCTGAATATAACAAAGCTGAATAAAGGTAATTTTTCTCTCTCTGCTTGATTTGGGACATCTTTCTTCCTCTTCTCTCGGATGCCAACACTCTGGTTCTCAAGCATATGGACTCAGACCAGACATAGATCATTGCTCCTCTGATTTTCGTTTGGACTCTGAAGTACACCTCTGGCTTTCTTGGTTCTCCAGCTTGCAGATGGTGGATTGTGGGATTCTTGGCTTTTGCATTCACAGGAGGTGTGAGTCTATAATAAGCCTTCTCATATAAATACAGTTGTTCCTTGATATTAATGGGAATGAATTTCAGGACCTCCCACAGATACCAAAATCCACAGATGCTCAAGTCTTTAATATAAAATGGTATATTATTTGCCAACAACATATGCCCATCCTTATATGTACTTTAAATCATCTCTAGATTCCTTATGCTACCTAGTACAACGTAAATTTTAGGTGAATAGTTGTTATACTGTACTGTTTAGGGAATAATGAAAAAACTGTATGTGCAGCACAGACATAATTTTAAAAATTTATGTTTTTAGTTGAATCCACTCGGGCAGAATCCACAGATAGGCAGGGTCATGGAATTAGTTCTGTTCCTCTGGAGAACCCTAAAGCTGACTTCTTGATAATGAGAATTAAGCACCCCACAAAGTACAGTCAACATTTTCTTTCCTTTTTGGTTCAATGACACAGGGATCTAAAATAAAATGATGACTGCATAGAACTGGGGTTAAGTTCTCTGAGTGAATTTAACCTCTGCACAAGGAGAACACAAACTTGTAGAAATAAAAAACAAAAATTGGTTGGTGGATCATTACAAAATTCCACTTAATATCTTGAACACCAGAAAATATGTGTGGCCATGGGGAAAACAGAAGCAAATATTGCCTACAGAAAACATGTTCTAACCCAGAATAACTGATTACTACAGTCCATACAAACTGATACTTGCATGAATCACATACCATAGTACAATATAGTCACTGCTTATAGAGAGGTGTTACTAAGACTTCACAAAGTCACTCTAACTTTACATTAAACAGTTTGCTGGCTGAGAAAACTATGGTAAAACACATCCTTAGACATAAGCTACTCCATAATTAATGTTGTTGTTATTATAAAGTAAATTGTTTATTCAAAAATAATGTTGTGTGATATCATAAAAGTGAATGAGGCATTCAATAGATCCACAATTATAGTGCTTAGATGCCATGCCCATCCAGGGGAGGCAGGGAGTGGTGTGCTACCCCATTGGAGAAACCGTGCTTCTTCTGTGGATCTGTGCAACACATGGATCAGGAGACCCTCCTCATGAGCCCACGCTCATTAGGCAGCACATTAAAAAGCTTATCCACAATAATCAAGTTGGCTACATCCCTGGGATGCAAGTCTGCTTTAATATAAACAAATCTATAAACATAATTCATCACATAAGCAAAACCAAACACAAAACCCACGTAATTATCTCAATCAGTGCAGAAAAGGCCTTCGATAAGATTCAACATCACTTCATGTTAAAAAAACTCAAGAAATTAGGCATTGATGTAACATACCTCCAGATAATGAGCCACTTATGACAAACCCACAGCCAATTTCATACTAAATGAACAAAAGCTGGAACCATTCCCGATGAAAACCGGCAGAAGAAAAGGATGCCCTCTCTCACAAGTCCTATTTAACATAGTATTGGAAGCTATGGCCAGGGCAATCAGGCAACAGAAAGAAATAAAGGGTATTCAAATAGGAATTGAGAAAGTCAAACTGTCTCTGTTTGCAGATGACATGATCCTATAACTAGAAAATCCCATTGTCTCAGACCAAGCTTCTTAGGCTGATGAGCAACTTCAACAGTCTCAGAATACATATTCGATGTGCAAACATTACAAGCATTTCTGCATAACAACAATAGAGAAGCAGAGAGCCAAATCACGAATGGACTCCCATTCATAATTGCTACAGAGAGAATAAAATATTAAGAATACAGCTATTCCTAAAAATACAGCTAAGGGAAGTGAAGGTCCTCTTTAAGAAGAACTATAAACCATTGCTCAAGGAAACCAGAGAGGACACAAACAAATGGGAAAATCCATTCTCATGGATAGGAAGAATCAAAATTGTGAAAATGGCCATATTGCCCAAAGTAATTTATAGATTCAATGTTAATCCCATCAAGTTATCATTTACATTCTTCACAGAATTAGAACAAAACTATGTTAACATTCATATGGAAGCAAAAAAGAGCCTATATTACCAATACAATCCTAAGCAAAAAGAACAAAGCTGGAGGCATCACACTACCTGACTTCAGACTATAATATGAGGCTATAATAACCGAAGCAACATTGGCTGGTACAAAAGCAGACACATAGACCAATAGAACAGAATAAAGATATAAGAAATAAGGCAACACATTTATAACCATGTTATTTTCAACAAGCCTAACAAAAATAAGCAATGGGGAAATAATTTTCTATTTAATAGATGGTGCTGCGAGAACTGGCTAGCCATATGCAGAAAACTGAAATTGGATCCCTTCCTTACACCTTATATAAAAATTAATGCACTCTGGAGTAAATATTTCAATGTAAACCCAAAACTGTAAAAACCATTGAAGAAAAACTAGGCAATACCTTTAAGTACATAGGCACAGGCAAAGATTTCATGAGAAAACCATCAAAAGAAATTGCAACAAAAGCAAAAATGGGCAAATGTGATACAATTAAACTGAATGGTTTCTGCACAACAACAAAAGGAACTGTCATTAAAGTGAACAGATAATCTACAAAATGGGAGAAACTTTTTCGAATATATCCATCTGATTAACTCTAATATCCAGAATCTACAAGGAATTTTTTAAAAATTACAAGAAAAAACAACCCCATCAAAAAGTGGGCAAAGGGTATGGGTAGACACTTCTTAAAAGGCGGGTGTTGAATGATGAGAACACATGGACATAGGGAGGGGAGCATCACACACTGAGGTCTGTGAGGGGGAATGGGGAGGGACAGTGGTGGGGTAGGGAGCTGGGGAGGGATAACAGGGGGAGAAATGCCAGATATAGGTTGATGGGGGGATGGAGGCATCAAACCATCATGGCATGTGTATACCTATGCAACAATCCTACAAGTTCTGCACATGTACCACAGAACATAAAGTATAAACAAAATAAAAAATAAAGAAAACAAATATGGTCTCATTTAATGCTTATTCTGAAATGTGTATATGTGTACCATTCTTCCCCAAACCCTTTTTGAGGAACCTACTAACACTTTTTTTTTAACTGTCTGTATCTTATTGCCATGTGGTTATTCATTGTTCATAAATCATTGCAGATTTGTAACTCAGGTACTTCTTCCTTTAAGAAAAAGGTACCTGCAGCTATACTGCACAAAGTCCTGTTCACATGAGGGATTCATTTTCTCTACTAGCTTGCAGTTCCATTTTAGGTTGTGTGAATAAAATAGTTTAGCCTTCTACTTCTAGATGAAGCCAATAAATGAGCAAAAACAAACTATAAATAGGTTTTAGATTTGATTTCCAGAGGTATCTGCTTAATATAATCTTTCCATGAGCCTGTAGACATGTAAAAAACATTAGTAGCTTTCAGACATATAGCTAATCCTTTCTCATTTATACCATTTCCATTTGTTTAAGGTGTCCTGCTTCAAAACCCTGGGAAGCTAAGACTACTTTTCATAAGAATAATGGTTCTTAGTCTAGCATGTTCCATAAACTAGACATCAGCTAGATGCTTCTCAGATGGAAGATTTCCATAGACTCCAACCAGGGTCCTGATTCAACAAGGAAACAATAAGCCTCATTTGGATGCACTGGAACAATAGGGTTAACAGCAACCATCATGGCAACTAAACATTCTCTAATTCCGTGTTATTTAGTACATGAGTTAGAACCAAATATTCATCTAAATATCTTACCTCTAAAACATATGGATCCAGTAAGCATTAGGTCTTCTAGCAGCTAAGAAAAGCAGCTGTTACAATAGATAACTGCAAATTTGCTGAAAAAGAAAATAAAGTTCAGAATTAGATAGGAAGAAATAAAAACTTAGTAATCATAGGTTACATGATTACACACATAAATACATTCAACACAAACTTTCAGAATGAGACTAGATATACATTGTATATATATATATGCATTTTATTTCAAAATCAAAACAACAAATTTTGTTTTCCTTTTCTATCAGATTCTAATATTTATATGGAAATGCAGTAGCCTAAACATAAACAAAATGCTAATGAAGAAGAATATGAGAAGAACACATATTGTCATCTATCAAGACTCACACAAAGAACTGTAAAATTATTGTAGGAATTGACAACATGACAAATGGAGCAGAATAGCAAGGCCAGGAATAGACCCATGCATCTATAGAAGCTTGGTATGTACAGGTATGGCCTTGCAAACAATGAAATGAGGACAAACTGTTTAATAATTGGTGCTACAAAGTTGGTCTACTCATATTTAAAAGACAAAATTTTATCTCTATATCACACTATTAAAAATTACATCAGGTGGATTTATGACTTAAATGTTAAGGTCAAATATATAAAGGCTCTTAAGAGATAACAGGGAGGAGAATATTTTCATGAACTTCAGGAAAGAAAAGATTTTTAAGGCAAAACAGAAAGCATGATATAAGGAATATGTTGGTATACTATATAGATGTTAAAACTAAAACCGTGGCCGGGTTCAATGGCTCACACCTGTAATCCCAGCAGTTTGGGAGGCCAAGTAGCCTTCCTGCTTCCAATTATAATATAGAACAGTTGGAATACCATTATGTAATATATAATATAGAAAGCTAGACAGAGTCACTATCACCCCAATCATAAGAAAAAGCAAGTTAATCTATAAAGTTATAACTTAAACCTGCCAGAGAGCTAACATTGCAGGAAAAACACTTCATTTGAAGAGTAAGGAACATAGGTGTTTGCAACAAGATTTTGGATATGCTTCTCTTTACACCTACAGAAGTATAAGAAGAATCTGCTAAAATTTTTAACAGTGTTAAAGGCTGAGTGTAATATAGAAATAAAGCCCCCGAAAGCTTCAGACCCAACAAGAGCTCACATATACTTGAAGATTCTCTCCTTATCTCTATCTTGCACAAACAAAAGAGACTGGGTCAAGACGCAGAAATAAGAAAATCCTCATCACTTGGAGAAGAAAAGCAATTACCCCAGAGGAAAAGACTCAGAGCGCTACCCAAACTCTCTCTCCTTCAGAACAAAAGTTTTCACTCACTAAGGATTTGGTAACAAACCATTTTGCCCCCAACAAACAAGTAAATACTTAATGCAGAAAAGTTTCTGAACTCTGAGGTAGGTCGTATGTCTAAGAAAACCCCATGAGAGAGACACAGAGCCAAATGCATGTGTAATACTAAAGATTATCTTAGCTGTCCCCCATCACTAGATAAGTATATGTCACCTACAATTGGGATATGGGCAGGTAAAATCCTAAAGAGAGACCCTCTTTAGGCTCCAGGAGCACAAGAAAACACATAGCTGATGGTAGATGAGGAAGATTGAAAAAAACTCTCCCACATATTAGCATGTACCCTCAGCATCAGTTAAGCCTAGACAATTTTGAAACTAGTGGTCCACCATAATAATAAAACCTGAACCCAACTGAAGCTTTGACTAGATTCATATAATACCCTTATTCAAGGATAGAAGAGATGTGATCCTCTCTAGGAATAGCTAATACTTATCTCAGACTCAGGTATCTTTCACATCATAAATTGTCACAGAAACTTGAATTTAAACTGCACTAAAATTCTAATATGCAATGAATAATGAAACAAATATTAAAAATAAAGATTGAGACTAATGATGACAATAATGTAAAAGAAAACAACTTTGCCATAAATAGCTAGTAGGAGTGTTTATCGACACAAACATTTTGGAAGCTATTTGGAAGTATTTACTAAAGGTAGACTATAACTCAGTAATTAATTATATGCCCAATTGTGTATATATTGATATCAAAAAAGTATAAGATAATGTTATGTATTATTAATAAAAATTCATAACAAAGATATATTTCTAAGATATGATGGATTTATCTTGAGTTGTACTATGTATTAAAAGAACAATTCATCAAAATATATAATAATCATAAAAATGTATGTACTTCAGAATGCATGAATTAAAATACATCATGTAAAATTGTATTCATTTAATTACAAGCATTTATTAAAGTCTTAGTTTGTGTGAGACCCTCTTCTGGGCGCTTTGAAGCCTTCGCTCAAGGAAAGGGAAATTATCTGTGCTTGTCTAGCTTTTATTCCAGAGCACAGAACCCACAACAACAACTGCACTTGGAAGTTTTTACACATCACTTTTAAAAACTGACAGATCAATGAGCCAGATAAAAACAAGAGTATAGACCTTAATTATGCAATTAGGAAGCTTAGACTACATGTCTAATTTTATGTAGAGAATCAGCAATGCATTACTTTATACATACATATAAAACAGACAACAAAATTATTATGTATTAGGCGACCAGGACAGCCATGATTATCAGTCTACCATCATCAGAAAAGAGGAAACACATAATTCTATCTCAATGTAATAAATATATAAATCAAGAACATTCACATAGTAAAAACTTTCCCTATTTCTGCAAACAAAACAGCATGTAATTAATTAGCTTTAGGGTTAAGGATAAAAGCTTGGCTCCCCCTTTACTCTGGAAAGTAGGCTTTGAATGTTGGCCATGGCACCTGGGAGAGATTTTCTCAGCTCTCCTCTTTCTCCTGATGCCCTTGAAAAACTGTGATCTTGCATGTTGGGGATACCTCGTGAGTTCCACAGACTCTTATTTTTCCCTGTTTTGCTTTCAATAATCCCTCACTGATTGACACCCTGCAATCAGAAAGAACCCTGGCACCCAGGCCACCTCTCTCAGGTCTTTGGCTCTGCACCACCTTCTGCACATGGTGGGAAGTCCATGGGAAGTAGAGCATGGGTGAGTGCAGTAAGGAACAGCTACAGCTTGAACTCCTTGCAATTCTAGCCACTGACCCAATCCAGGCATAATTAAAGAGTTGATAAAAATGTGGCTGATTTCTCCATACGTCTTAGGATAGCACAATCTGTGTCAACCTGCTGCTTTGCCAGGTTTGAAAGCATTTTGCCTCCCAGAAATGTCTAGTCATTTTCTGGAATTCAACTTAGCTAGCTTTCTCTGCATCCTCAGCTCTCTGATGGGTTTAAAAAATATGATGGCTTTGCAGCTCACTTGGCTGGTTTTTTATTTTTTTAAGGAGATATGATGGTCTGCTGAGTCTTTGTGTGCTCTCAACACTAACACACTAAACATCATTCACAAACTGCATGATGACATGACTATAATTAATCACTATATTGCCAACAGAAAATGTTATCTAAATTCTGAAACCAGCCATTGATTTTAACTGTTTAAGCTTAGAAGTGTTTTTCCAACTGATATCTACTTAGAGTTTGCATCCAGCTATTTCCAACACATTGTTCCATGCAATCACCCCTTACACTCATTCAGAAACAACTTCCTCTGGCACCTGTGTTTGCATGTGCATCCACTCTTGATGGCGATGTTTAGATCCATGATTACAGAGAATGGCCTGTCTCCTCCTGCTTATCCTGTCCCCATGTCCTTCTTCAGGAAAAACAATTTGATGTAAACTCAGTGAACCTTACCTTTCTCTTCATTCTAGAATACTTTCTCCTTGCCTCTTAATTTACCTTAGATATGCCTCTCCCCACTAAAGAACAATTTTCCTGCAGTTTCTGAAGTAAGGATTGTTTTTTGTGCTATTTCAGATGGTAGTTAAACACCATTTTTCTTGCTCAAAATTAGTCCTTCTCAAACATGACATTTTCATTTTTAGACAAACAGTTCCTTTGGAGCTCATGCATTCCAAGTTTATACACTCTACATTCTTCTGGTACCAATTCATGCCTTCCATCTTTGTTACAGCAGTAATTTATGTAATATCAGCATATATGTGGACTTATCACCAGAGAGACCACACACCATTCCCCTGATTCCTCTAAACCAATGATTTTCACCTCCACTCCCTAGTCTTGCTATGTTACCATAACCTGCCCCTTGTCATACTCCTGAACAGCTCTACTTCTCAACTGATTAAACAGGGAGATTTCTGAAAACAGTCTTCTAGTTCTCACTAGGTCCCATATTGTTTTACCCCAATGGATTAATTGCTTTTCCATTATATCTCTATTTATTTTCAGTTATTTTCTGTTTTTACCCTTCCCCCATAACTTAAAAAGTTTCCATGATAAAACTCTTCTAATGACTTTCTCAAGATCCCCCTTAAACTGAACACTTCTACATTATTTTCTTTACATTGTCTTACATTTCTTTTGTTAAAAACACCAATTTGAATCAGGTAAATGCTTATATTTCAATCATCTTACAGAAACTGATAATAAATGTCATGCTACAGAAAGTTGTTTATAATTTTTTTTACAAAAAATATTAAGCTACTTTTTATCTTGACATCAGGTGCTTCATGTTAAATGAAATGCTTTTAATTCACTATTTTCATCTTGATCTTATATTTTTCACATTGAGGAGAAATTATTTATAAAGACTGAACAGGTTTATTTTTAAAGTAATAACGAACAAAGCACCCCATTTGCTATCTGAATTGCACACAGGGATATTAAAAGAAATAAAAATAACTGAATTTTAAATTTTATAGCTTATTTTTGAAAACTAATTTGGAAATGACAGCATGACTGAACACCTATAGTGCACTGGAAGTCAAACATTGTCAAAACACTAAATTTTGCACCACTCTGAAATGAATGGTACATCATTCTTGATCTGCATACTTGGATTGCAAATATTTTTATATTTAACTTGTGTAATTTAAGGAAGATTTAATGTATGAGATTAAAAAATGTTCATGAGATTTGAAATGACACATCTTAACCACAGCTGGTAGTATGGGACTGATAAAACGCTGCTGTGTCAGAGCTTGCTGCTGGAAATAAAATGATAGTTCACAGTAAACCTGTTCTTCAATTAATCATTGAAAAGAAGGTAAAATGTTTATAAGCAAAACCTTTCAGAAACTCAAGGCAGTTAGATGTGGCAATAAATGAGAGGGACAAATGAGTTTCTAGGATATCATTCTTCACACTGTCTAATGATTTCAGCCTTGAATAATTGAGGGCCAAAATTTAAGAAGTACTGTACACATTTGGTGCTGTCTATAATTTTTGAACCCTTAATGATAATTAAAGATGTATCTGAGATATGTACAGGAATACCAGATAGAAAAGGCTATCATCAGGAATTCAAATTTTACATTTGGTCGTCCCCACCAAATCTTTATACATCATCACATTTTTCAACCAAGGACACTGTATTGGTTTGTTTACACACTGCTATAAAAACCTACCTGAGAGTAAATTATTTATGTAAAAAAGAAGAGGTTTATTGACTCACAGTTCTTTATGGTTGGGAGGCCTCAAAAAACTTACAATCATGACAGAAGCTAAAGAGAAAGCAAGGCATGTCTTACATGGTGTCGAGAGGGAGAGAGAATAAGGGAGAAGCAAGCACCTTCTTCACACGGTGGCAGGAGAGAAAGAAAGGAGGAGGAAGAGCCACAGTTTTAAACTATCAGATCTCACAAGAACTCACTTACTATCATGTTCTCCTTAAACTCTCAGCGTGAGTGAAATCGCCCACATGGTCTAGCCACCTTCTAACAGCTGCCTCTGTCAACACCTAGGATTACAATTTCAGGAGACATTTGAATGGGGAAACAAAACCAAACCATATCACACATTAAAAGCACAAAATAAATTATACATATATATGTATAATATGTATATATGGTAAATATATATATATGCCATATATACCATATATATATATATGGTATATACCATATATATATACCATATATGGCATATATACTATAAATATATACACACACACACACACACAAATACACACCATATGATATACCATGTGTGTGTATATATATGATGCTGTGTAAACAGAATATATACATACACACACACCATATATGGTATACCATACACACACACACACACACATACCATATATATATATATATATATATATATGGTCAAAACTTGTTTAGAAGCCAGAAGGGTTAAAAAAGAATAGGAAAAAAATCTGTGTCCTGTGACTTTACAAAAGCACTGTCCTCTTTTGAACATTGAGGTAGACAGTCTGTAAGACTTCTTTTAGTCTTCAGCATTATTTAACAGATTTTCTAGAACGGGTAATAATAGCATTGCACTAGAGATTTCAGCATATGCTTCCATTTGTGTTTCCTGGAGTAGGCAAGCACATTCATTAGTATGTTTAGCTTATCATACTATCCTTGCACATGGAAATACTACTTTGCATCCTCCAGGACTACAACTGCATTAGTTATCTATTGCAGTGTAAAAAATTGTCCTAAAATGCAGGCTCTTAAAACAACAGACATTTATTATCTCATAATTTCTGCATGTCCAGAATCCAGGGGCAACTTAAGACCTCTGGCTCAAGGTGTGCAATCAAAGTATTAGCTGGGATTGTAGTCATTTTATGACTCAGTGATGGGTGATCAGCTTCCAAACTTACTCATGTGGTTTTTGATAAATTCAGTTTCTCCAGGTTGTTGAACTAAGGGCCTCTGTTCCCTGTTGGACAGAAACTGAACTCTTGCTACATGAACTCACTGGGAGAGAACACAAGGGCATAAATATCAGGAAATAACGGTCATGGGAAACCATTTTGGAAGCTGAATACTGCAATCACCCTACTCAATTCTATAATTAAGAGAAGAAAGTAAAGAGCGTAAGATTTGTTATAATTGTACAAAGTACTGTTTTCTGCATGGGAAAAAGACCAAAAATATCCAATTCAAAAAAGTCAATGAATAACTAACACACATAAAAGTCAAAAATAGTGATTTAACCTTCAAGGTGAGTCTCCGAAATCATGCCCTGAATGCTCTGATTAACACATTCACTATAAAGTCAGCCAGTGGCCTTAGTGTCCAAAGTGAGAATTGTAAATGATCATGAATATGGCTACACTGAGTCCAAGAAATCTGAGTCAATTTTTGAAATGCACCCATCAATTCTCTTTAATTTACAAATGCATCATATGATCTTTGTATCCCTTATAATACCTTATACATTATAGATGCTCAATAAACATTCATTATGGGGAAACAAAGGCTGTCTAGTGATTCTCTGTATTTCAGCCATTCAAATTTGGTGAAACAAATAGGCACAGATTTGCAAATTTATAGATTAACTGAGGAGACAAAATGTATGTAACTGAGAACATGCACAGTATCAAGTCACTCCAAAAGTAGTTTTCAATGTCAGAGGTTAAATGTTTTTAATAATGTGAGGTAGAATGCAGTCCTGGGATTGAGCAGATCAAAACTCAAGGGAAATCATTTGGTAAAGTGGGTGGTTAGTATAATCTATTTAATTACACTTCTATCAAATAAAGATATTTTTGTTGGGATTACTTTTACATTCAACTAAAATAATGCAATTTATTATTTTGAATCGCTATACACAACCAAAAATATACGGTAAGAAATAATCCAAGAAATATGAAAATACATGCATATAAACATGTATATACATAAGCACATGCATAAAGGCATGAGCTGATGTGTGATTGATGAAGTTAGTGAACTAGTGAAAAGCAAACCAATTCCATTTAGATAAACCAGAGTAAGCATAAATTCAGAAACATATAGAGGATCTCTGATTTGGGCAGGTTTAAAAACAATGCATTCTTTTTTTAAAATCATTTCTATTTTTTCCAATTCTAGTAATGCATATGCCTCCCTTTTATATAGACTATTTAAATGTAACAAAAATAAGTAATAAATAGGATAAATACAAGGACAGGCCAATTTTTTTTGCACTGCTTAAGTTTAATAAGAAATATATACTCCTCATGACAGAAATTGAGAAATGCCTTTTGTAATGTATTTTGTCACTCAGGATTTTTCTTTTATATGTATATGTGTTTTATATATAGTCTTATACTTGTTTTCATTCCACACCATATATTCCGTATAGCTTAATTTCACACCACCATTGCTGAAATGTTCTAACCAAAGATAACGTTTCACTCTGATGGCTGAGTGAAAAAGGTTAAAATATTCTGTATATTTCTTATTCCTCCTTATATTTTCAAGTTGTTAGCTATTCACAGTGATTCCTATGTCAGCCAGAAAGGGCAAATTTCAGCTGTGAGTTACTATCTTCTGATACCTGACAGGTTTTGTTTATCCACATAAGAACCGATTTTTACATATTCAGTAGGCACACAGACCTGTCTTACTGTGTCTCCTGAAATGCTAACCTCATCAAGAAGGGGTTGACTATTCCGTCGCTCTGTCAAGATAGAGACTTCTCATTGCTCCCTTTGGTTTTGCACTTGCCCTTGTTTTTGCAAAACTTGTATGTGACTTTCCACTAAAGAAAATAAATTTAACATGATACATTTTAATGTATAGATTCCAATAGAGAGACAGACATATTATAAAAATAGAAAGATATATTTTAGAATAACTGCCTGAATCCTGATTCTATCATTCACTAGTGATATAACTTTAGGTAAGTGTTTGAAAAACTATATTTTAAATGATGGCCAAATTAATATGGCCCAAGAATGTGACTATATGAAAGAACTGAGGCAGAACAAATAATTAATAATCAAAGTTGCAGAATAATCAAGCTTTCATAAACAATCACCAATGTAAGAATTAAGAGAAATCTTACAAATGTGTTAATCAAATATTAATATTTAAGCATAAAAGCAAAACCCCAACCTGCTCTAGGTAATAATGATAATGCATTGGCTATAAATTGTTACTCACCCAAATTATGGGAACTCAGTGTATTTGTTTATACATAGACACATTAGAAGTCATGTGCCTTTTTGAACTCTTTTGCTTTTAGACCACTTTTTAAAGTATCAAATAATAACTTTCAGCCATCAGTTAATATTTATGCATGCCAACTTTAGTAACTATAGAACCAATAAGCCTTTGCATACACACACACATACACACACACACACACACACACACAAATTAACATCTGTGGAATTTTACATAATTCCCCTATTAAAAACAAACAAAAAAAGCCTTGCATTTTAAAAGTAGCTTTTAACTAAGCAGAGTTTACTTTAGTCTGCTTATGTGGTATAGAACATATGTTGGAAATTTTTTTTAACAAGTTACTAGATTTGCATTCACAAGCTAAATCGCTATCTACAGAAACTTATCATATGTGAGATTTGAGTCAGTTTCTTTTACTAGTGTTAGTGAAATGAATCATCTCTTAAATCTTCTATAAAAATTTTCTCAGTTAGTTCAATGGATCTCTACTTTTTACCTGAATTCAGGCAGGAAATAAAAGTGAATAATTCAGTTAATGTGGGAAACACTGGGTTACAAACAATTAGAATTTATTTATTATTTATTATTTTATTTTATTTATTCTGAGCTGTAGTCTCGCTCTGTCACCCAGGCCGGAGGGCGGTGGTGCCATCCCCACTCACCACAACCTCCCCCCTCCTGGGTTCAAGTGATCCTTCTGTTTCAGCCCCCTGAGTAGCTGGAATTACAGTCACACGCTACCACACCTGACTAATTTTGATATTTTTAGTATGATGGGGTTTCACCATGTTGGCCAGGCTGGTCTTGAACTCCTGACATCAAGTGATCTGCCCACCTTGGCCTCCCAAAATGCTGGGATTACAGGCATGAGCCACTGTGCTCAGCCTAATTACAATTTAAAATGTTATATATTATACATAAAAATATTATATAGTACCATGTATTATCATATAAAGTATTGTGTAATATACATTAGAATATCATAAATGTATATGATATATATGTCTCCAATAAGACAGTAAATGCACAGAATTTTCCAAACATATTTGGTCATAGGTTCTCATTTCCAAAGAGACTGTTATGAATCTGGAATAGCACTGCCCAACAGACAGTCCTATAATCAATGAAATGTTCCATATATGTTCTGTCCAAAACCCAAACTACTAGTCAGAAATGGCTACTGAGTATTTGAAAAATGACTAGTGTCATTGAGAAACTGAATTTTAATGTTACTAAATTTAATAAAATTTTAAATAGCTCCTGGTGGCTAGTGGTTACTTTATTGGACAACTCAGGTCTGTATTCTCAAAAGATACGCTGTTTTATCATTCCATTTTATCAGTAATTTGGTTAGATGGCAAGTACCTCTAGGGCACATCGATCTCCAGGAACATGATGATTGCAGATATATCCATGGAACAGGACTAGGGAAAGTCTGTGTGACATGTTCGCAGCAGTGTTAATGAGTGGACAATGGGAAGGCCCAGGGGAAATGTCTCCAGCAATAGAAAAGGGCCAAGAATCAGCAATGGATGTTGGGCGAGGCCAAAGGCAACCACAAAATTTAAACTCATTATTTATTTCAGCTCTCCACTAAGCACCCGTAATTTATTGATACTCTTAGTGTTTATAAGAAAGGTAGAACGGTCATGAGTAAGGTGACATGAAATGTTGCATTCATGCGACATAGCTCCTTTTCACAGACAAGCCTAGAATTGTGTAGTAATAACAGGCATAGAATGAAGATGTATTTCATTCAAATGGCACTTGATTTTCATTGTATATATAATGGCACAAGCAAACATATATGATTATGACAGTATGCTAAGTGAAATAAACCAGACACAGAGACACAAATATTGCAGGATCTTACTTACATATGGAATCTAAAAAAGTCACATTCATAGAATTAGAGAGTAGGATGATGTTTACTAGAGGCTGGGGGCTGCAGGGAAGTAGACTGGAAAAGGAGAACTGCTGGTATAAAATGCATAAATGTTCAGCTAGACAGGAAGAATCGGTTCAGATGATTTATCGCACAGCATGGTGACTCTAGTTAAAGATAATGTATACTTTGTAATTGCTAAAGTAGGAAATTTTTAATATTATCTACATAAATAAATGATAAATTGTTGAGGCAATGGATATGGTAACTATCCTGATACTTATGCCATAAATATATATACATATTATTTTTCAATTTAAAACAAAATGTACAAAATTATGATTTTTAATTTTTTGTTTTATTTCATATCTTCCTCATTTCTAGTCATATTTATAAAACATTCTGAACTATTTGTTTATGTTAAATAATTTGTCTAAGTTTTCATCTGAAGTATTAGGTAACAACTTTTACAGATTTTTTTCTGGTTTTATCGATCTTCATGTCCATATTAACTTTACTTTTATCTTTTCATTTCTTATAACAACTGTGTGTGTTACTTTACTGTAATCCCCACTTGCATCCATTCTTAAAAGAAATGTATTTTTATAGCATAACAGGGGTAGTTTTATTTTTTGTGTGAGTGGAATAGGCTGTGGTCACTTTTCTCTGTTAGCCATTTCTGTATCTTTCAATTTAGAGAGATGTACTATTTTGCTCTTAAGTCTTTTCTTGTATCAGTTTGATTCACTCATCCTTCCCATCTGGTCCTCTTCTTTCACTTAACCCAGTGCTACTGAATGTTCAAATAAATTTATATCTGTTAACTTTTTTTATTTTTAAGAGTAAGTTTCTGTCTTTTGGGCACAGGTATTTGCTTCACCTCATTTTCATTTTGAAGAACTTGAACCATTATCTCACTCTTTGCTCTTTGTCTGTTTCTGTTAAAGTTTTGCATTTATAAACAAATTGGAACCTCAAAGGATTTTCCCAAATTTTCCTGATCATGTTCAGACTTGTTCACTGAGGTTTTAACTAACCATGGGGATCCACTCATTTTGTATGTGCATTTGCTGATAAATTTGGTCTCTGGAGTTAATATTCATTATCACTTTTCATTACCCACCACTCCATTGAAGAAGTTCTTGTGTTTACTTGGATGTGATTGGTAATTAACATTATGAGCCTAAGAAGTAGTGCCTTATTAATGACAGAGACTTGTGAAAAAATGTCTATTTAGATCATTTCTCATTGTTTTATCAGGTTACTTTTTAATTTATTTGCTATTGAGTTGTATGAGTTCCTTATGCATTTTGAATATTAGCTACTTATCAGTTGCATGGCTTACAAATATTTTCTCCCAGTCCGTAAGATGTCTTCTCATTTTGTCTATTGTTCTCTTTGTTTACATATGGAATCTATAAAAGGCAAATACATTGAAACACAGAGTAGAACTGTGATTACCAGGAGCAGGGAGGTAGGAAAAATGGGGAGATGTTTGTCAAAGTGTACAAAATTGCAGTTACATAGTATGGATAAATCTGGAAATAAATGTACAGCATGATGACTGCAGTTAATAACAGTCTATTGTATACTGGAAATTGGCTAAAAGAGTAGATTTTAGAAGCTTTTACCGTACGCATAAAAGACAAAAAGGATAATTATGTGAGGAAATGGATATGTTAATTTTCTTGACTGTAGTAATCATTTCATGTATCTGTATATCAAAACATTGTCTTGAACACCTTAAATATATACAACTATTTAAAAGATACAGGTTTTAAAATTTGTTATATATGATAGGCTGAATATTACTACTCTCACCCTCTAAAAGATGTTCACATCCTAATCCCCCAAACCAGAGAATATGTTACTTTGTACAACAAAAAGTACTTTGCATGTATGACCAAATTAATGATATTGAGATGGGGATACTGTCAGGGATATTGTTAGGATATTGTCAGGGATACGGCCTAATATAATTACAAGGGTCCTTGCAAGAAGGCAATGTGACCACAGAAGCAGTCATTGGAGTGGTACAGTCACAAGAAATGCAGCCACCAGAAGCTGGAAGAAGCAAGGATGGGATTGTCGCCTGGAGCCTCCAGAAAGAAAAATCTTGCTGACACCACAACTTTAGCCCAGCAAAACTGATGTTGAACTTCTAGCCTACAGAATTGTAAGACAATTAATCTGTGTTATATGAAGCCACTAAGTCAGCTGGTAATTTTTTACAGCAGTATTAGGAAACTATTTTACTATATTTGTCTACATGACTTGGGGGAGAAATTGTTTTGGTAGGTTCACAAAAATAGGAATCAATAAGATAAGGAGTATAGTTAGTAAATGTATTTCAGAAATTAAAATAATCTTTCACTACTTCTTAAATTATTTTCATCTTTCTATTTGTTTTTTCCTCCTTTTGGACTTTTGTTATCTATATTTTACCACTTTTACTTCTGCTTTTCATATATCCTAGATATTTTATTACATTTCCTACATCTTAACATTCTCCTGCTGGATTTTGTTGCAAGTGTGCTGAAATATCTCTATCCAGGTTAACATTCCTATCAAGAAAAATTAGGAAAAAAAATGAGATGAATTACAAAAAGAAAAAAATTTGATCTGAAGGCATCAAAAAGCTGTAAAAGCAAACAGCACTTGAGGATGCAAAATCCCAGAGAGAAAGGAACTCTTCTGGATAGAGTTCCATCTTAATATTTTAGGAAGAGGCAGGATTCAGAGAAGGTAATTTCTCTAAATAATGATGCTGAAGACTGGAAATCTGGAAGGACAGACTGCTCTTTGAACTGGTCTTCACAGGAATTGAGTGAGCAGTTTGGGTTTTTGATAACATCTCTTCTTAAAGGACAGGCCAACAAAAGTGGAGTCGCGAACACACATCTTCGAAAGGTCTTCTCCAATTGATCTCTAACCATCTTTCACCATCTTTGCACTAGGATGCATTCATCCACCTTCTGAAGACATCGAGCTTTAAGTCAGCCTTCATGCTGCAAAAGGGATTTTGGTTTTGAATTATTTTCATTTTTATTAATTCTTTTCTTTGAGATGAGGTCTCACTCTGTCACCTAGTGGGGCATGATCATAGCTCAATACAGCCTCAAATTCCTGTGCACAAGTGATCCTCCCATTTCAGCCTTCCAAGTAGCTGTTACTACAGGTATGTACCTCAAGCCTGGCTTATTTTATTCTTCTTTATTTTTTTTTATTTATTGAGATGACATCTCACTATGTTGACCAGGCTAGTTTCAAATCCTGGTCTCAAGCTATCCTCCCACTTCAGTAACCCAAATTGCTGGGATTGCAGGCATGAACAACCACCCCTGGCTGGATTTTTATTTTCTATTGTTGTCATTATTTTCTTTTACTATATGTTTCTTTTTTTGGGAAAACACATTTCCAATTCATCTATTTTGCTACTGCACGCTATAGGAATTACAAGAAATTTTAATATATTTTGGAGACTGGAAGCGAAAATTCCCTTTAAACGCTTGCATTTACTGAGTGACAGAGAGCAAGAGAGCAGAGCGAGAGAGAAAGAGAGAGAGCGAAGCGAGAGAGAGAGAGAGAATGAGATTATAATCTTCTAGATTGTTCAATTTCATAATATTCCCAAGTTAAAAGGCAAAATTTTTCTCTAAATTCTTTTTTATGTTTTCAAGAGACCATAATAATAAATATTGCTGAAATTGATAAGGAGAAAACTCAGGATAAGAATTTAGACTGCATAAGATGCAAAGGCCTGAGGGGTTTGTGTTGGACTTCCAGATCTGCTCTTCCTCTCAGTGAGCAGAACAATGACATTAAACCTAATGGTATAATAGCTTTAAGAAGGAAAACAAACAGGAGACTGGGTGTTTTTTCTCCGTTAAGCACACATTCATTTTACTCCAGCGTAGCATGTGGCATGTGAAACGTCAGTTTTGTGTGTGTGTGTTGTTTTTTAGCAGCACGTTCTCAGCAACATTTCTCACGTGTGGTAATGCATTTCACTTCTTACCTGCCGGGTTACAACAATGTCAGCATCTATTGTGTGTAAACAGTGTGATCAGCATCAGGCAACAGTATAGCTTTTCATTGCTCTCCAGAAAAAGTGGAGAGCAATATTCTGCAGTTGCATAAAAAAAGTATATTACTTTTCTAATATAGAAAAAATATAATTGGTAATTTCTCACTGTAGTGTGTATGATTCTAAAGCATGCATGCCATCAAAAGTTTTATGCCAAAAGAAAATTAAATTAGCTAATAATCTAACTTTCCTCATATAAAACAACATGAAAACAATGTGTTTAGAAAATGTGTTTATTTATAATGCGGAATTTGTTGCTGTGGATTTGGCCACTTGCAATATATTGTTTTCCTGAGGACTAACACCTGAAGGCATTTCTGGAAGTCATCCATCCATTTCTCTGACTTACAGAAGGTCTGCAACAACCCAAACAAAGTAATTAATCACACGGCCTGAGTCTCATCTCACAATGGGGAGCACTAGCCTTGAAAATAACTGCTATGAAGCCTTTCAAGAATGATTCCATATGAGATAGAAAAAAAAAAAGCCATCAGTGTCTGTTCACAGGTCTTCAGTTGTTGAGCCCCTCCAACATTATAATGTTCCATATTTTTGTAGGTATTTCATTTTGGTAGAGTCATACTTAAGCCAATTTGACGACTAGTGATGTGAATTAAAACATTTTCAGACAGTCCTATAATCACTGATCATGGAATATAACATCTCCGTAGTGCTGGCAAGAGAAGAGAAATGGGAGATGGTGCAGCTCACAGAGACGCTACAGAAAGGGAGTGCAGGAGTTTGAATCTGGTAAACACAGCCTGCCTTGCTTCAGCGTCACCTCTGCCTTCCAGCCTTAGCTTTCCTCCACCTCCCTGTAATATAAAAGATTTTTAAACATAACAAAATAATAAGAAAATATAATCCTACAGTCTGCTGCAATTAAATCAAATTACATGTGGTTTCACACCAAAAGTAAAAGGTTAAAGAGTGATAGAGAGTTAATAGCATACAATATTTGGATTTCTTTCCCTTGAAAATTTGCAGTGTGAACTTGCTGACCCTGCATTTATCCCCTGATAAGGAGACTTCATAGGCATCCTAACATTCTGAAATTCAGGTACTCTGGGGTTCACGTATCTCCATGGTTTAATGTTTAGGAAATATGAAGTACAAAGACAAAGGAGACTTAGAGACTTTCTCTCTCCGATTGCCATAACCTTCTCCTTGCCTTGTCAGAGAGTGCCTGGGGCAAGCCTAAAGTTAAGATAGCCCTTATTTTATCTTTGTCCTAGAGATTTTGTTTCCATGTGTTACCTTGCAAGAAGCTGTCTTTCTCTCATCTTCTTTTACGTTATTTTAGTGATTATTATTCTTTTTCATTTAAGGTATTTACATAGATATTTCTAAATTAATTATGTAGGTTTTTGGCCACATAACTGAAACTGGGAAGGAAAAGCAATTCAAGTACTTTAGACAAATATATGGGTTTTTTTTTCCTAAAAACAAAGTTTTAAAAAATATAATTTGACCTTTGCAAACCACATTGTAAGCAAAACTCAAATACAAGAGTTGTCAAATGATGCGCAGAGGAACAAAGTGGGAGACAATTTTGCATAAGGATCTGTGATGACTAATCACCAAGCAGGTGACCAAAATGACCCCTGCCTTGAACAGATCTGTTCCCGTGTCTCCTGCCTACAATAATGACTACACTTATGGGTTCTTTTTTCTTTTTCTTTTTGAGACAGAGTTTCGCTCTTGTTTTCCAGTTGGAAGAGTTTGGAGGGTTCAAAAGACAGTAAGGTGAAGGAACGTTTGGAGTTTTTTAGAAACTGGTTAAATAGTTGTGACCAAAAAGGTGATAGTGATATAACAGAGGAGTCTAGGCTGAGGAGGTCGCAGAATGAAAGTTAGAAACTTATTGGCATCTACAGCAAAAATGATGTGTAGTATACCTCAACAAAGAACCTGGCTCATTGTGCTTATGCCTAGAAATCTGTGGAAGTTTGAACAAAAGAATAATAAGTTAGAGCATCTGGAGGAAAATATTTCTAAGAAGCAACACATTCGAGACATAACCTGGGTGCTTCTAAAGACCTATACTCAGATGCAAGAGCAAAGAAATGACTCAAAGTGTAAATTTATATTTAAACGGGAAGTAGATCATAAAAGTTTGGAAAATTTGCAGCACAGCCATGCAGCAGATAAATAAAAGCCTTTACAGGAGTTAATTTAAGCAGACTGTGGAGCAATCATTTGCCAGAGAGATTTTCATAACTAAAAAGGAGCAAGTGCTAATACCCAAGACAATGAGGAAAAGGCCTCAAAGGCATTTCAGAGATTTGTGTGGCATCCCCTCCCATCACAGACCTGGAAATCTAGGAGGTAAGAATGATTTCAGGGGCTGAATCCTGAAAAACCACAGTGGCAAAGCCTTCTAAGGCCTTGGGAACTCACACCTTGTACCAGTGTGCCCTGGGTGTGAGACATAAAGTCAAAGGAGATTATTTTGGATCTTTACAATTTAATGACTGTCTTCTGGATTTTGGACTTGTATGTGGCCTAGAACCCCTTTCTTCTAGCCAATTCCTCCCTTTTGGAAGAATGTTTACCCTATTCCTATACCACTATTGTACCTTGGAAATAAAGAAATTCTATCTATTTTAAAGGCTCATGGGGGAAAGAACTCATCTCTAGTTAAGACTTTGGACTTGGGACTTTAAACTTTTGACTGATACTGAAAGTAGTTGAGTCTTTTGTGGGATGATTGTTAGGGGATAATTGTGTTTTGTGATGTCAGAACATGAGATTTGAGGGGCCAGGGACAGAATGATATAGTTCAAATATCGTCCCCTCCAAATCTCATGTTGACATGTAATCCCCAATGTTAGAGGTAGGCCTAGGGGGAGGTGACTGATGCCGGGGCAAGATCACCCATGGCTTGGTGTTGTCCTCCTGATAGTAAATAATCTCTTGTGAGTCTGAGTGTTTAAAATGTGGGACACGTCCATCTCCCCACTTTGTATTGGTCTTGCTCTGGTCACCTGACCTGACTGCTTCTGTTGGTCTTTTGCCATGAATAAAAGCTCCCTGAGGCCCCCCAGAAGTTGAGCAGGTGCTGCTACCATGCTTGTACAGCCTGTAGAACTGTAAACTAAGCAAACCTCTTTTCTTTACAAATTAAAAATGAAACAACACATACATTTTCCAAATTAATGTTAAAATGTTAATATAATCAGATTACACAATATTTAACATAATCTCTTGTTAACATAATCTGATTCCCAAACTATAGACAGGAGTCTTTTTATAGGTACATTACATATTTGTGCACTTCCTTGCTTAAAATTCCTCAGTGGCTCTCATTGGTCTTTGCAAAGTCCACATTTGTAACATTCCTTACAGGAACCTTTCTAGCAACAACTTATTTAAAAATCCATGCTATATCATAGCTAAAAATTTCACCTTGGTCCTGTGAAGTTGCTTTTTTCTCTTTTGGAGTTTCAAAATGCTTAGAATAGTATTTCAGAATACCACATTTCATGTGATTATATCACACACTAAAGTGGAGACTGTGAGAATGAAAGGAATAAATCTGGGTTTTTCAAAACTGCATACTGTTTTTCAGCACGAATTTCAGCAGAATAATTATATACACACTCATCATTGCCCCAGGCTATACTCTGCATGGCGTTTTTCAGTGAGAGGGTTCAGATGTTTCAAAGACACCCAATACTTTTTAAATGGAGGTGTCAAATGCATATAAGGTTTGCCAGAAACTTTGAGCACAGCGGTGTAAAATGTGAGGTAATCAAATCAGGAAACATAGCCTTAAAGCAATTTCCTCAGACTTATGGTCACATTGAAAGCAATATATTCCAGAATTCAACAATGTGTATGTGTATGACCTGAGGTCTCCTGAATAGTTAGCTGAATTGCAGTTACCATACTAGTCATCAACTGTTGGCCTACAGACCAAAAATGGTGTGGCACTTCCTGAAGACATAGTAAAAACGATAATAAATGAGATAAAATAGAACACATTTTTCTTAAATCTGTAGTATTTTGTATTTGATGTAAGACTAGGACTCTGGCTTCCTACTGTATCGTGTTTTTAAAGTGTTCGTATAAATTGAAATTAAAATATACATTTGGTTTAATTTTATTTCAGTTTTTAGTATTAAAGGGCAGCAAATGGGTAAGGGTATAAAGTACATAACTTGGCAAGCATTTGGGTTGTTTACTGAGGTTAGGTTAAAAAAAAAAAACGAGAATGAGATTTTTTTACATTTTATTTATAGATATCAGTATATTTTAACACTAAGTGTAGCACATTCCAATAGAAAATTCCCAGAGGAAGCCTTTACCTTGTTTTCTTGCCAAACTAAAGGTGGCTACACTCTGAATAATTCTAAATGTGCCAAGATTTAAAAGTGATGGTTTTCAGCACCGCATTTGAAAGAGCCTGATGCAGCAGAATTCAGAACAGTTCTGTTTTCACAGTGTTCAGATATTGCCCTGAATTAAATGATTCAACCACTACAAGTTATTGAAAAATCTGTTCACAGTTTCATTTTTCTAAGTATATTTCTAAATTGTTTTCTTTATTTAAAAGGAAAGAAAAACGGCCGTGGAAGGTTGGATATTACAACAATGTAGAGATCTCTCAAAAGTCTAAGGCAAAAGTCCCTTAGAACCTCATGGCAACTGGAGAATTATCATCTCTGTATCGCTTCTCATTTGAAGAAGATATCTGGAGAATTATTATCCCAAGGAGAAGAGATACAGAGATAGTACTAGGCTAGATGCTCTGTTTCTCTGCACTGCTTTACTTCAGTCTCTCTGAAGACACCATACACTCCTGCTTTCACTGAATCAGTCATAGTTCTCTCCGTAGATGGCAGCCTTAACTTTTTGGTCTACCTGCTCTTTCAGCTCTTCACAATTAAAACAACTAAGTTCCTATGTTTCGTTTCCAAAACCCCATGGAAACCAACTGGGCTTCCTTGGCTCAAATTTCCATTCCAAGACTAATCAGCTCTAGAAAGAATCCACGGTGATGTGAAACACGAGACAGTTCAATCCAGGCTCTGCTGGTGCAAACGCTGAGCATGAAGTCATGTACAGAAAGCACACACTGAGATCTCCAGCATCCGTTTCACTAACATTTAATTTACCTTAATTGAGTATAGGTAAATTATACTTAATGAAGCTCTCCTTGAAGAGTTCATTACATCAAACTATTTGTTGTTTATTTTTATTGGTTGTAGTCTGTGAGGGAATCTTGATAGGAAGGAACTTGATTACTTATAACAGAGTCTGGCTATAATTGCTTTATTAAGCAAAAGAAAATAAAAATTATATATATATATATGTGTGTGTGTGTGTGTGTGTGTGTGTAAATATATATAGGAATTATCCAGAATTATATTCAAATGAGCCAGGATTAGTAAAGATGGAGATCAGTTTATTGCTGAAAAGTTAAATCAAGAGACATGAAGCCAGAATTTCAGCTGGAAATGCTATTCTTTCCTGTAAACTAGACTCAATGTTAGATTGAAAACTGTCCTTATAATGTGTACTACTCTATCTAAATGTTTAGATTTGCTATAAATTTCATTTTCTTGTTAAAACTCACTCATGGCTTTTCCAAAAATGATTTATATAAGTATATTATGCTATATTGTAGCTTGTCACAATTTAAAATGAAATCTGTTTACTAAACATCAGAATTAAAGCAGCAATCTGTGATTAAATCCTTTTCTCTTGTATTTACCACGATAACCTCAAATAAGCTCTCATTGCTCAATTAAAGATTCTCATTGCTCAATTTAAAAACACATAGAATAGGAAATTAATTTGCTTTCACTGAGAAAATTATAATACATTTAATACATAAACTATTAATCAATTGTGTGCTAAACTGAATTTAAAATCACCTCCAAGGAAGCCACCACACTTACTACTAATAACACCTTAGATTACATACACTTTCGATTATTGTTCCAAATTTCAGTTGCTTCCAATCTCTGAGATTTCTTTTCAGTTCTTATTTTGAAAAGTATGGCGATTGTGTTAGTCCATTCTCATGATGTTATGAAGAAATACATGAGGCTGAGTAATTTGTAAAGAAAAGGGGTTTAATTGACTCACAGTTCTGCATGGCTGGAGTGACCTCAGGAAACTTACAATCATGGCAAAAGGTGCTTTACATGGGGTGGCAAGAGAGAGAATGAGTGCTGACTAAAGGGGGAAGCTCCTTATAAAACCATCAGATCTCATGAGAACAACTTAGAGGAAACCATCCCCCCATTTCAATTATCTCCACCTGGCCCTACCTTTGAGAAATGCGGATTATTACAATTCAAGTTGAGATTTGGGTGGGGAAACAAAGCCAAACTATATCAAAGATT
This sequence comes from Saguinus oedipus, assembly GCA_031835075.1. Taxonomy (NCBI): domain Eukaryota; kingdom Metazoa; phylum Chordata; class Mammalia; order Primates; family Cebidae; genus Saguinus; species Saguinus oedipus. The sequence goes on along the minus strand of CM063190.1, from coordinate 17,391,705 downwards.
AAACTATTTTTCTTTAACGTAGAATCATTTTCAAAATGTAAATTTTAAATTTACAATATTCCAATTTGCATTCTTCCTTAGAAAGTTTTAAGTTTCGTGAAAACAATGTCAATCTGCTTAAGGAAAATTGAGACATAGCATGGTCTCCTTTCAGCAAGAATAATCAATGTAGGCTACAGTTACACAGATTCAGTTTCAGTTTAAATCCCTATGGAGTTATGGGAGTTATCTGAAAATTACCCCATGCATTCCTCATGTTATTATAATATATTATAAATTTTAATATTGTCTTGCATACATTTTCTAAAGACATCAAAATTCACTAGCAATGGACATGTCAATTGATTGATATGTTTCTCTTTAATCCAGACAAAAAATGTTCATTGGAAATATCTTGGAGGGAAATTCAGGGGAGAAAATGAGATTGGTCTAAAATATGACAATGAGTGTTCATGATTAAGAGAATCAGTTTTAAAATCTGTCAGGTATGAATTTTTCAATATCCATAATTGTTCTCAAAGATACTCAACACATCACAGGTTAGTGACATTAAATGAGCAATTCAAAGATTTACATTTACAAGTTTAACAATATGCAATCCTAAAATAAAAATGCAAGTTATAGTTTAAGATGACATAATATAAATCATAAAAATGTTAAGCAAAGGAAATACTATATCCCTGTGAAAATGCCATATAAAACATACACACAGTCATATACACATTGACACATTGGGATAAAGCTAAAAGCACGACCTGGGGAAAAACAGCTTAAAACCAACATTTTAGGAACGGTTATATTCTACATACAGTGTAGAATAAAAAGCATGCATGTCAGAGAACTATTTCTGTCGAACTTATTTGATTTTCAATTTAGAGAAGATATTCAGGCAGTTGTTCTCCATTGAAGCAACATTTGGATGGTTTGCTAACATTTAATGGAAAATAAGATTTAAAAACTTCATATAATTCTTTAGTTGTTGCTAATTAATGACCCTCCACACAAAATCATAATCTGAGCATATTCTATTAGTGGGGTTTTGCTGCCTCATACATCCATTTCTTTGCTTTCAATCATGCATTAGTGACACTTTTGGTCAAGTGAAAAAAAAATCTATCAGTTGTTTTGAAAAAAGAATAACTTCAAAGAAAAACAGACTATAACCTTATAGTCTTTGTAAGATGCAAAGAAAATTAGTGGGGATTTAATCAGTCACAGAGTGCAAAGGCTTTCTCTTTGTATTATTGAACTTACTGTAATTATTTCCTATAATAGATAGACTAATAGATTATAGGGATATGTGAGTAGTTCCTGATAATGCTTCTTTGAAATACTTGTAAGAAGGAAAAAACTCTACATACAAAATAAAAGTGTTGTAATAGAAGGTCATGGAGTTTATAATCCATTGTGGCAGTTTCCATAGTGATTTCACAGAGAGAAATACTGTGTGCTACCCAGAATAACCTCTATTACATAGAAAGAGACAAATCTTTAGTAAAACAATCATTTTAATGGCTGTCAGGCTAATATGGCTCTTTTGTTTTATTTAGGTTTCATGGTCTTTGAATAGCACATTCACAATTATATTCTCATTGAATAAAGCCAAAATATTTTTTGGATTTTGAATACATATTTAATCCTTCTGGAGAGTTAGAAATACAAAATTTATACTTATTGGTATCAGTACTCATGCTACTTATACTTTATTTGGCATTCCTTTTGCGTAGAATAGTGCCTGGAGCATAGTAGGTACTTAATGAATATGTGTGCAAAACTTTACATGTGTCTCCATTTGTTTAACTAAGATTTTATCCATTTTGTATGGATAATGCAGGACGTCACCTGTGATGCAGGGCTAGAGCAAATGGAGATGAATTGGGTAACATGATCGTGGGTCTGAACATATAGCCACAGTTATCGTGACCACATTCCAGACCTGATACATGAGAGTCAAGGTACATCTCTACATTTTATCTACTGCACCAGTATTTTATCTTCTGTGTAGCATCTGGAAAGAGGTTTAAAGAAGAGGAGACAACCATAGTTGTTGCTTACAATATCACTGTAATTATATATATATATTTTTGCATTTAAATTGTGCAATTCTGGAAGTAAATATGATTAGAATAATAGGATTCCAAGTCCAGTACAATAGTGTCCTTTAATCCTGTCAGAACAATGTAAAGGACACTAAAATGTATGTTGGCAATTGTCATTCAACATGTGGGTTTGCATAACCAATAAAACTAATTTATAAAGCAAATATTTATTAATCACTGATCTGAAACATGAACAATAAGGCAGCAGTCTATCAATTATTATGTAGATTGCAGCATTTCACTCAGAAGGAATAGCTGTTAAGACTAAGGAGAGAGAAGGTTTGGTGTGTTTGAAGGACGACACACAGTGACATTGGGCATATTGGGTAAGCAGAGGGATTAGGTGTAGTATAGAAACAAACAGGGGAAACACCACGACTGGCCTTTTAGTGGATGGGAAACCACTATCATTCCACTGTATTTATGGTGGATTGCTATTGGATGGTTTTAATTGTGGGATATGTAGACAGGAATGGCTGATGTAATCAAAACAGAAACAAAATAGAGCCAGGGAATTTGCTTAAGTAATCTGGAAAGATGGTAGTGGCTAGAACAGTATTAGACATGTTAAGATGACGTGAGATTTAAAGATGTTTTGGATCTTTCACAAAGACTTCCACATGTATTATATATTGGTGGTGCAAGAAGGAGAAGAAGTGATGACTTCTTGGACCTAGGCCTGATCACACTCCAACTCTTAGAGGTTTTTCTAGGACTCATTCTATCCCACCATGTGCTAACAGCTAAAGAGTTCTACACATATTTTTATAACTACATCCTTTAGAATGTTCCATTGCAAAAGTTTGCACTGCATATGCACAATGTGCATCTTTAGCATCTATATTATTATCAGATTTGGCAACAGGAGATTATATAAACAGATGGTGAGCAGTAACAAATCAGCACTTAAAATTTACAAACAGAACATTAGAGAAGTGATTCTCAAACTTCCAAGATGTAAAGATCCTACCCAAAGCATCATCACCAACTGAGGGTACCATTAAAAAATAAATAAATGTTAATTCTGAAAATATTTATTTCTCTAGTTTTCAATCAATGTTTTATCTGTAATGCTTACCTTAAAGTCAAGTCAGGTTAGATTGGAGTTCTCCTTATTCATTGGTTTATTTCTTTATCTTTTCATTTGTCTTCTTGTTTCACATATAACTGAAAATGGCATAATCTATTTGGTGCCTATGCTATATAATTTTGAATATTTTAGTCAATCCTAGAGGCATTATTTAAGGAGTGATTTCTGATTGAAGACTGTATTTATTGCAGCAAGATTTCTGTGTGTCACAGGAAAAGCTGAAGATGGAATTTATTATTATTTCAGACCGTAAAATGAAGTTATAATCCAGCAATTGACTGAATTTTGTTTTGTAAAGTATTTATTCTTTATTCTGTTGCCAGCTCTGAAGGTGATTTTTAAATAAGTACAGTATGAATTAATTTATATTTTTATTTGACTCCCCCTCAAAATGGAGTAATAGTCATTCCCAGTGAGCAAGTTCTTGGCATTAGCATACTTTTACAATATTCACACAATACTAAAAACTGGCCACTGAAGTGACCAACTTATTCAAGATGGCAATCTATGCTATGCAATAGAGTCTATCCTATCGACTGAGTCATCTGATCTTCAAATTATTTTTAAATGGCTTATTTCTGATATCTCAGAAATAAGAGAAAATTTTGCAATGATAATCTTTACACACAAGGGTATGATGTATCTGTCCAAAACTGTTCAGAATTTTGGGAACAATTATAGAACATAGCAGTTAAAAATTAAGTTACTGCCTGCCCTGCTACCAGATTCAGTTTGACAGTATTTTGTTGAGGATTTTTGCAGTGATGTTCAACAAGTACATTGGCCTGAAATTTTCTTTTTTGTTATTGTTGTATCTCTGCCAGACTTTGGTATCATAAAGAAAATATGGTACATATATACCATGGAATTCTATTCAGCTGTAAAAAAGAATGAGGTCATGTCCTTTCCAAGGACATGGATGGAGCCAGAAGATATTATTATTACCAAACTAACACAGAAACAGAAAACCAAATACTAAATGTTTTCACTTATAAGTGGGAGCTGAATGATGAGAGCACATATACATGTGCTGTGCTGGAAGAGAGGATCAGGCAAAATTACTAATGGATACTAGGCTTAATACCTTTGTAATGAAATAATCTGTACAATAACCCCCACTGATACAAGTTTATATACATAACAAACCTAGACTTGGCACTTGTAACCCTGAACTTAAAACAAAAGTTAAATATACATATATATATATATAAAACAAAGTTACACCAACTAACAATTAAAGAATTAGTATTGGGAACAAACTCATCTCTTCCTAATTATAAATTTTACTATATTTTATTGTTGCCTGTGATCTATAAGTTTTTATATAATGTTTTGTTACCACAAATCTCTCCCAACTCCACATCCAGTGGTATCCTGTGACTGTACTGAATTAGGTCACTGAGGGTACAATTATACCCTGAAAATCAGCAAATACTACAGATCGGGCTTGAATAACTGTTTTATTTCTTATTTAGACTTACGATAATAAAGGTAAAGAATTAATAATATTGATTAAAATCTGTAGCTTTTATATTGTGACTGGCACAAAATCTAAAGAAATTTTCTTTCAGTGTTAACAGCTAGTGTTTTATTCAGCAAAGGAATTGCTCACAGTCTTGACAAATAAACAAAGCATTACCATATATCTGATTAGTTTCATTTTTTTTTGCTTGTTAATGTATACAAAAATATTAACCAAAATCTATGTTGGGAACACTTGAGAGCTGGTTGCTAAACATTTATCAGCACGCTAGTGCGTAAAAATGTCTCCCTGTACACATGTGAGAGATTTTACGAAGTATAATTCTATTGGATTAATGATTTCCAGTTTAACTCATAATGCAGGAAGTCTTGCCTTCCGATTAATTACATATAATTGAAGTCCAAAAAGAAAAGGAAAGAGACAGTAAAGTAGAAGTATATTAAAGAAATTATGACAGAAATTGTTGCAAATTTGTTTAAATTGTCCTCACATAGATATAGGAAACACAGTGGATCATAAGCAGAGTAAAGGGAAGAAAAACTACATGTAGGTTCATCAGAGAAAAATTACTGAAAATCAGTGTTAAAAAAGTAAATACCAAATGAAGCTAGAGAAAATAAAAAGACATGTATGTAGGTAATCAGGTATACAAAATGATACCTGAATACTCATCAGAAACAATAGAGTTTAGGAAACACTGAAATGGTATCCTTAAATTGTTGAAAATTAAAAAGTCAACAACATTTCTATATTTAATAAAAATTTTCTTCAAGAAAAGGCAAACAAGGATATTTCCTGATTCAGAAAAGTTGACCAGCAGACCTGGTCATACAGAAACGTTAAGTGAAGTTTTCAGACCGATGTCAAGCGCATCTTACCTACACTAAAGAATCAAGAGCAATACAAATAGTAAACAGATGATGAAATACGTTGGCTTTTTTCCTTCTTTTATTTCATTTAAAAGTGAGAAATTATGGATTCAAAATATTTGAGAAGTTACGAATTTTATTACGGATTCTTGAATCTAAACAGTAGTGAGTAGTAAGTAAAATAAGTAGAAAGCTTATATGTAATGTAAATGTAAATAAGAGTTGCCAATTTTTACTTTATAGCTTTTGTGTGGGTGGTTGATTTGAGTTAAACACGATTGTTTACCTAAATCATCTCTCTGAATGCAGCAATTGAAATTAAGCAAGGCAGGGGATGGAGTGTACCTTGACACTAACACCTAAAGTAAATATATTAATGAAGGAAGAGGCAATGTTTCAACCTGGAAATCCCATACTGATTGCCAGTAAAATGGGGAAAATGTTCATATATCAAAATACTTTGCGCCTGAAAGGCACAGGTATGCAAGAGGTTAAAATTGTAAATATGGGGCATGCCTTCTGGTTCTAACGTACCTGTCATGTGAGACGCATTTAGGTGAATTGTAGTGTCCCCACATAAACAGTTACGTATACAAATACATTTTGAATCTGGAATGAGTCGGTAAGTTAAAAGTCAGTTTCCTCTTCATGTCCATACCAGGATGGGAGAGTCTGGTTAATGTGTATACAAACACAGTTAGGAGGAAAAAAATCTAGTGTTTGATAGCACAATAGGCAACTATAGCTAACAATAATTTATAGTATATTCATTCCACAGCAACTACAAGAGTAGAGTTGGGATGCTAATAAATGAAGGAATGATAAGTATTAGTGATGGATTTCCCAGTTACCTGAATTGGTCATTACACATTGTAAGCTTGTATCAAAATGTCATATGTACATCACAAATATGTATAACTGATATGTATGTGTACAAATAAAAAAAATAAAAGATTTTGTCTGAGGTACTGGCATTAATAGATTTAAAATGCTTGTGGAACATGCCAGAACACCAATGAGAAAGTTAAAGGACATGGTTAAGAACCAGTTAGACAACTCCTAAAATTCAAAAGGCTTGTAAAAGTAGATGACGCAGAAAATCCGAAAAGTGACATCTTTGTATACAGTCTTTCTGCATGAACCTTGCTCTCCTAAGGTGAAACAGTGGCAGAAAGTGAAGCACTGGGAGTGCTTGCGTGTGGCCTGGATTGTGTGGTATAGCCAATAATGTTGGACACATGCTTGAGAGGTCTAAAGGCTGGAAAATGTGGCAATATCCTTATTGTGGCAGGATAGAAATACATTTACTAATGCATAGAAACGTTCATCTCTCATCAAAATGTGTGAGCCATGGGAGTACTCTAGGTGGAATACCTGAAAAATATATTTGCTATAGGTGTACATTCTGAACAACAGGGTTTTATCACAAGATAATGGCAGCTAACAGAAGAGATCAGTAGAATGTGGACTGAAGGAGAGAGACAGTTTGACTCGAGCAGACAAAGTTGCTGAAACAACTATTTTTGTGTGTTAGTAGTCTCAGATGATGAATTGCATCTGAGAATTCTCACAAAAACCTCTGATGAGTGGCTAACAGAAACAGCAAGTTTTAAATATCAGACTGGTCCAGTAGAAGGCATCTTATAATTGCACTGTTTAACTAATACATTCAACTCCAAGCTCAGAGGTGTCAGTAACGGCAGCTAGTCAGAAAAACAGGAGGAGGCAGAGGGAGAGGTGAGTAGAAAGAGGAAGCCAACCACGCTTATGGCAGGAAAGCATTAATTCCACCTAATACAGATTCTGGTTGGAGGAGCAAAGGGGAAATTGGTACTTCCGAATGAAGGGTGAAGTTTGGATTAATATATTGAAGGGGACGTTTAATATATTGAAAGGGACATTTAAATTACTGAAATGAAATTGGGTTTGAAGATATGATCATAATTGATCACAGGACTACCTATTAAATACAAGTTACCAGAGCAGCCTTGGGCTTGGCCAGAGTTTTCATTTGGTCATAAGAAAAGTAGTTTCCCTGACACATAAATACTAATGAAAATATGGGAAAGAAACAGAAAGTTGTATTTTTACTCTATCCCACTTAGCGTCACTGTCCAAATACAAATTATATTCTTTAATGCATTTTCTTGCAACTTCCAAATACTGAGAGGCAATTATTAAATACATTGGAGGTCTCCCACAACTACCTACAGTTCAGATTTACTGCACAGTTATAGATTACACTTTTCATAAGTATGATTTTCTTAAGTCTATACGCCTATCCCAATAAAATGGAATGTGTTCAAATTTCATATTAAGAGTAGGGTGTGAATTTTCATATGACTGTAGTCATATGTAAAATAGAATGACAGTAACAATCTTGTAGGGTTGCTATGTCAGTGGATAATTTATTCTAATGAATTAACACACCTAGATCATTTAATATACACAGTTGTCACTGTATGACTATAATTGCTGTCACAATCAACTTATCTAATTCATTAATTTGAATTTCTTAGTTAGATACATGTGGATAAAATAATTGGAAATAATCTTCATTACTCAATGTTCCAAGTTTTAATATATTACTGAAATTTTTAATTTGCCTAACTGATCAAATTGCAAAATTTTACAACATGATAATACAGTATATAAAATATTAAGTAACAAAATTCCGTAACAACATCGTACATTTTTTAAATAATAAATTTACCAAGTATGGCTTATTTAATCAATGATATAGTGATATATTTCTAAAATATAAACATGGGGTGAATGATATGTTTTAATAATGTATTGAGGTAAAACTCACATAACATAGAACTCACCACTTTAATGTGAACAATTCAATTACCCTCAGTTTGTTCACAATGTTGCACAACAATCACCCCTATATAGTATCCAAAATATTTATTTCAATATCTTGATATTTTTGAAACAAATAGTGGTGTATTTTCAATGTTATTTCAGAATTAAAACATCACTGAATACACAGTATTCGATATATTCTTATTTAAAATCATCATGGATTAAGATATTTTATTAAAAATTGATATTTAATTCTATTGATTATCATCAGTATTTTTCATTAGTATGTGGTAATATATTCAATATATTCATGATAATAAATTCATCATGGATTAAGATATTTTATTAAAACTTAATAAATACATTCTATTAATCATTTTCAGCATTTTTCATTAGTATGTGAAAGCAAATCATTTTTAAATTAGAATAAGAAAACTAATTGTGTGCAGTTATTTAGTTTAAGAAAGTATATTCTGTCCAGAACATAATTAAAACACCATGTAAAAATAAATTTACAGGTGAGTCAGATATGTCATATCAACAATATATCAACAGTATTTACCTCAATATAAACATAAAATCCAATCATAATTATATTTGATCTAACATACTGCATAGAAAGTTTTGTTGTGAATGCTCATCCCTGAGACTATTTCTTGCCAGGGCATTGTGTGGTTACATTCATAATACAGGCCCCCTTTCAGTATCTGAGTTCCGGCTAAGGGGAACTGGATGTGGAGGAATGTGTTCTGAGATAGGTTGTTTTTGTAGAATATAGTAGGTAGACGACAGTTTGATTGCCATTGATTTTAGAAGCCAGAAGAAAGGGGTTAGGAAAATAAAATGGGACCAATTGACTGGTGTTGCCAGTAGGTTTCTTTGAGCAGTGGCATTAGGTGTGGGACTGCATTATTAGTTTGTTTTTACAGTGTGTTTAGTTTCACTTGTTTTTGTTGTATTTTTTTAAAGTAAGTGTAATGAGAGGATTACTAAAGGAATCGAGAAAAGAAAATCACAACTCAGGAATAAAAAAAATATGGGATTTTGTATAGAAAGAATATTGTAAACTTGGAAATGAACCAAGGCAACTGATATTATGGGCAAAACTGACTAAAGTATAGATGGTTTGTACCTAAACATACATTCTGTGTTTTCTGAATCTTCTAAGAAATGGAGTCACAATTGAGAGAATGGATAAAATTAAAATAGGATCTGAATGTAAATCCTTATTTTGCTGTGCACACACGTCTAAAACTGGGGTATCTACTAGATGAGAAAAGATGCATTCAAAAATTATCAGGCCCCTGAGCCTGTATCATAAATATTGCATAAGCATATATTTTTAGATTACAGTTTATTAAATAGGGGAATACAGTTTATTAAATAGGAGAATACATTCTAAAATTAACGACTGTGTAGAAAAACTTAATATAAATAGTTGAAAACTATTCTAGTAACTTTCAATGGAAATTGCTGAATAAAGAACATTTTAAAATCTAACCTACATTTGCATGCTTAACATATCTTCTAGGAATAATAATGCCCATTGTTATAATATTTAAACACAATTGACGGTAACTTTAATTTATTATAATGAAGCCAAGCATTACCACTGTTAAAGCATTAGTATGCAACTGATCATTTATTATGCATTTTCATATTCTGTAAAGTAAGAAAATGTACTGTTTGGGATAATGAATTCTACAAAGAGACATCAGCTTCTGATATTGTTGCAAAATTAAGCTTGGCCAACACAACAAAATGTGTGTATTCAATTGCTAAGCTAAGTGACCCAAAATACTAGAAAGAAAAGCTGGACTTCACTAAAGATGTTATTATTAAAAATATGTTTTAAATGTAATTTTTAATTGACCACATTTTAAAAAATTAATATGGATATATTTATTTTGCTAATATAAATAAAACAATATCATTGCTATTATTTTTAGAAATTTGATTTTATTATTTCACAACATAACCCTGATAACTTAAAACTTTCTTTCTCATTTTTAATGACTTTTATAGTATTCTACTTAATATTTATAGTACTTTACAACTTAATTATAGTTGTTTTCTTATGTTCTCATTTTTAATTTTTTGGCATTAGAAAACCAAAAATTCAATGAACAATTATAGGTGGTAATGGTTTATAGCTGAAAATACATTTGCAAGTATTTTATTTTTAAGATTGACTTCTACAAGTTTTAGATGTGTGGTGTTACTTCGGAGGTCTCTGTTCTGTTCCATTGGTCTGTATCTCTGTTTTGGTACCAGTACCATGCTGTGTTGATTACTGTAGCCTTGTAGTAAGTCAGGTAGCGTAATGCCTCCAGCTTTGTTCTTTTTGCTTAGGATTATCTTGGCTTTGTGGACTCTTTTTTGGTTTCATATGAAATTTAAGGCGTTTTTTACCAGTTCAGTAAAGAAGGTCAATGGTAGTTTGATGCGGATAGCATTGAATCTGTAAATTACTTTGGGCAGTATGGTCATTTTCACAATGTTGATTCTTCTTAACCATGAGCATGGAATGTTTTTCAATCTGTTTGTGTTCTCTCTTATCTCCCAGAGCAGTGGTTTGTAGTTCTCCTTGAAGAGGTCCTTCACATCCTTTATTAGGTGTATTCATAGGTATTTTATTCTCTTTGTAGTAATTGTGAATGACAGTTCACTCATGATTTGGCTCTCTGTCTGTTATTGGTGTATAGGAATGCTTGTGACTTCTGCACATTGATTGTGTATCCTGAGATTTTGCTGAAGTTGCTTATCAGTTTCAGGAGATTTTGGGCTGAGACAATAGGGTCTTCTAAATATACAATCATGTCATCTGCAAATAGAGACAATCTGACCTCCTCTTTTTCCAATTGAATACACTTTATTTCTTTTTCTTGCCTGATTTCTCTGGCTAGAACTTCCAATACTATGTTGAATAGGAATGGTGAGAGAGGGCAACCTTGTCTAGTGCCAGTTTTCAAAGGGAATGCTTCCACTTTTTGCCCATTCAGTATGATATTTGCTGTGGGTTTGTCATAAATACCGTTTATTATTTTGAGATGCATTTCATCAATACCTAGTTTGTTAAGAGTTTTTAGCATAAAGGGCTGTTGAATTTTGTCAAAGGCCTCAAAAGCACCAATGGAATGCAGGCATAGAAAATCTGTTGTGAGCTAGCAACTCAACTCCAAAAGTTTCATTATTAAGTTCACCAGAGTACATATTTAGAAACCATGTACTTTGCAGTATGATGGATACAGCTGGAGGTGATAATCCTAAGTGAATTACTGCAAGAACAGAAAACCAAATAGTACATGTTCTCACTTATAAGTGGGAGCTAATCATTGGGTATACATGGACATAAATGGACTACCAGAGCGGGGAATGGAGGGGAGCAGTTTGGAAAACTGCCTCTTGGGTACTATGCTCATGACCTCGGTGAGGCATACCCATGAAACAAACCTGCACATGTATCCCCTATATCTAAAATAAAAGCTGAACATTACAAAAAGGAAAATTGGTATTTGAAGTTTTTTTCAAACTTCTATTAAAAGTATAAAGTAATACACACATTTTCCTAAGCATTATACTACATAAAAGGTCAAATGACCAATTATATTCAAAGAGGTGTACTCATAGACAAAATAAAAGTCATTTAGAGACACCTGTTTATTTTCATGAAATAAAATTTTAAACTAATTAAAACTAAATGTAATGTAATATTCACTATATTTAAGCAATTGTCCATTTTTTTTTCCATGAAAAATATCCCCATTGTCCAATGCATCCAGGCTTCTACCAGGAAGATTTTGAGGAGTGTGCTGATTAATTTATTCTTAGGTACTAAATTTTATTCTCACAGACATGTACAGGTTTAACTCCATGTACTAGTTTTAGGAGAGAGAAGGAACAAGGGATTTGATTTATTATAAGGAATGGGCTTATGTAATCATGGAGGCTGGTACCATCAGCAATCAGTAAACAAAGGCTTAAGAACCTGGAGGGCCACAGGTGCAGGTCCTGGTATGTGAAGGCCCCAAAGCCTGGAGTATTAATGTCCAAAGGAAGGAGAAGATGGGTAGTCTAGCTCCAGAAGAGACATAAATCACCTTTCCTTTTTTTGTTTCATGCAGACCCTCAATGGATTTGATGGGGTCCACTGACACTGAGGAGAGTAGATCTTTCTTACTTAGCCCACTGAGTAAGAAATGCCACTCTCTTCCAGAAAGACTCTCATGTACTCAGAAATAACGCCTTATCAGCTATCTTAACCCAGTAAAGTTGACACCAAAAATAACCATCACAGATAGCAAATAAGCACATGAAAAAATGTTCCAAATTATACACCATCAGAAAAACACAAGTTAAAATGAAAAAGAGATTTGCTCCTTCTCCCTCCTAATACTAGCATATTGAGTTAAACCTATTGTAATTGCAAAAAATTACATCACTGACAAAACTTGATGATGGTGAGGATGTTAAGCAACAGTAACTTTTATTGACTGCAGACCAAAATGCTAAATGGTGCAGTCACTCTGGAGGAGAGGCAATATTTTACAAAACTAAACACACTATAAAATCCAGCAATTAACACTACTTGATATTTATCCAATGAAGTTAAAATACTTGTGTTCACACAAAAACCTGCACGCATATAGTTATTGCAGACTTATTCATCATTTTCAATCACTGAAGCAAGCAAGACGTCCTTCAGTGGATACTTGGATAAATATAATGTGCTACATGCAGACAATGAAATATTAAAAAGAAGCGAGGTATCAAGACATGAAAAGACATGGAGAAAACATAAATACATATTACTAAGCAAAAGAAGCCAATCAAAAGGCTGCATATTGTATGATTAACTACCTGATATTCTGAAAAAGTAAAACTACAGAGAGAGTACAAAGATCAGTATTTGCCAGGCTTTAAAGAGAGGGGAAAATAGGCAGATAACAGAAGATACTTTGAGCAGTGCAACTGCTCTATATGATACCATAAGGATAGATGCACAAACTTATTTGTTTATCTAACCCTAAACAGACTGTGCCCTAACATAAACAAATTTAATACATGTACCATTCTGGAAGATGTTGGTAGTTGGGGAGTATATACATGTGTGGGGGTAGTGAGTATGTGGAAAATCTCTTCTGTACAATTTTGCTAAAACTGCACTAAAACATAGTTTGTTTTAAAAAGTAAATTCTCCTCATAAGTAAAATTTCTCAAACTATTAAAAAAGAGAATGTAAAGCAGAATTTACAACTGACTAAAAATTTTAAAGTATCTGGATGCACTTTTTTCTTTCTCTTGTTTGATTGCCCTGGCCAAGACTTCCTATACTATATCAAAGAGTAGTGGTGAGACAAGGTGTCCTTGTCTTGAACCAGTTTTCAAGGGAAATACTTTCCATTTTTGCCTATTCCATCTAATGTTGGCTGTGGTTCTGCCACAGTTGGCACTTCTTATTTAAAGGTATGTTCATTTAACACCTAATTTATTGAAAATTTTTAACATGAAGTAGAGTTGAATTCTATTGAAAGCCTTTTCTGCATCTGAGATAATCATGGGGTTTTTGTCTTTAGTTCTGTTTCTGTGATGGATCACATTTATTGATTTATATATGTTGAGTCAACCCTGCATCCTAGGGGTCAAACCTACTTCATCATGATGGTTAACCTTTTAGAAGTAATGCTGGATTTGGATTGTCTGTATTTTGTTCAGGATTTTTGTATTTATGTTTATCAACTATATCGGCATGAAGTTTATGTTTCTTTGTTGTGTCTCTGCCAGGTTTTGGTATCAGGATGATGCTGGCTTCGCAGATGAGTTAGGGAGGAGGCACTCCTCTTCATTTCTTTGGAATAGTTTCAGTAGGAATAATACCATCTCTTCTTTGTACATCTGGTAGAATTTTGCCGTGAATCTGGTCCTGGGCTTTTTTTGGTTGGTAGGCTCTGTATTACTGGTCTAAGTTTAGAGTGCAGTCTTGGTCTGTTCAGGGATTCAGTTTCTTCCTGGTTCAGTCATAGAAGGATATATGTGTCCAGTAATTTATCCATTTCTTCGAAATGTTCTAGTCTGTGTATTGAGGTGTTCATAATATTCTCTGATGGCTGCTTGCATTTCTGTGGGGTCAGTGGGAATTTCCCCTTTGTTGTTTCTAATTGTGTTTATTTGGGATCTTCTCTCTGTTCTTTATTAGTCAAGCTAGTGGTCTATTTTACTACTTTTGTTCAGAGCATAAACTGGATTCATCGTTCTTCTGAAAGTGTGTGTGTGTGTTTGTGTGTGTGTGTGTGTGTCTCAATCTCCTCCATTTTCTGTTTGATTTTGGTTATTTCTTGTCTTATGCTAGCTTTGCTATTGGTTTGCTCTTGATCCTCTAGTTATTATAGTTGTGACAGAAGTTGTTAAATTGAGACCTTTCTAACTTTTTGATGTGGGCATTTAGTGTTGCAGATTTCCCTCTTAGCACTGCCTTAGCAGTACCCCAGAGATTCTGGTATATTGTATCTTTGTTCTTATAGCTACAGATAACTCCTAGATTTTTGCCTTAATTTCATTATTTACCCAAAAGTCATTCAGGTACAGGTTATTCAATTTCCATATAATTGTATGAGCTATTTTGAGTTATTTTCCTAGTTTTGAATTTTATTTTAACTGTACTGTGGTCTAAGACCGGAAGAGAGGAAATTAAACTAACTCTGTTTGCAGCTGACATGATTCTATATCTAGAAAACCTTATAGTCTTGCCCAAAAGGTCCTTTAGCTGATAACCAACTTCGGCAAAGACTCAAGATCAATAGCATTCCTATGCACAGACGATAGTCAAGCCAAGAGCCAAATCGGAATCACAATCTCATTCACAATTACCACAAACATAATAAAATGTCGAGGAATGCAGCTACCCAAGGAGGTGATAGATCTCTACAAGGAGAACTACAAACACTCCTCTAAGAAATCAGAGATGACACCAATAAATGGAAAAATATTCCATGCTCATGGATAGGATAAATTAACATCATTAAAATGGCCATGATGCTGAAAGCACTTTACAGGTTCAATGCTATTCCTATCAAACTACCAATGACATTCTTTACAAAACTAGAAAAAACAATTTTTATATTTCATATGGAATCACAAAAGGGCCCAAATAGCTAAGGTAACCTTAAGCAAAAAGAACAAAGCTGGAGGCATCACATTACCTGAATTCAAAGTAATGTGAATTCACAGGGCTACAGTAACCAAATCAGCATGATACTGGTACAAAAACATAAACAATAACTAGTAAAACAGAATGGATCCCAGAAACAGGCCACCCATCTGCAACCATCTGATCTTTTACAAAGCTGACAAAGGAAGCAATGGGGAAAAGACTCCCTATTTAATAAATGGTACTGGGATAACTGGCTAGCAATATGCAAAAGATTGAAACTGGATCCCTTCCACACATATACACAAATCAACTCAAGATGGATAAAGGCTTAAATGTAAAACTAAAAACTATAAAACCCCTGGAAGACAACCTAGGCACTGCCATCTTAGACATAGGAACAAGCAAAGATTTCAAGACAAAGATACTCAAAGCAAATGCAATAAAATAAAAAATTGACAAATGGAAAGAGCTTCTACACAGTATAAGAAACCATCAACCAAGTAAACAAACAACCGATGGAATGGGAGAAATTTTTGCCATTATGCATCTGACAAAGGTCTAATATCCAGCATCTATAAGGAACTTAAATAAATGTACAAGAAAAAACCAACAACCCCATTAAAAAGTGAGGAAAGGACATGAACAAACCCTTTTCAAAAGAAGACATGCAGGCAACCAACAAGTGTATGACAAAAAGCTCAATGTCAGTGATCGTTAGAGAAATGCCAGTCAAAACTGCAATGAGATAACATTTCACACCAATCAGAATGGCTATTATTAAAGAGTCAAACAGGCTGGCAAGGATGTGGAGAAAAGGAAAGCTTATACACTGTTGGTAAAAGTGCAAATTAGTTCAACCATTGTGGAAAGCAGTGTGGCAATTACTGAAAAATCTAAAGACAAAAATACCATTGCTGGGGAGCCAGCAATCCCATTTCTGGTTAAATATCCAAGGGAGTATAAAGCATTCTTTCTTAAAGATATATGCACACATACACTCATTGCAGCATTATTCACAATAGCGAAGACATGGAATCAAAATGCCCATTAAGAGTAGGCTGGATAAAGAAAATGTGGTACATACGCACCATGGAATACTATTCAGCCATAAAAGCGAGTGAGATCATGTCCTTTGCAGGAACATGGATGTAGCTGGAGGCCATCATCTTTAGCAAACTAACACAGAAAGAGAAAACCAAATACCACATGTCCTCACTTATATGTGAGAGCTAAATGATGAGAACACATGGGCACAGAGAGGGGAACAACAGACACTGGGGTCTACCAGAGGGTGGAGGGTGGAAGGATGAAGAGGGTCAGAAAAAATAATTAACAGTTACTAGGCTTAATATACAGATGATGAAATAATTCATTCAATAAACCCCCATGGCACAGTTTTAACTTTATAATAAATCTGCATGTGAAACTCTGAACTTAAAAGAATAATTTTGAAAAAGTAATATGACAGTTTTGTGCTTTTCACTAAAATTATCTATCTTTCTGCTTTTCCTGTTCTTTAATTTTTCATATATATTTAACATTTTGATCTTTAGAATTTCCAAAATGACCTGAAGCCAAAATAAGTGTAATAAACTATACAAACTTCATAGTTAATTATGAAATAACATAAACATGGATTTTCATTCTTTTTTTTTTTTTTTTTTTTTGAGACGGAGTTTCGCTCTTGTTACCCAGGCTGGAGTGCAATGGCACGATCTCGGCTCACCGCAACCTCCGCCTCCTGGGTTCAGGCAATTCTCCTGCCTCAGCCTCCTGAGTAGCTGGGATTACAGGCACGCACCACCATGCCCAGCTAATTTTTTTGTATCTTTAGTAGAGACGGGGTTTCACCATGTTGACCAGGATGGTCTCGATATCTGGACCTCGTGATCCACCCGCCTTGGCCTCCCAAAGTGCTGGGATTACAGGCTTGAGCCACCGCGCCTGGCCAGATTTTCATTCTTGACCATCAATTTTGACTGTTACAAAAGTATCATTTGCTCTATATGCATATCATTTAGTTACTAATTATGTCTGTATATAAGTGTATATATATGATTCCATTTATATAAATATATGGATGTGCATATGTGTGCATATAAACATTATATATATATATTACTTTCTGAAATAAATACTACATTTATTATTCTTTCTTGAAGGTAACTGTGGCCATGTTAACTAACTTTTGCTTAAGGTATCCCAGACATTACAGAATTTAGGTCTAAAAGTAAGGTTCTGCAATGGCAAATTTTAAAATATGTACCATTGATTTAGTGGATAGACAATTAGTGGTAAGAACAGAGATTTTATAGGAGAAAAATTCTGTGAATGATTTGAAATGGTTGCTTTCAATACCTTGATAATTGAGTTCAAGCTTCTTAAATCCATTTTTATGAGAAAAGCTTGGTGAATCTCAGCATACTCATTAATGTTGCCTGATCTCTTACTCTAAACAAAGTTTTTAAAGGAAGAAACAAACTCAGAAGACTTCTAGACATGTTGTCAGCACACATGATAGGGAATGCAGCTCTTCTCAAAGGAGCTGCCACTGCCTCAATTACACTGTCTAAACTGACTGACAGCCTGGACAGTTTGAGTCCTTTCTGAATTAGCCAACTGCTTCCATGGTCTTCAGTTATAATAGATTACACTGAAGAGGCAGGGATAATAGAAATAAAAGTGTTGACCCAACACTCCTTCAGGCCCCTCACCATAAAAACTTGTCTGGATATGGGCAGGCTCAGAGGTAAACAAGAGATGAATGGTGGGGCATTCTTAACCAAACCTAGTGGTAGCCACTGGTTATACTCTCAATGATGCTTTATTAATTAAGGAAATAATTATAATGGTAAATAGTCTATCTCAACATCTTTACAAATTTGAAATAATATTGGCAATATTCTGCAGAAAATACAAAGATAAATTATTTTCTTCAATGCAAAAAGCATCATAAAATCTGAGCAGGGAAATTACACCTGTTGTTAGGACAGGCTTTTGACAATATCTTTTATTTTATGAAACTGGTTGAAAATATTAAATACAAAAGTTGATATGACAAATTGAAAAGGAAAAGCAAAACAACAACAACAACAACAACTTAAGGAGTTAGTGGACCTAACAATTCTGATAAACAGAGAGAAGTGGTGATGTATGTATACTAGCATGCCCTGATTCTCACTGCCACATCACAACAGAATAGCACTTTATAAAAACAGATTCATTATTACAATGGAAAGTATCACAACTATTTCATTAAAACTGAACAAAGACAGGCAGTACTTAGTTATTTTATACTCCATATTTACAAACTTCAAGCTCCATTTTAGGAAGGATTTTCTATTACTTGTGAAATATATACTTCACATTTACATTAAACTATATATTTGCTAGTAGAGAACCTACTTTTTGTATCTAGTAAGGCATGAATAAAATTTGTATGTAAAGCATACTTTTAAGAGCAAGGAAATGTTCAATACAGTACAAAGCACCATGCTTTCCTTTCGAGCAACAGGCATCCACAGTGGCAACAGCTTTGCATTTCTCTTGTGGTTATTTTGCTATCTTCACATCACTGAATGATAATGTATTTATTTTGGAAAGCAAAATAGGAAAAGATAATTGAACAACAGATATTTTATTCTCAGAAATTTACTCTTACTAAGTGTCTTCTGGCCAACATATGAAGGTACACAATCATTCACTCATTATCCCATAAACGCTTTTTCTCACTATAGTGAGGCCAGAATAATTGTGGAGAACTAACAATTAAGAGAACCAGAAGTGCTGGCTGGCTGTGAGTAACCATGGACTGAAAAGACAAGAAGGTGAAACTTTCTCTGGCCATTACTTGGAGGCCAAAGTAACTAAGTTCAATATTGTCTAATATAGCCAGGAAGCTCAGTACAATAAAGATATAGTGTGAAAAGCCATGTGACGTCTTATTAAAAGGCATGAGGTAAAGAAAGGGAATTCTACAGAATTTGTGCATGTAGGATGATGTAAGGTAAGAAAAATTGTGACTTTTTGAGGAAAAACTGGAATAAAAGATCCATGTGAAAATTCACCTCAAAAGGGTATTGATCAAGGGTCTTCTGTGCCTTGGTAAACAGTGTTGATATTATTTAGAGAGTGTCTGCAAAACTGTTCATTCAACTAAGATGAATGAATGTGGAACAGTGAGGAGTCATTAGGAGGGACAGATAAACATCAATTCATTCAAATTGTAGCTGAGAATTTCTAATATCTGCAAACTTTTGACAGTCTACTTTGATGAAATCACAGTGAAGTTTTCCTAAGTATCAATGTAAATGGATAAGTAAATGTTCAATACAGTACAAAGCACCATGCTTTACACACACACACATTAAAAAAAGAAAAATGTATATCAAATAAGTATGTTTGGAGCTATTATTACATATTTACAAATTGTCTAAGAAACTCAATGATCTATATAAAATATGTACATGTCAATAGATTAAATTATGAGGAAATCTTTTAGTAATATACACGATGTATATAGAGGACAGTGTTCAAAACTGTAGAAAATTTTTTAAAAATATTTTAAATGCTATGTTTTTAGATAAAATGTATTGTTCACATACTCACAGATATATTTTTACTTGCTTAAAACATTGATATATTATTAAAGAAATGGCTCAATGTAACAAGTGATTAATACAGTCTTTAAAATAGAAAAGAAAGAACTCTTATAATAGGTTAATAGCTTATTTAGAGAATAAGACTTTCTATTAAAATATTATGTATCTTTAGAAATGATAAGCTAACATTTGGAGGACATATTATTAAATGTGCTATGAAAAAGACAATTTTAAAGACACTCTATTAAATATAGCTAACAAGTTGGTTTATTGCTTGAGTGAAAGTTGAGAAGATTTGGATATACTGAGCAGGTAATATTTTGTAATTGTTTATGTTGAAGCAATTAATATTAATACAGAAAATGTTCTTAGGTTAGAATAAATTCAGTTTGTATTATTTATGATAGGAATATATTAAATAGGATTTTTTTACTAATGTTTACTAAAAGTATATATGATAGTCAAATTGAGGTATTATTAGCTATTATACCTAAGGCATATATGTAAGTCATATGTAATAACATTCTTCATCTTTTTAAAATGAGAACCAAAGAAAATTTAATTAAATCATAAAAATAATAGCCTAGACAAGTGTTTGTGGGATGGCTCATGCCTCTAATCCCAACATTTTGGGAAACCGAAGCAGGCAGATCACACAAGGTCAGGAGATCAAGACCACCCTGGACAATACTAAAAATACAAAAAAAATTGCTGGGAGTGGTGGCACACACATGTAATACCACTGACTCAGAAGGCTGAGGCAGGAGAATTGCTTGAACCCAGCAGGCAGAGGTTGCAGTGACCCAAGAATGCACCATTGCACTGCAGCTCTGAGCAAAAGAGCAAGAGTCCATCTCAGAAGAAGAAAAAAAAATTTACTATTTTGTGTGTTGTTTAATTGTTTTGAAAATATATAAAAAACAAATGATCATAAAAGATACATAAGTAATCCACTGTAGAGAATTAATAAACATTTTTATCATATTTGTCTTAATACTGTGTAAAAAGAAATCAAATCTCACAATGCCCTTCACCTCACTTACTTGAGATAGTCTTACTCTGTGTTTGACACAGGTGCATGTATATGAAATCTAAATCAATATATGGTATTTTTAGTGTTTTTATTCTAATTGAGTATATTTATACTGCTTTTCCTTTATGATTTCTTTACTTTGTTTTGTAAGAAAACTTCGAGAAAAGATATTTTTGTATATTTTTATACTCTAAATTTGACTGCTATAAGTTGTATATTTTCCTATTGAGAAATAAGGTTTGACTGTGTCCCCACCCAAATCTCACCTTGAACTGCAATAAACTCAAATGTCAAGGGCTGGGCCAGATAGAAACAATTAAATCCTGGAGGTCCCCATACAGTTTTCCCCATACTGTTTTCTTGGTAGTGAATAAGTCTCGCAAGATCTAACAGTTTTATAAATGGGAGTCCCCTGCACACACTCTCTTGCCTGCTGCCATGTAAGTCATGCCTTTGCTCTTCCTTTGTCTTCCACCATGATTGTGAGGCCTTCAGCCATGTGGAACTGTGAGTCCATTAAACTGCTTTTCTTTATGAATTACCCAGTCTCTGTATGTCTTTACAAGCTGCATGAGAATGGACTAATACAAGATATTTAACTCATTAAAGTCATAATGTTTTAATATTGTGTACTATAGTGATATCTTTTTATTTCCTGTATGAAAAGCTTAGATTCCACAAACTATTGATTATTTATTTCCCACTAAAGTGTTGTCCCTTTATTTATTTCCCACTAAAGTGTTGTCACCAGTCCCTCTAAAGTGTTGTCCTTGCTCAGGTACAACCAATTAATTCTGCTTTAAATCTACCTTTAAAATGCCTTTCAATTCAAGTGCATCTAGTTGTTGGATCTTTTAGTTCAAATTACAAAAGATTAAAAAATCTAATTGGTTAGTGAGTTGAGAGTCTGTAGTAAGGTATGGTTTGATTCAATTAGCTTCACATATGGGTGGAAATGAGGTTAGGGCATGACATAATGCTGGTTGTACTATAGCTATGACTAGCAAAGTTTTATTAGAAATAGAAGGTGTGACTACAAGAAATTTGACAGATACTTCCTCCAATTACAAAACATAAATAAAATTAAGATAATGCCTTCTCTCCTAAGTAGTCATTCCTAGTTTAATAATTTGAACAGTTGGTTCACTGCATTTCAAATTAAGACATTAAGTAGATGAAACGTCTTTTTGTGTTTTATTGCCTTTTTGGCCACTGTAAAAAAGTCTATAAAAAAAGTTAGTTTATTGTAGCCAGAATTTAGCTGTGTAATCTGGTGTAATCTCTGCAATATTAGTTTGCGATAAAAGTAATTGCACATTTATTTGCCTTTTAGGAGTATTGGTTTAATGAATTTATTAGTCCATATTTTCTCATTTTATATTGCTGTGATCCCTATAAGCAATTAGATTAGCAGAAATAAACAAGTTATTCATAGATATCCTTATACTAATAACTAAAATGTAACAAACATCTGTGAAAGGTTCTATATGCATTTATTCCTGTCAGCTACATATTGAATCATTTGGAAGACTTTTAGGCTTAAAAAGATATGTGTAATACTACTAATAGCTTCTAGGAATCCCTAGCATAATTTTTATTATAAAGCTATAGACTAGGGAATCAATCTGAAGTACAGAAATTTTTTAAAAATAAAATATTTAAGGAGATTTATTTTTCAAAGTACTCCCCTAAAAAATGTTAGTTCAAATTGCAATGTATATCTTGTCATTCATTTACTCTCATTTAAACAAATTCATTAAAACACCACAGAAGAGCTATTACGTAAATATCAAAGTGAATTATAACTTTTAATGTTAAAGTTCTGGAATTTAAATGTTTGTGGTTTTTTTTTTTTTTTTTTTTTTTGTCTATAACTATCCTGCCACCTCACATTTATATTCCAATGCACTTCTTTCATCATGTTTAAATATTAGTGCTCACTAGGGTACTATTTGTCTGTGAATTGTTCCTAGTTGAATTTACCTAAACCACAACATCGATTATTACATTCTGTAAATCTAAAATCTGTATCTTTAGCCAAGGTTCTCTGTCAAGATCTTAAGAGAGACCTAATTCTCATGGTACATAAACAAACAGATACTGTACAAATAACTTTGAAACAAAGATAGTAAAACTGAACACATACTTACCCTTTCTTCTCCTTATGCCAGTACTATATGTATCCTCCTAAAATTTTTTTTTTGAGATGGAGTCTTGCTCTGTCGCCCAGGCTGGAGTGTAGTGGCCTGATCTCCACTCACTGCAACCTCCTCCCATTTCAAGCAATTCTCTTACCTCAGCTTCCTGAGTGGCTGGGACTACAGGTGTGTGACACCACACACGGCTAAATTTTTTGTATTTATAGTACAGGCGGGGTTTCACAGTGTTAGCCAGGATGGTCTCAATTTCCTGACTTGTGATCACCCACCTCGGCCTCCCAAAGTGTTGGGATTACAGGCATGAGACACGGCACCTGGCCCTAGACACCCTCTTTAACCCTCTGTGAGGTGCATTATTTGATGCATCACTACAGCTAGATTTAGGGCTGAGAGTTTATTTCCCTATGACCTGGAGAGATAATAGCAATCCTCCCTCAGCCTTTCCTTGGAAAGTGCCATCTCTGAAGGAAGGCATTTCACCAAAACCACTTCTTCTTCCCGGGAAGCCCACACTCAGTGTGTAATGTGGGAGTATGAAGACCATCCTGCTTACTGAAAATGGAGCTATTTTAAAGGGCTTTCGTAGCTTCCAAGCTAACTGTAGGGTCAGCATAGATCTTTTTATGGAATTGTATCTTAGTCCAATTTCTGCCTCTGCCCAAATCTATTCCAAATTCATCTTCTAAAAAGATGAGAAAGATGTAACTTTGAAGTTGGATCACTTACTAACTTGCTGGCAATAATAACATCATTTTAAGTGATAGAGAAAATGTTGATGGCACAAGGCAGCATTGCCATTATAATTTTTCTTTTAGCAGTGTTAAGATAAGCTGGAATTCCAGTGGAAATTTGCTAGTGGGTCCAATGTATCAGGCATTGGAGAAATATAAGGGGAAACATCAAGGACAACAGGATTAAGAGGCTATTGCTTGGTTTAATTATGCATTTGCAAAAACAATATGAAAAGTCTGAGAATAATTTATCAGCTACTAATAGCTAAATGTGAAATTCAGAAGGCCTCCTTAGCAGGATTTAAAGAGGCTCTCACCTGTTGAAGCTGGAGGGAAGAGAAATCTGGGTGATATGCTCCTGGCCTAATAATAAAAAGAGCAGATCTCAGGAAGGTTAAAGTCTCTACCAAGGTAAGTCTGCCATTACTAAGTCAGGGCATTAGTTGAAAAATATAAAGGTCCTCATATATAGAATAAAGAAAGAAAATTTTGACCTAGTGTCTTCTTTCACCTTCTCTCCTCTCTGCTAAGTCAATGACTACGGTTTTAAGTATCAACATAACCTCTTTGTATAAATGCTCAGCCTGATAAAAGAACAAATTAACTATTATCTCAAATTACCTACAGAATCTAACCAGTATGTACTGGCAGAAACAAGCCAGTTATTCATGGAATTGAATTGCATCAAGTGGGTGGAATATAATGGTGAATAAGGAACTATTTATTGATTTGAAAGCACACTCATAGAATTTGGGGTGGAACACCCTGCTGAGTATCTGGAAAGTGATACAAACACATTGCTAAGTGGCTTCTAGAAGTATGGAAAAATAACAGTGCACATTCAGTATTGGAGGTACGCTGAAATTGTCATGAGTCATGGCGGAGTAAGAGATAAAATGCTTGGGAAAGTAAGCATGCTGAAGGGGATACATTATGTAACTCTAGAAGACCCACCAGATTACTGTGTTCCACGGAAGGGCGCAGAAGCAAGAAAGAATGTTCTTATGAAAGGATTACCAATATTACAAATAACTCCAAAATTTTTCCTTTGCTCGCTGAGCTAACGGAGGAAGATGCAATAACAGAACTAGACTAATTTATAGCAATATGGAAAATAGGACCTCTGAACAATAGAGTTCAGATGATGGCAGATACATATCAAGAGAGCAGGTAGATGAATTAACATAACTAGAAACAAAACAGTAGTAACTGGCGGCAGGAAGAGCCTAACTGACAGAGAGCACTGGAGATAATAATCTGACTCAGGATTCCTACGAATAAATTATAAAGATGAGGGAGAGGAGGTCTTTCTTTTCTTGCCCGAGGAATTGGTATGGGGAAGGATATTTTTGAATAAGACCTCAAAAACACAGGCAACAAAAGTAAAAATAGACAAAGTTATATCAAACTACAACATATCTTCATGGCAAAGGAAACGATCAACAGACTGAAGAGTCAGTCTGTTGAATGGGAGAAAACATTTGCAAAATACCTATCTGACGGAAGATTAACGACCAGAACATACAAAGAACTCTAATAACTGAGTAGCAAAAACAAACCAAACAACCTGATTAAAAATGGGTAAAACGTCTGAATATTTATCAAATGATTACATAAAAATGGCTCACAAATATACGTACAATAAAGCTCCATGCCACTAATCATTAGGGAAATACAAGTCAAAACTACAAGGAAGCATCATCTCACCACAGTTAAAATGTGTATCATCAAAAAGACAAAATAGCAGATGATAGTGAAAAAGAAGAGCATTCATAAACTGCCAGTGAGAACGTAGGTAAGTATAGCCACTGTGGAAAACTGTAGGTAGATTCCTCAAAAATCTAAAACTAGGGAAACAATAGGATTCTTGCAAAACAGTATTAAAATTTTACAATGAGGCTTATAATTGAAAAGGACAAAACTTAGATGTGGAGAAATTATTATAATTAAAGTAAGAAGTAAGTACTCCTCTCCAAGATAAAGTTGATAATTCTCTTCATTGTTAATTTTTCATTGAAATCTAGGAATAAAATACATGAACTTTAAAAATCATTTTGTCAATGTTTCTAGGTAGTTAACCTATCTATGCATTCCTTCTGGTCTGTATACAGGTGAATTTTTCAATACTTATAATTCTGGTTCACAGAATATATTGTGCTTTTTTTCTAAACTCGTGATGGAGAGTTTTATTTAAAAAGAAAAAAAACAGAACTATTGCTTCCGCAGAATTTCAAATTTTGCAAAATGTTCACAACAGATTTACTTATGTTTAAACAACGTGAAAATAACGTAATCCTCAAAATTTCATTGATTAATTTGCTTCAAAGTATTTTTGTTCTTCTTTCATATTCCTTTTATTGCCGCAAACTGTCCAAATTCAAATCAAGATTCAACCACTTGCTAGGTGAACTTTAGGAAAATAAGTAAAGCTCTCTTTGCCTCTGGTTCCCTGTCTCTAAAGTTAAAATAATCATAGAACCTAACTTATGGGCTTTGTAATTCTTAAATGAATAACACCTGTAAGCTAAGTAGCACTGGGGGTGAAACATATTCAGAATTTAATAAATGTTAATAATTTTTAACAATCAAAAAGGAGATTCTTTCATTATACTGATGACTATATTTCATATGATTGGCCTAGAGTCATTAACACCAGATGCCTGTTGTACCTAATGAATATAGAAACTAATTATTTTTTCTAGCAAAACTTATTTGAGTTAATTTTAACCAAACAACTTATACCATATCTCCTCTTACATTTACAATTCTAGCTATCTAATTAAGAAGGTCACAAATAAGAAAAAAAAAATCCTGACAAGTGATGCTAGCTGTCAGAGAGCTTTAAACTTTGCTATATCTAGCACATTAAGTCAGAATGTATATGGCAAATTAAATCAATTAAATATAATTAATATACAGATTTTATATAATTTTTATTGTTACACTGTGGTGCTGCTGTTTAATATAACAGTCACTAGGACATACAAAATTGATGACCTTTTAACTATTTAAAATTGAGACATTTGGATGATACCGCATAAAACGCTATCTTTAATAGTATATTTTCACTTGCTTCATTGAATTAATATTTATTAGTTGTAAGTCACCATTCTAGGAAGATGTATGAAAATATGTACTGAACATTGTAATTTAACATTAAAAAAAAACATGTTTAGCTTTATTGTTGGTGTGATCTCTAGCAGTCCATAAGAAAAAATAAAGTATCTAGATTTCAGGTCTTTGTTTAAATTTCTACGGTTACTAAAAGACTCACTCATAATATATAGCATTAATAACTCATTTGTTGCATATTATTGTGGGAGAATTTTTCTTCCAGAATTGGTATGCCTAAATTTCTTTCAAAACCCAAATGTTACAAAGAAAACCGTTATAGTTTTCTTTTTTATTTGAAATACTCTATGGCTTACGTCTGAGAACAGAGGAAAAATTGATATCAAGAATATGCCTTTCTTCTAGTAGAATTTCAGACAAAGGATGCTTAATAATGAAAACCTATTTTTATTAAGATTATGTAGATCAATCATTCTATAGAAAGTAGGAAAGTTTAGTCAAGTATTTTTAATGTGTAATGACATCAAAATTTAATCTCCTTACTAATGAAAGGAGATTAAATCTATTATATGTGTTAGTTGTCTACACTGGCCAAACATAATTATGAATAATCTTTCAATCACTGCAGACTTAAAAGTAACCATATAATAATAACAGTAACTATTCATGTTAAAAATAAGAAACAGGGCCTGGTGCAGTGGCTCAAGCCTGTAATCCCAGCACTTTGGGAGGCTGAGGCGGGTGGATCACGAGGTCAAGAGATCAAGACCATCCTGGTCAACATGGTGAAACCCCATCTCTACTAAAAATACAAAAAATTAGCTGGGCGTGGTGGCACATGCTTGTAATCCCAGCTACTCAGGAGGCTGAGGCAGGAGAATTGCCTGAACCCAGGAGGCAGAGGTTGCGGTGAGTCAAGATCACGCCATTGCACTCCAGCCTGGGTAACAAGAGCGAAACTCCGTCTCAAAAATAAATAAATAAATAAATAAAAATAAGAAACAGTACCAAATTTAAACACAAGCATATATTTGAAATAAAATGTGTAAAACCCAGGGAGACTGCAGTAATTGAAACAAAATCAATTTTTAACTTAAAAATTTAAATAGTGAAATAAAATTATGCTAATCTAATGTATTTGCTTTATTGTGTTTTCAGTTCATTATGCTCCATGCATAAATGCGAGATGGTTATTTTTCCTTTGATAATACTCTTTAGGTTATTTGATTTAAATTGGTTTGCTTCTTTTAAGTGCTGCCAAATACTTGGAAATACAGATCTTGTTTCCAAATGAAGCTTTCACTGCCTGCAATATTTTATTTTTATTCAGTTTTGTTTACATCATGTAAAAGGCATTGCCAATTATTTTACTTACTTGTATTATGAGACTATAGTACATAAATATTTCAAGTTGCCTCCGTTTTTTTTTCCAGAATTCTATGTACAATACGAACACGTTAAAAGTCTAGCATACTGCTGAAGATAGTAAGTACTTCAGGATCTTCCAGGGGCTCATGGGCTTGCTGGCCAAAATCCTTGACCAAAATTAACTTTGTTTTCACTATTTGCTTATTACACCTTTCTTTCTTTCTACATACTAACCATTTTCTAGCTTCTCGCTATCAGATAATTGTTTCTATTCCCTTCATAGTAATATCTGCTAATACTGAAGGGCTCATGATTATGCCCCCCAAAATAAAAAATTAGTCAGAGTATAAAATGATACATATGCTAAGGCTTAGGAGTAAACAATGTGCTTATTTCATTTAAATTTACTTCTCTCTAGTTTTATTTTTAAGTTTCCAATATCTAGTACAATTACACTTAGGTGACCTTGTGTTAGTTATAGCCACCAGTGTTCAAAATGACAAAAGCTGCATCTTATACAAATAATAGCAAAATCCAAAAAGTACAAAATATGGCAAAGAGTTGAACACAGCAAGTTATTACAAAGTGTTAATTAGGAATAAAATAAATTATACCAAAAGAATATCAAAACAATTGTTATAGAAAATTTTTTTATCTAAATAAGTATTTTTCAGAAATTTTCCCTTTTAGAGAAACAGAAAGAGCAGTTATGTCCATCCTCCCTCTTTTTCTCTTCTTCCTTCTTTCTTCTTTCCTTCCTTCCTTCTTTTTTTTTAAACAGAGTTTCACTCTTGTTGCCCAGTCTAGAGAGTAGTGGCCCAATCTCGGCTCACCACAACCTCCACCTCCCGGGTTCAAGCGATTCTCCTGCCTCAGCCTCCCATGTAGCTGGGACTACAGACACATGCCACCATGCCCAGCTAATTTTTATATTTTAGTAGAGACAGGGATTCACTATGTTGACCAGGATGGTCTCAATCTCTTGATCTCGTGATCTACCTGCCTCGGCCTCCCAAAGTGCTGGGATTACAGACATGAGACGCCGCGCCTGGCCGGTGTTTACATTATTTTTAAAGATGATTATCTTCCTTAATTTCAGTGTAACGGTGAGGAATAAAACCATCCTTTTGATTAAAACT
Source organism: Saguinus oedipus (assembly GCA_031835075.1). Lineage (NCBI taxonomy): Eukaryota > Metazoa > Chordata > Mammalia > Primates > Cebidae > Saguinus > Saguinus oedipus. The sequence goes on along the minus strand of CM063190.1, from coordinate 17,362,103 downwards.
ATGAGAAAAACAGCTAAAATATTTACCTTATCATTCAAATTATCTAATACACCTTGGACTATATAGGCCACAACATAAATGTGATGCATCCTTTAATTTTTCTCATAAGTATGTAATATTGATGTACTGACATCTTACAAACAAGATAGTGTATCTATACTAAATAAGTATACTAAGTATTTTATAAACAGGTGTATAGGCTTATAAACATTAAAATATGTGTGGTAAATTTGTTAAACCATAACATCAATATACTCTACTTCTGAAGTCATGTATAAAATTTTTAAAAGTAACAATAGTTCGATGATTATTTTCTCCTGCTTTGTGAAGAAAAGACCAAAAGACTCTGCAGTAAACAATCAGCATAAAAAGCCTCAGTGCGTCATGTTCTCCAAACATTTGGTATTTTGTTAGAAAGAAACTACTACCTGACCATTTCACCCATATATTTTTGGTTCCCCCAAAGTCGCCGTCTTTCCCCACCCAGATGTTCCAAACTCCCAATCCAAGCCACAGCCCTAGTCCTAAAAAAATCCCTTTGAATGTCCACCTCTGACAAAATGTTAATGCTTATTCTTAGCAGCAGATTTATATGCTTAGAAAATAAAAGTGAGCAGTGCTTGTTTCTTTAATACATATTTTTGCAATCTTTATGAGGAGTATGGAATATAAATCTATTAATATAATTCCCCAAATGTATGGAAACAGTACTGTTCTCAAGCATATCCAATTGAATAGTTATAATTATTCCATGCATCTATTAAAACATGTTTAATAGTCCTCAATCACTTAAAATGCGAAATCTAAACTTCTAAGTTTGGTTTTCAAATATTAATCAAACTTTACACATAAAATCAATATGTAAATGTGTTATATAGAATCTACCTCCCCTTCCATAATTAATTTAAATCTGGCATTGTATTTTTTTCATGCTATGAAAAATTCTGTTCTTCTAGTTAAAAAAAGAAAAGGTCCTCTTTTTCTTTTTTTCCCAAAGAAAGGCAATTCTCAAATTCTCGATAGAATATGAAGTTAAAATTGGATCAATTACACTAAAAACAAGTATGCATTTGACAAATTTCCTTCTAAGCTCCTCTTCCTCTAGCAAACCTGGTTCCCCTCAATTCTGGATGCTTTCTGCTTGTGAGGCATAAATAGCCATGTGACCCTCTAACATTGCAAGGCCAAGTATTTTCTGTATTTTTGGCCCAACATTTCTATGTCACTGCAGATGATGCCACCAAATTGACAAAGGTAGAGCATGTAATAAAGACAAATATTTTGTTTTGTGTTGAGATGGTAAGCATTATCCAGGAAATTGAATGTACATGTAGTCCACGTCCCAGAAATTACATGGTCAAGAAAAACTGTATACAGATATGTAAAGAGATATGAGCAAAAACATTTATTTTAAGGCAGTATATGTCAGGCAATAATTGGAACACACTAGATGTTCATAATTAGAGAAGTATTCAAAGTGTGGTGTAAACAAAACACAACTTTTATAGTTAAAAGCCACTATATATGTATAGATCATAAAATAGGAAACAGAACAGAGCAAAGATTGTAACAAAATACCATTATGCAAATCTTAAAAAGGCATATTCATAGTAACAATACCATATAAAATGTCAAAAGTTAACATAAATATTAAAAGATAGAAACAGCATCTGTAAAGAATGAGAGCAGGGATGCACTTAGCAGGCAAAATTAAAAATTGAAAACAAAAATGACAACTTGTACAGACTAATTATGCTAATATGCCATGAACTTTAGCATATATTAATTCAACTTTCAGGAACAGATTCCCAAAAGAAAAACTAAAGTATAATCAAATGAGAACGTTTGTGACACAATTTTAGTTTTATTGTTCTTGGTTTTGCTTTTTATCTCTCCCTCATTGAAATGATAGTACTTGGGGTTAAATAGTTAAACGTGATTAATGTCCTCAAGGAAAGCAAGCAAGAAAGAAATCATAGTCTCCATTTTATCTAATCTATAGAGCCTTTTCTTTTATGTTTAATTGACACATAATAATTGCACTTATTTATGGAGTACATAAAGATGTTTCTATATATATAATGGATAATGATCAGGTCAGTGTAATTAGCATATCCAATATCTCAATTTATCATTATCTCATATCATTATCTTCTTTTTTATTGCATTTTAGGTTTTGGGGTACATGTGAAGAACATGCAAGATTGTTGCATAGGTACACACATGGCAGTGTGATATCATTATCTTCTTTTACCATATTTGTGTTAGAAACATTCAGTAGGCTTCTAGCTATTCAAAATCATATTATACACTATTGTTAACTACAGTCATCCTACAGTAGTGTGGAACATTAAACTTATTCATCCTATCTAGCTGTAATTTTGTTTCCTTTAACAGATTTCTCCCAATCTCTCCCTTTTCCCCAACCTTTCCCACCTCCAGTGTCCTGTGTTCTACTGCTAACTTTTATGAAATCACCTTTTTTAGCTTCCACATGTGAATGAGAACATATTGTGTTCGACTTTCATTTCCTGGCTTGTTTCACTTAACATAATGGCCTCCAGTTTTATCCATGTTGCTGCTAATGACAGTATTTCATTCTTTTTTATAGCTGATTAATACTCATTATGTATACAACCACATTTTATTTATCCATTCATCTGCTGTTGAACAATTAGGTCAATATCATATCTGAGCTATTGTGAATAGTGCTGCAATAAACACAGGGTGCAGATGTCTTTTCAGTAACACAGTTTTCCTTTCCTTTGTGTCCTTTTTTGCAGTTTTTAAATAATATCTTTATTTTTTTCAATATTTATTTTCAAATCAGAGGATAGATGTTCAGGTTTGTTGGAAAGGTGTATTGCATGCTAGTGAGGTCTGGAGTACAAATGAAGCTGTCACCCAGGTAAAGTGCATTGATAAATGCTGAGGAGTGAGATTGTTGGTTCAAAGGGTAGTTCTATTTGTAGTTTTTTTGAGGAAACTCTGTACTGTTCTTCATAGTGACTGTACTGGTTCACACACTAACCAAAAATGCCAAAAAAAAAAGTATATGAAACCAAAAAAGACTCTAAATAGCCAAAGTAATTTTAAGCAAAAAGAACAAAACTGGCAGCATCACACTAGCTGACCTAAAAATATACCACAAAGCTATAGTAATCAAAACAGCATGGTTCGGGCAAAAACCTAAAACTAGACACACAGACCAATGGAACAGAATATAGAATCCAGAAATAAATCCACAGATTTATAGCCAACTGATATTTAGCAAAGGTACCAAGTGTATATATTGGGGAAAAAGCCTCTTTAATAAATGGTGCTAGGAAAACTGAATATTTGTATGCAAAAGAACTAAACTAGATTCCTCTCTCTTATACAAAACTCAACTCAAAATGGAATCAATACCATAACGTGAGACCTGCAACTATAAAACTACTAGAATAAAACATTAGAGAAATGCCAAGGTCATTGGTCTGGGCAAAGATATTTTTGGTAAGACCTCAAAAGCACAGGTAGTAAAAACAAAAATAGACAAATTGAATTACATCAAATTAAAGAGCTAATGTGCAGCAAAGGGAACAATCATCAGAGTGAAGAGACAATTTACAGCACAGAAGAGAATATTTGCAAACTATCCATTTGACAGGGAATTGATAACCAGTATTTACAAGGGACTCAACTCAACAGCAAATCAACCACCATCAACAACAAAAAAAATCTGATTATTAAAAAAGGGCAAATTATCTCAACAGACACTTGTAAAAAGAAGATATACACACAGCGAATAATCATAACATGTTCAACATCACTAATCAGGGAAATGCAAATCAATACAAAAATGGGGTTTCATCTCAAGCCAGTTAAGACTACTGTTATCAAAAAGACAAAAGTTAATAAAGGTTAGCAAGGATGCAGAGAAAAAGGAACTCTTACAGAGGGTTTCCTTCTAATCCCCTGTCCAAAATAGCTGATTTGAAAAGCTTACATAAATATACTTGGACCAGTTAATTATTTCTGTTAGCCAAAGATGTTTCTAAGAAATAATGCTTTTCATTTTAACTATTTCTAACTATTTTCTGCTACATTTTTTTTCCAATATTTAATTCTGGTGCATAATACAATGAGAATAGACAACTATAATCAAATCAGCAAAGACTGTGGCATATGATAGGATTTTAAGAAGGAAAGCAATTATTTTATGCGAAGTCAACAAAAATTCTTATGGAGCTAAATTCATAACAGAGACAACAAAACTTTAATTGTTCCTCAACTACATACTCTAACCCTTAAAATGACTCTGGCTGTCATGTGGGTAAAGAAAAAGGAAAAAGAATATACAGAAAGGCAAATAGGAGAATATTACGGTAATCTAATTGAAGAATCCTATCACATTTTGAATTTAGAACCCAAAGTACTTGACTTCACTTTCTTTAGTAAAATAGTATTTATCTTGTAGGGTTGTTTTGTTTTGTCTTATTTTGATGTTCAAGTGAGGTAACAATTATAAAATTTCTAGCCTTATGCTCAGTAACTTGTAATCTTAGGTTGAATTCCATATATTTCTATTTCCTCAAAACACTAAAATGATTTTTATTTTTAAATATATAGCTTTTTTATTTAATTGTCTACTTTTTTAATTTAAGAATTTTATTTTCTGTCCTCAGAACACTATGGTCAACTTAAACAGAAAACTAGGAAAAAAGTCCACTTTCTCTCTTTGCATTAATCAAAGCAACTACTTAATTATAATTCATCAATTTAAATAAGTCCTTGAATATATAAATGTTATTAGTCAAGTAATGTTTTAGGGCTACAGGAATAAGATATACTATGATGTCATGCTTTATTCTAATACTAACTTTTATGACATATACAAGTTAATATTAGATATGATTTTCTGAAACTTCTTGGGACATACTCTGGTGTGATTGACTCCAGATATGGAATAAGCAAATTGATAGATAAGCACATTTCTAGTTAGAGGCAATGTGTCCTAAGTAAACTAAAATGCATGTTGTTTCAAAGAGTGAATAAGAAAAAATTAGAATAATATTTGATTAAGAAAAGTATTTGAATTAATTAAATTTTACCTAATTTCTTAGTATTTTGTCTCATTGACCAAAAATGATCTTGTCTTCTGAGAGCATTAATAGAAAAAGTTTAATTAGTACATAATAAAAATTACTATCATAAGGTATAATATTACTATGAAGTAATATACCATTTTTTTTTAATCTGGCAAAATAATAGCTGCAATATCTATGCAAATCAAATCTTCACTGCCTTCTTATGCATTACTAAGAACGCTTAAGATGCTATGCATGTTTATGACACTTGCTAAAAGTTAAATAATTTGAAAAATAATAAGAATGCAGAGGACAGTCAATTTCTTCCAGCATAAAATAGGAACGTAGGTGCTAATTTCACTTACCATTGGTTTGTGCACATGAATATAGCTTGCTGAGTTTCAACATGCAAAAATTTCTAAACGTTGAGAGAGAGTATACTAGAAATCAATTATATATCTACATTTTAATTGGCAACTATCTTGAATAGTCTTTTTTCTTTAAAGTTCTTAACATTAAAAATGAATCTTGTTTCTCATTGTTTATGTAATTCAACATTTAAGGAAATTAACCTTTTTTTTTTGAGACAGAGTTTCCCTCTGTCCCCAGGCGGAAGTGCAGTGTAGCAATCTCAGCTCATTGAAATCTCCACCTCCCGGGTTCAAGCAATTCTCTTTGAACCCTTGTCTCCTTGTCTCAGCCTCCTGAGGAGCTGGGATCACAGGGGTGCACCACCACACCCAGCAAATTTTTGTATTTTTAGTAAAGACCTAGGCAAAACTATTCAGGACATAGGCAAAAGCAAGGACTTCATGACTAAAGCACCAAAAGCATTGGCAACAAAAGCCAAAATAGACAAATGGGATCTAATTAAACTCCAGAGCTTCTGTACAGCAAAGGAAACAATCATTAGAGTGAACCGGCAACCAATAGGATAGGAAAAAGTTTTTGCAATCTACCCGTCTGACAAAGGGCTAATATCCAGAATCTACAAAGAAATAAAACAAATTTATAAGAAAAAAACAAACAAAACAATTCAAAAGTGGGCAAAGGATATAAATGGACACTTCTCAAAATTAGACAAATATGAGGCCAATAAGCATATGAAAAAATGCTTATCATAACTGGTCATTAGAGAAATGCAAATCAAAACCACATTGAGATACCATCTCATGCCAGTTAGAATAGTGATCATTAAAAATATCTGGAGACAACAGATGCTGAAGAGGATGTGGAGAAATAGGAACACTTTTACACTGTTGGTGGGAGTGTAAATTAGTTCAACCATTGTGGAAGACAGTGTGGTGATTCCTCAAGGACCTAGAAATAGAAATTCCATTTGACCCAGCAATCCCATTACTGGGTATATATCCAAAGAATTATAAATTGTTCTATTATGAAGACACATGCACACGTATGGTCATTGTGGCACTGTTTACAATAGCAAAGACCTGGAACCAACTCAAATGCCCACTGATTATAGACTGGACAAGGAAAAGTGTGGCTCATACACACCATGGAATACTATGCAGCCATAAAAAATGTTGAGTCCATGTCCTTTGTAGGGACATGGATGAATCTGGAAACTATCATTCTCAGCAAACTGACACAAGAACAGAAAATCAAACACTGCATATTTCCATGGACACAGGGAGGGGAGCATCACACACTGGGGTCTGTTGTGGTGAGGGGACTAGGCGATGGGTAGCTGGGGGTAGGGAGTTTGGGGAGGGATAACATGGGGAGAAATGGCAGATATAGTTGAGGGGGATGAAGGCAGCAAACCACCTTGCCATGTATGTACCTATGCAACAATCCTGCATGATCTGCACATATACCCCATAACCTAAGGTACAATAAAAAATAAATTAAAAAACAGAAATGTAGTTTAATTCGATTTTACTTTTCTTATCTTTTCTTGCATTGTTTAGAGTTCATCAGAACGAGTTTACGTCTTTAATTGATTACTTTACCTCTAACTTTATTTTTATTATCATACAATAAAGATATAATGGTTTACCTTACTGTATTGTCACTAAAACTGGTTTTACATGTAATAATGCTCATGAAATTTTATTATAGCATTTGAGATTTACTTTGTTTTCAGACAGGATTTTTTAACTCAGTTAAATATTATTTCAAGTTAATATGAAATTTTGATTGATAATTATGGATGCTTATGATTAACATAACTTAATTTTTTATATTTGAAACAGAAAATATGTATTTTCATACATTGTGATTTATAGCACATTTATATAAAGGTAACTTAGAAGCATTTGTCTTTGCATATGACTTATATGTTTTCTATATATATTATATATATAAGCACATACATGTACATGTTTTGGTGTATATGTGATAATTTTACATATTTATATGATTTGTAAAGATCAAATAAGTGTATTTGGGATATCCATTGCCTTAAATATTTGTCCTTTCTTTATGCTAGAAACATTTGAATTATTCTCTTGTAGTTATTTTAAAACATACAACAGATTATTGTAAATTACCATCATATTACTGATCTATCAAACAGGTTTCATTTTTTCTCTCAGATTGTATATATGCACCCATTAATCTGCCTAATATTTTAAATATTATCCATTTATATTCATTACATTATGAAATGTGTGTGTGCGTGTGCGTGTGTGTGTGTAGTATATTACGTAGACATATTTTGGAGACAGTCTCTGTGTCGCCAGGCTATGGTGTAGTCTGTGATCATGGGTCACTGCCCCTTCAATTTCCTGAGCTCAAAGGATTCTCCTGCCTCAGTCTCCTGAGTAGTTAGGACCACAGGCACATGGCACCATGGCTGGCTAATATCTTAATTTTTTTGAGAGATGAGGTCTCACCATGTTGCCCAGGCTGGTCTAAAAACCTGGGCTCAAGCGACATTCCTGCCTCAGTCCCCCAAAGTGCTGGGATTACAGGTGTGAGGCACCACACTCAGCTCTGATATATTTAAACTGAAAGTCACCTTTTACCTAACTTACGGATAAGCAAAATTAAGAAGTAATAACACAACAGATAAAACTTTTTAACAGGTAAAATGACAGTATAAAATTAATGTTTATATGTATACGTCTTTTGTTCTATAGAATATACACTAAATAGGTAGAAATTATAAAGTGTTGAATTAAGCAGTGGTAAGGTGAACAAATACAAGAAAATATTCCAATTGATCTAAATTTCAATGCATGCAATTAGTGAGATTTAACACTCCAATAAAATCTAATATCATTTTAAGTTTTATTCACACAAGGAAAAGGCCAGAAACAGGTAGCCCTAATGTAGACGTAACTGTATTTATCGAACTACATTTAGAGAATGACACTCAATGATGTTTTTAGTGGTATCTTTACAGTCTGAAATGGAAAAAAGCTTAAAATTTGACAATCAATATTCAAAAAAAGCTTTAGTATGTGTTTTTTTTTTTACTTAAGAATATACAATAAGCAAAAAGAAAAAAATTAATGATTAAAATGTACTTATTTTGTTTTCCAAATTAATACATATTTAGTGATTGTGACTTTGCAATCACTATTTAGCACATGTCACTTTATAATTTGTATGTTGAGACACTTGGATACTAATGGAGAAAACCAGCAACAAATGACTTTAGTTCCTCATGAATTGCCTAGCTGTCCATATATTCTAAAAAAAAAAAAACGAAACAAACAAACAAAAAAACCACAGCTGTACATTTGTTATACCAGTAGAAACATTTAATTCAATAACTACTGACAGTAGAGGAAAGGAAGCGCTGTTCTTCCCTCTGATTTATACAGAGGTGACTTGGGCATTTTAAATGAAGAAAGAGGGAGTGGAGAGAACAGGGAGCTCAACAGAATCAGCAAAGTGAGTAACTTTGAAGGGCTAGTCAGTGCAAATGCAATTAGGGCAGGTGTAACTGCTACCTGGCAGTTGATGCAGCTGGGATTCTGTCCTCCCACAAAGACAGAGAGGCAAAGGACCTCACCTACCTGATGATTACATGCCAAGCACATTTCTCTCAGAGCCTTGAGAGAATTTGAGTTGTAAGAGATGCATATTTATATCGTAAGCCCTTTATAGTAAATGATCTAAGAAAGGGAATTCAGGGCCTGATATCGTATGACTTTGTGACCCCACCAAAATTTCACGTTGAATTGTGATCTTCATTGGAGGAAGGGCTATTTGGATCATGGGGGTGGATTTCCTCCTTGCTGTTCTCAAGACAGTGAGTTCTCCCAAGATCCGGTTATTTAACAGTCAGTCTCTCTCTCTCTGTGTGTCTCTCTCTTTCTCTCTCTCTCCCCCATATGATGTGCTGGCTTCCCCTTCACCTTCTGCCATGATTGTAAGTTTCACTAAAGCCTGCGGAACTGTGAGTCAATTAAACCTCTTTTCTTCATAAATTCCCCAATCTCAGATAGTTATTTACAGCAGTGTGAGAACCAACAAATACGGGGCCTAACATCACATGCTGGCTAAAATAAACCGAAGATTTTCCTGACAGAGGTGAACTTTGTCTAGCAGACATTTTAAAGGGGCGTAGGAGTCATCCTAAGGATACAGCCTTAGGCAGCAGAAGCCATGCTAGAGTTCAGTGAATTTTCTTAGGGCAGGAGCTGGATGAAGTTGTTATGTGGAGGGAGAACAGTTAACTTCGCAAAGAAAGCGCAGGTTCTAGAAGTTCACTGTGGGGAAACATTGTGCGTGAGGGGAAAATAGTTTGGAATGAGGTTGGAGATTTAGCTGGGTGATGTCAAGAAGGGGTACAGATGTTTTTCATTGTTTTCCAAGTGAAATTAAAAGTGATGAGCGACACGAAATAAGTGATGTACCTAATTTACTTCTAACATTTTAAAATATTAGGGGTGGTATCAGTGTTTACAGTGGGATAAACGGGGTTCAAACAGAAAAACGTTAGGGTTTGCAAATATCTCCTGCTCCGTATGACGTCACTCTGTGGTCTCCCTCACTGTGCAGAGCATTTTACTTTTAGGTTGCTGCCACATATCTATTTTTGCTTTTGTTCCTTGTGCTGCTGTGACACATTCAGTGAGTCATCATCAAGACCCATATCAAGAAGGTTTCCTTCTGTTTGTTTTCAAAGTTTTTAGAGTTTAAATCTTGAATTTAAGTCCTTAACTTATTTTGGGTTAATTTTTGTGTATAGGGTAGAATAAAAGTCCAATTTGATTCTTTTTTCTGCGAATATTGAGTTTCCCCTAAGCCATTTGTTGAATAGACTGCCTTTTCCTCATTGTATATGCTTGGCAGCCTTTTCAAAGATCAGTTGATATGTGAGCAACTCCTAAAATTCAATTGCAAAAAGTAAAAAATAAATAGATATCCAGCTTAAAAAATGGGAAAAGAACTTGGATAAATATTTCACCAATGACACACAACTACCTAACAGGTATATGAAAAGGTGCTCCACATCACTAATCACCAGGGAAATGCAAATTATAAGCATGTGATATCACCTCACACCTGTTAGGATGGCTGTTATAAAAAACAAAACAAGGGAACCCAAAAGATAACTGGTATTGTGTTAGTTATAAAGAAATTGGAACCTTTCTACATTGATAATGGGAATGGAAAATGGTGCAATAAAACATACTGTGGAGGTTTCACAAAAAATTAAAAATGCAACTACAATATGATCTAGAAATCCCACTTCTGGGTATATCTCCAAAGTAATTGAAATCGGAATTTCAAAGAGATATTTGCATTCCCATTTTTACTCTACAATGATTTGCAATAGCTAAGATATTGAAACAATTTAAATGTCTTTCAATGGACAAATGAAAAAAGAATTTGTGGTATAAACACTGAATAGAATATAATTTGTAGAATGGTGGTTATCAGAGCTGGGAGGGGGGAAATAGGAAATTAACCAAAAGGAAAAAGTTCCAGTTATGCAGAACGAATACATTCTAGAGATCTGCTGTACACCACAATGCCCACAGTTAACAATACTGTATTGTACACTCAAAAATTTGTTAGTTTTTTTCTTGCCATTGAAAAAGGGAGGGTAGGAGAAAACTTTTCCAGGTGCTGAATATCCTTACTGTTTTGATTGTGGCATGATTTCAAGGGTGTATGCATATGCGCAACCTTATCAAACTGCATGCACTAAATATGTACAGTTTCTCGTATGTCAATTATGCCTCAACAAACCTGTTAAAATATGAAATATTTCACTAAAAGAAAAATAAATTTAAAAATTACCTCTAAAAATAATTTACTATTAGTATGCTAAAATAACATGGTGAAAATGTGATCTTTAAAGCTTGAACTCTTTTTAGAAAACCTAATAGCTATGCTTTATATGTACATTCATATATATGTATATACAAATGAATCTATTTTTATATATAAAACCTAACAATTAACTTTATATACATTTAGATGTTTTATATATATGTGTATATATATATATATACACATACATATATATTTATTTCTTAGTGAGATATGCTTCTTTTTAGTACTAGTGAATACTAAATGTAGTATAGTATAAGAGATACTAAAAATGTTTGAATAAGATGCATAAATAACGGCTTAGAAATCAACCTAGTTAATCTAATTTGATATGACTATGATTTTATTTTCAGTTTCACAGAAGTATAGTATACATTCTGTATCTTTCCCTTTTTTCAATCTTTTAAATTCATACTCTACTTCACATATACATATATAAATATTACATATAGACACATACATATGCACAGATATACATATATGTATACACTCTTTTCATGATGAATGATGAAACTATCAATTCACCTACATTCCCCATTGGTGAATCATAGGAATAATAGCCAACGAGATACAATTGTTATATTAGATAACTACCATGGACTCAAATCTGCCCACCAACAGGGTGATTTTATTATCATTTAGAATGGTAAGTCACTTACAAGTACTTCAAGCTACTTAATATTGGATGACTTTTTCCAACATTTACAGTTAAATACACTTTGACCAATGTAAGTCCACAGGTGCAAAGACATTGGTGCAGTTCCTTGCAGTCCCTGGTTCTATTATTTAGGCCATGTACACAGAAGGTTTATCTTTCCATTGTGAAAATAATACTGGCCTTTTTGTCTGTACATAGGTTTTTAACCTATGTGAACTGGTATAAAGCAGATAATTTAGACAGGTGTTGGCATCTTTATTTTAAAATACAATATTAAAATAAACAATTTATCAACTATATACTTATCACTCAACTCGTGGTGAGTACTAAGAATGTGCCACATACCACGATATGTGCTGGGAATCCCAAAATATACATAAAATAAAACTTATTTTAAGATGCTCACAGGAAAGAGAGTGGGAAAGAAAGGAGAGACAGAGATGAGGAGTGTGGACGGATGAGAGAGGAGGCCAACAGCGGAGTGTGGACGGATGAGAGAGGAGGCCAACAGCAGAGTGTGGACGGATGAGAGAGGAGGCCAACAGTGGAGTGTGAATGGATGAGAGAGGAGGCCAATGGCTGAAGGGAGAGAGAGTGGAATTCGAAGAGAAAAGGAACAGTATGGGAAAAGACTAGAAAGCATAAAATGCCAGGGCATTTTTAAGGAGTCACGATTAAGTCCACATAATAATGAGTGGTAGAAGATAAGACAGGAGATGAAAGCAGGTTCTGAATAGTGATGATATTATCTATCATGCAAAGAAGTACAGAATTTGTTACTTTGGTTTGTCCAACATTCAAACCACCTTGTCAATTGTAATTTCCTACTCGTTGAGACTTAATGCGAGGCAGGGTCCAATTTTCAACTATAAAAATGGAGATCGTTTAAAAAATCATTTTCCCAGCTCCCTGAAACTATTATACAGGCTTAATTGCCAGACAGAAAAAAAAACTTCTTAGGAAAATATAGGTAATCTTGGATTGATTACATGGTTAGCCAACAGTCATGTTCCCCTTTGTATTCCCCAATAGGAATGTAGTAAGCTTTGCTCTATGGTAGCAAGATAAAAATTATCTTTACTGATCATCTGGAATAAAGAATCCACTGAGTTCTAAGATTATGGGGACTGCATCATGACCGCCATTCAGCAGTGTGAATAAAGAAGGAAATCAAGGACCATGAAGTGGGATGCAGGCTCAAAAATAAGAAAACTTTCAAAAGAGAATAAAAGTTCAAATAGGCTCAAGGCAGAGGTAGAAACCAAGACATTTTCTGTGGCAGTGAGAAAAGAATCCCTTATCTCTTGAAGCTGCAAAACTGAGATACCTGAAAACCAAAATCAAACATTGATCTGTTGATCCTGCTGGGTTGCCAAGTACAATGTCAGTTATATTTCAAGTCCTGTTAGGCATGCTATGTGAAAAGTAGGACATCTATAGTATAAGATTAACATCTTCAGAATTAGAATGATTTAGATAGCATTAATGCCCACATGGAACGCTCACACAAAATCTCCCTTGCAGACTGCCTTCCCTTCTCTTCCTTCTGATGAGGTTGATGATGATGCTTGTCAGTGACTGTTTTCTGAAAAAGGGAACACATTGTCCTCATTTCCTATGACGTTTTACTTGTTTCTTTATATATCTCTTTATAGTGCACTCCTTCATGGAGTCACGGGAGAAGAGAACAAACGACCATCAAAAGTCAAACATAATCAGGAATTTCAAGACAAAGAATTTAGAAACTGTTCCTAATTAATATAGACAAAAATCTGAAGACTATGCCTAGAAACTGGATTCTAACTATGCTTAGGCAATGAGAGAGGAGCAATCTTCATGCAGAATTGGAACTGATCAGTATTCAAACTTTCATGGCCCCTCTTGACCAACAGTTACACTTCACTCTGTCAGTATTTATGACATTATGAGAAATTATCTGTGTCCACTGGACTTTATATGAAAAACTTAAAGGCTTCTTTTCAAATGGCTCTGCAAGACTTTCTGGGAAATATCCTAATTAAGCACTTTAGTGCCATTACATCATGCACAGGATGCCCATGAATGACCTTGAAATGGGCATGGGAAGAATCAGTTATATACCTTATTATCCATGTTTTCTCAAAGATGTGGTAAAAAAATATACTCAGGAAAAGGGAACATTTCTGTGTCACAAAAAAATCACCAGAAGAATGTAATGAATACAGGCAAGGATTGCTGTCGGATGGATATGAGCTCAAAACATGAAAATACCTTTCCAAGTTTCAAAATTTCAAAATGAAGCAATAAAACTTGATTTTTCAATATGATAATCAAACAGTTACTGGAAGCAGACTGACAAAACTTGGACCTATTTCATTATGAGGAGGCCAACAATTTGTCTTTCTTGAATTAGACAGTTGTTCGGCATTTTGATACGAATTTCCCTTCCTGAATGCTTTTTTTAGCATTACCATCCATACACTTATCGAATAACATACATTTTCATGACAGGCTGCATAGCATTGTTCTCAATAGGGAATTCACTTTACAATATAAGGTAATGAGCTACTGGCCATGTGATTTCCGGTCATATAAGACGTCCCATCTGCTAAAAACATCTGGCTCCTGTTACAATACAGGAATAGACAACTGAAGCTACAAATAAACAAATTATTTTGGAGATAATATCTTAAGCATTTAAGATGCTAGTCTATAGGAATTGCCATGTTTTCTGAACTGACAGACATTATATGGCTATGTTCATAGTTCATCGCCCCTATAGATTCTAAAATAAGGAAGGCAAGTTCAATTAAATGGAAGCAAAGAAACTAAACAACGGGAAGTTACCTGAGAGAATTCTGAAGACTGCAACAACAGCTGGGACAAAGAAAAAGGCTATTACTACTGGGTGTTGCTGATGGCCCAACCTAACTTTAACACCATTTTACTAGTTTACTGTTTTGTTGCAAGCAGCATTCTACACATAGAGAGTGAGCAGTGAACTAAACACATCAAGTCCCTGATCACATCAGATTTGCATCTTATTGTAGGCAGATGCATATAAAAAAAAATCACTGAAATATTAAAGAAAAAGTTTACAGAACTTGTTGAATGGACTGAGTGACAGGAATCAAGAATGATTAAATAATTTATGAGGGGAGAAAGAGCAACATTGCAGTTGCCAATTTCATTAAATAGGAAAGTCCGTGGAACAGCAGGTTTGTGAGAAAAATCACTTATTTTCTCAAAGTTGTTTGATTATCATTAGAGTTCTGATATTTCCTAGAGAAATATTCTTCAAAACATGTGTGAGAAAAATTATGTGGGACTCATTGGGTTAATATGTAAATGACATGGTGAAGAATTTGGATATTCAAGGTAGACAGAGAAGGGAGTTAAGCCAGAGGAAACCCTATCAATAAAATCAAGTAAATGAAGGAAGTAAGGTAATAAATATCTGTTTAAAATCAACTAGCAAATATCAAAGGTGTAATAGCATTAGACCTGGAAGAAAGTAGGATATCTTGAGATTTGAAATGTAGGAAAACTTTGGTAATATTAAACTTGAGGTTGTGGACACATACCAGGAAAACAAGTAGAAATAATAATTAGTAATGATAAAACAGTTCGATGAGGTCAAAATATTTGCCACTGTGCTATTTGTTTAAGTCTGTCAAATTATCAGGATTGTGACAACACATAGATCAGAGAAAAAATGAAGTGAGTCATACAACTGAAGCCTCTGGTTACTGCGACAGAATGAATGAATTCATTTTATAATAGATAAGAGAAATTGCTTGATGACATGAACCACCCATTTTTTTTTAACAGCACTGAGAAACATTAAGAATGCCTACTCTGCCATCTGTTCTCCTGATATGTAAAATCTGGATTAATAAAAACCTTTATATGATAGTACAATTTATGAAATATTAATATACTCTGATTTTTGCCGTCTCTTTCTGCTGTCTCTTTTTGCCGTCAATTTCCTGAGATTGCCTCTTTCTCCCTATTTCTATGCCATTTATTGTGTCACATTTTGTTTTTGATAGTGTCCTTGAACTCCTACTGAAACCTTACATAGCATTTATTGTTCAGTTAAATTGTTAATACCTCTACAAATACTTTTGTTATTTCTTCTTATATTAATATTTTCCCCTTAGTACTGTGGCCCTAATAAGTAATATTTAGTGGTATTGATGAGATGTTATTCAGTTGAAAGAGGTTTTGGAAATCCTCTTTGGAAGTATTACATTCAAGGACATAAAGAACAATTATATATGCTACAATCACACAGAAAGTTGCTTCCACAACTAAATCTAGAACTTAGTTTATAATTAGTTTGCCTAGCTTCTCTTTAGTCCCAAATATTTTCCATGTTTGCTAGTATCTCTTCCAGGCAGACAGTGTATGTGTACGTGTCATATAACTATCTTTATTAAAAGTTTGTGGATAGTATTGATTCATGTTAAACATCTCTAGATTACTAAATGGATTGTAAGTTCTTCAACATTGTAAGAATTCAAATCTGTTGAATTAATTAATTCATGAATGGTCAGAGGGGATGACAATTGAGTAGGAAATAAAAATTAAAATTTTAAATACCAGTTTTTATAGCAGAAATAGATGATTATTAGAACAAATGGTACAAAGTAAGAATATAAAAAAGAGGAGCAGAAGACAAAAAAATGATGAGCAGGTGTTTTTATTTTCTGAAATAAATTACTCAGTCTATTTGATACATTGCATGTATTACCTCATTAATTGCATGTAAGAAAAGACAAAATTTATGTAACATTGTCTCACATTACGAAGGAAATGGTTTCAGATATGCACACACACATACACACCATAAAATACGCCCTTTCAAATATGTAATTCAGAGGCTAAAGTATATTCTCAAGCTGTACAACCACTGCCACTATCTAATTTTAGAAAAGTTTCACCACCTCAAAAGAAACTGTATCTGTTACCATCTACTCACCATTCCCCTTTCCCACTAAGAACAACTGTTGAATTTTCCGTATGTATTGATACAATTATTCTCGACATTTTATATAAATTCATATAATATGGTGTCCTTTTTAAATGGCTCCTTTCTCTTTGTGAGATTTTTCAAAATCTATCTATGGTATAAGATGTACCAACATTTCACTACTTTTTACTACAAAATAATTAATATATTCTGCCATGTGAATATGCCACATTTCATTTCTCCATTCATTAGTTGACATATATTTGGATTGTTTCCACTTTTGGATATAGTGAATAGTGTTACTATGAATATTTGGGAACACATTTTTGTATAGACATATGTTTTCCTTTGCCTCAGGTAGATACCCAGAAGTAGAATGAGTAGCTCAGCAATTTGTTTTGCAATAAAGCTTTTGAAGAAATGCAGAATTTTTTAATGCACCATGATGCAATCCTACCAGCAATGTATAAGGTTTCTAATTTCTCCCCATTCTTGCCAATAATTCTATTTATCTATTTTTTAAATTATAGAATGAATGTGAAGTGATATTTCACTATGAGTTTTGGGTTGCATTTCCTTAATAGTTAATGATGATGAACATAATTTCATGTATTTATGGGCCACTTTATACTTTCTATAAAGATATAGCTTGTTGCCTGTTTAAACATTGAGTTTTTATTATTAACTTGGGAACAATCTTTATTTATTCTAAATACAAGTCCCTTGTCATATGTAAGATTTACAAATATTGTCTCCTATCTATAGATCATTTCTTTTCCCTTCCTTTATACTGTCATTTGAAGCTTTGTTTACAAAAAAAAAAACTTTAGGTAAACTAGAACTTACCAACTTTTTTTGACTTGTGTTTTATTGTCAAGTTAAGAAGGCTTTGCCTAACCTAAAGTCACCAAAATATTGCTTATGTTTAACAAATTAATCAATATTATTCAGAATAATAAGTTAATGATACTTGTACGAGCGTTACAGTTTTAGCTTTCACATTTAGGTTGAGGATCTATTTCAATGTGTTATATATGGTGTGAAAAAGAGATTCATTATTTTACCTGTGGTTATCCAGTTGTCACAGTACCACTTGTTAAAAAGACTATTATTTTCCCTGTTGAATTGTCTTGGCATCTTTGTTGAAAGTCAGTAAGTATAAATGTGAGCGTTTATTTCTGGACCTAAATTTTATTCCATTTTTATCTGTTTCTAGGCTTATGTAATTATCAAGCTATCTTGATTACTTTATAACAGGTGTTATCTTTGTAAAGTGTCAATTATTCAACTTCATAATTTTTTCAAACTAATTTTTCTGAAACAACAGACTGGGGTTTTGCTAGAGATTGCATCAAATCTGTAAATATTGCCAGCTTGACAATATTAAGTCTACCAAGCTGTGGATATGAGATTGCATCTTTTCATTTAGCCAGTGATTCATTTCTTTCAACAATGCTTTGCAGTTTTCAGAAAATAAGTTTTATATTTCTTTTGTTATATATATTCCCATAATTCATTCTTTTTCATGCTAATCTAAATGGAATTGTTATTATTTCACTTTCAGATTGCTCATTTCTAGTATATAGAAATACATACATACTTTTGTATGTTTAACTTGTGATGTGAAACCTATTGAACTTTTTCTTTTTAGTTCTGATAGTTTCTGTCTTTGCTTATTTAGGATGTTCTATATACAGGTCATGTCATCCGGAGATAATTTCACTTCTTCTGTTTAATCAGCATGCTTTTTATTTATTTCTCTTGACGAACTGCATTAGCTAGAAACTTCAGTACAATGTTGACTACAAATGACAAAAGCAAACATCCTTGTGTTGTTATTTTATTAGGGAGAAAGCAATTAGTCTTTCACCAGTAGGTACGATGTTAGCTGAGGATTTCTCCTAATACCCTTTATGAAATTAGGACAATATCCTTTTTTATTTAGTTTTTTTTCTTTTTTTGGTGTGTGTTTTTGTTATGCAAGGGTGTTGCTTCAGATGCTTTTTCTGCATCTTTTAAATACCTCTTGTGATTTTTAGTATTCATTCTATTGATATGTTTTATGTTAATTGACCGATTAGTTGATGTTAAACAAACCTTGCTTTCTGTAGTAAATCTCACTTGATCACAACATAAAAACCTTTCTTATATGTTGCTGGATTAAGTTTGCTACTATTTTAAAAGGATTTACATCTCTATATTCATAAAAATACTGGTATATGGTTTTTTTTATTCTTCTTCTTGTGATGTGCTTTTTTTAAACCTTGTTATCAGGGTAAAGCTGGCCTCATTAATGAGTAGGAGTTTCCACACTTTGGTCTACAAATTAGTCTCCTTATGAAGATGTAGTCTGCTTAAAAAATTCCTTTTTTAACAGAGATTAGAGAAGAAAATTTCAAACAAAAATTAATATTTAATCAATGAGACTATTTTGAAAGTTTTAATTCATTCAAAAATGTCTAATTTAGAGAAACAAGATAAAGACAAATTTTTTTTAGTAACTTGGTCTTCTATATTTTCATGCACACATTCCCTTTCCATGTCTAATTGGCTGATACGACTTCAGCTATTTCCTCCCTGCATACAATTTCCTAAATGAGATATTTAGCTTTGGTTTATTTTTATGAACAGGACTACAGTCTTTGGGAATGACTATATTTTTAACTTTAAATCATATGCTCAAAACCGCTTTCAGTTTATTATTTCTTGGATTCTAATAATGCACTCTCTCTCGTACCTGGAATAAGAATTTCTAATCGCTCACATTGGCTATTTCAGCTCTTCAGATTTACACAGTTTGTTTTCTCATTCATTTATTTGAATTTGTACTATATTTTTCAATTATTTTATCTTTCTCTTATTAATCAAATGATTCCAGCTGTGGTCTCACTGTTACTTCCCATGCTATAAAGAAGAAAGAGGGATTTTAGTCATCTAAGGTAAGATTATAATAAGAATTGTCAGTGCTGTGGCAATTCTTTAACTTGGTCTACCATAGTCTTGGATTTATCATGTTCAGAACTCAAGAAGGTTTTGGAGAGGCCACTATGATTTTCTGAGGAAGGATAAATTGATTGTTTTACAGTCGTTTCAAGCCATTTGTTCTCACAGCAAACTAAGGTTCTAATTTAGTCATTGTCCCTAAAGTACACCCAATGTGCTTAAATGGGTGGAACAAAAGGAAACATGTACAAATAAGTGTGTGTGCGTGTATGTGTGTGTGTGCTCTTTTTATGATCTGGGCTCTGATGTTAAACCAATTCATTAGCTAGAACACTTGCAGTCATCTAATTGTTGGTAGCAATTTGGTCTTTCTTGCTGGAGGCTTACAGCCAAGCTCATTTCAAAATATCAGAGATTCTCCAGTATTTAGAATAATAAATATAATAAAATCAGAGCTTTGTTCTCTTTCCCTCCAGAGGCTTTCAACATAAAACATGTTAAAAGGAGTAGCTCCTGGAACACAAATAGTAATTTCTATTACAGAATTCATCCATGATTAATAGTGTCTACTTTTTCTGACATTAATGTAAATATGAATGACATGTTAAATAATTATTTAATTATTTTCAAATTTTTGTAACAGTCAAATAAAGCTGTTTATCTCTACCTGTGTAAATAGCATTCTCATACATTTTAAAGGTATATTCCCTAAATTTTATTCTAGTTTTTGTACTCCTACAAATTTGTATTTATAAACTGAATTCCAATTCCATACAATTGTAATATGTCATGAAATATTATTCTGCTTTTGATTTTTTCAACCATCTAAAAATATAAAAACCATTTAAATTTTAAAAATGGACAGCTAACATAATTGTATGTTTCCATCATGCACATTATTCTTTGAGTACATATAATTTCAAATGGTTGAAACTAGCTAATTAAAAAGTGCATTACCTCACATGAGTGTCAATTTTTTGGTAAGAGCACTTAACTTCCACTTCCTCTACATTTTTCAAGAATACAATAGATCATCATTAACTACAGCCACCTTGTTACACAATAGAGCTCTTGAAATTTATTTTGCCTCACATATGATACAATGTTAAGAGTTAATTATGTCTCTTAACATTGTGTGATAATAGACATCATATATTATCATTTCACTATGTATTATTTGTTTTAACACTGATACTACTAACATTAATGAACTAATCATTAACTAACAGTTATTGAATTAGTATGTATCAAATACTGGGCAAAACACTAAGATTGATTATCATATTTAATCCACACAATTAAGTATTACTACTCTCATAGTATGGAGAATGTAGCTGAGTTAGAAAGTTAAATAGCTTGAACATATTCATGTCACCAAGCCAGTAAATCTTGCAGTTGGACTTTGAACTTATGTCTCTCTTACTCTTAAGCTGTTTCCAACTGCTAAGCCATTTTGTTTTTAAAAAATTAATAGTGATATCAAGGAATTCTAGGAATATGTACATATGTATCCATTTTCCTCATGAAACTCCAATAAACAAAAATGCATAGAAGTATACATTTGGATCAATTAATAAATATTTTTAAAAGGGAATAGCAATATCAAAATATAAGACTAAAGATAATGATATGAAAAATATTTGAGAAAAAATATCTTAAAATATTTATAATATCAACCCAGGATTTCAGAAAAGGGTACGTAGGGAACAAAAAAATTTTTTTAAATAATCAACAACATTTTCAATCCTGAAAAGTGTTACTTTCAAATTACAAAGCCCTTTTTAATGCCCAGACAAATCTATGCTAAAATATCTACATGAATGGCATTACTGGGAATTTCAGGATTCTAAATTGTAACTGAAAATCATATGAGTTTTATGACATATATGGGAAAAAACCAATAAGAACAATTTATAGTCAGAAGTCATTGCACTTCTTAATACCACTGGAAACAAGATAAAATAACTTTAAAATTTCTGAGGGAAAATGAAATAGAAATGGTATAACCAGCCAAATTATATATTAAAAGTGAAGGTAAAGATCTTTTCAGACAAGCAAAGAATAAAAACTTCTTGGATGCTAATGAACACTCAAAATGAGGGAGTAAATCAAGAAAGGAGAACACAGGATCTTCAGGAAACAGGAAAAGAGAGAAGGATGAAATAGCCCAAAATGAAGGCAAATTGAGAAACTATAAAGACAACAATGAACTAGGTCTAGAAATACAAAGAACAGATGATTACAGAGGAATGCCTCCAAGAAGGTAATAAAAAATAAAACTGACAACTTTATGTATCTGATAACATTGAACAGAAATTTATACTTCTACCAGAGAAGTGTAGACAAAATAAAATATGGAAAACATAAACAAATAATTTCCTCAGGAGAATAGTAATATTTTATAATAAGGATATTACAGTCTTTTACACTGCATATATCACTTCTGGACTTGATATATACATACACACGTTTATAATTAATAATAATGACCTGTCTCCAATGGTTGGCAAACAGAAGTCCTTTTGAGAAGTTGAAGCTTAGTGTATGAGAACTAAATATTCATTTCTGTACTAGGAAGCCCAAATATATTGTTTCAAATTAAAACACTTTAAAAACACTATAATACTATTATTCTGAAATATCCAGGTGGAATCACAAGTTTATAGCTAATACTTAAAATTTTTTCCTGAGGGTAATCTGCAGGTTTGCAGAGAGTTGAAGCAAGAGACTGAAGCTTTTCAATTATAATTATTTTAGAACGCTGACTTTTAAACTCCGAATACGTGTAACTTTGAAAATGTATATAAGTAAATGAAGAAAAGGAGAGATTGGTAGAATAGGGTTTGATGGAGAAATAGCCTTTGTATTTTAAAAAGCAATTTACTGTTTTCAGAATAATGAGTCAATATTTAGGAACTTTCAAAGATGATCAGTAAGGTTTCTTTTTTTTTTAATGAGTATTATTTTAAGCTCATGAATTTCAATATGTTTTGTGTGATTTAATCCAGTGTAATAATTGTTTAGATGTTCCTATTTTTCCAATCTAATTGATCTTCTTATTGCATAATGGAGAAAAGCAAATGTGATCTATTTTCTAAGACAGAGCAATAAATATCCTAAAGCATTTATTATGAAGTATCATTGCCCAAACTGAGAAAGTCATTAGGGATTATCGCCCATTACAACATACGCACAGAGAAAAACAGCATAAAGGATGAAACTATAGAGGTTAATCATCACCACTGGAAGGCAGTCAAACAAATCCAAAAACTCCAAGAGGCTTAATATAAAAATAAAACATAAAATAATTGAAACATTTGAATTCTGATTAAATTGTGGAAGAGGTATCAAATAAGAAAATGAAAAAGTACTAAAATTAAGATAGTAAACCTAAGACAAAAACGTCAAACCATAAATAAAAATAATTGCATTACTATAGTTGTGATATTTTTAAAATAGTTTTGACATAGTCGGATTAATAACATGACTTCAATGGCAGGTTGAAATTACAATAATAGGATGATAATAGGTAATGATTATTATTTTTAGGTATGACAATGTGAAAGTAAAAAATTACGTCTTACCAATATTGAAATATATAGGGATTGAATTATATAATATTCGAGACATATTTTAAATAAATCCTGTGGAGCTAAAAGGGATTTGAATGTAATTGAGAAAACATTGGCCAGAAAATAAGTGTAAAACTGAGATGATGAGAACTTGATAAAAATTTATTAATTATTCTATTTCATTTTATAAAAATTTCTTCAAAATTAAAATTAAAAAACAATAACACATACTGAATGGGTAATATATAGCAAGAACCAACCAATTTACTTAGTATAACAATTTCCATGGGGTCCTTGTTGTTATTGAGTGTATAAAATATACCAGGAACCAATCAATTTACATATATAAGGAATTTCCATGAAGGAGAGTATTGTTATTAGTTTTATTTTACAAGGCAAAATAACTCTTTCTTACTATAATGACTGTCAAAGTAGTAGTAATTTATTGTATTGGCATAGAGATACTTACTGTTTGATGATTATCCTAATGTCAAATTGTACTGTCAAGTAACTAATCAAAGTGTACTATGTTAATATATATTACAGTCATTACGAAAATTCCAAACATATACAAAACTAATCTGAGTAGTAATTTCACAAGTTTGAGCTTCAAGAATTTTCAACTCAGAGGTAATCTGGTTTAATTTATGTGACTCATCAAAGTATTTACTTTTTACTACTTTACTGAGATGAAATTAATGGGAATTACTAACCAGCCAAACAAAAAACCAGAAACAATCAAAGAGTAAAATAGCCTTTAAAAAAGGGAAATGAAAATTTATTGTTAAAACAATGTTATATCTAAAACATTCAGCTTTCATCAAAATGTATGAGGCATTTAAAAAACTATTAGAAAGTACACGGTCAGGCTGGGTGTGATGGCTCATGCCTGTAATCCCAGCACTTTGGGAGGCCAAGGAGGATGACCCGAGGTCAGGAGTTCAAGAACAGTCTGGTTCAACATGGTTAAAGCCCTACTGCAAATACAAAAAATTAGCCAGGCGTAGTGGAACACGCCTGTAATCCCAGTTACTCAGGAGGCTGAGGCAGGGGAATCACTTGAACCCAGGAGATGGAGGTTGCAATGATCTGAGACTGTGCCACTGTACTCCAGCTTTGGAAGCAGAGCAAGACTCTGTCTCAAAAAAAAAAAAAAAAAGTTAGTCAATACTAACCATCTCTGAATGGGGTCATAAGCTGATTGTTACCAGTAGATAAAGATGTCAATGTAGCTGTCATAATTATATTCAAATAATGAAATGACACTATTTCCAAATAATTAAGGCAATTTAACAGAGATAAATTAAGAATGAAAATTAGTTAAATAAAAACTTTACTCAAGAGACTCAACAGTAGTTTGAGATGGGAAAATAAAGATCGGTACACTTGAATATAGGTAGGTAAAGTTTATCTCATTTGAAGAACAGATAAGAAAAGAAAGAATGAAGAATGATAGAGTCTCATAGACCTGTAGGACACCATCAAATCCATATCAACATGCATTTTATGAGAGTCCTAGAAGGAGACAGAGAGACAAAAAATACATGCAGAAATAATGAATTTAAAATTTATGAAAAACATTCATATAAATATCACAAAAGCTCATTGAATCAAAAACAGGTTAAATGTAAAGAAATATCAAATTAGAGCATAATCAAACTAATGCCAAAAGCCAAAAACAAAAGGAAACCTTGAAAGCAGCAAGAGAAGACCAACTTATCAGGAAAAATAGAACATGCTTTGTAAGAATTATTAATACTAGTAAGTGAAGGCCCCAAGGCAATGCAATTGATAAAGTGCTGAAAGAAAACAAACAACTCTCTCTTGCTCTCTCTCTCTCCATATACATGAATTTTATAGCCAGCAAAATGGCTCAAAGATAAAGGTGAAATAGAGTTACCTCCACACAATTGAGTAAGATCATTCATTGCTATCAAACCTGCTTTCGAAAAATACAACTGGAAGTCCTTAAGCTTGAAAGGAAATGACAGCAGGAATTGAAGAGTCTCAAAATACAAATTTGTAAGTAGAAAAAAATACTGGACAAAATATTTTTCTTTGTTTCTCTCAATATCTTTGAATGAGAGATCATTACGTTAGCTAGTTGTTATGTCAGCAACTGTGGACATTCAGAGAACGTTCAGTTTCATTTTTTATCCCCAAGACCTTCATTTCCCATGAAAATAATTCTTTTTGAGGCTATGTGGACAAAGCTGCTATTTGCCAGAAAAAAAAAATCATTACAACAGGTTATGGTTAGGTATATAGCATAGATGTAATATATACAACCATAATAGAACACCAAGCAAAGAGAAAGAAACTGATTTCCATTAAAACAAATGTTTACTAGAATTTAGTTAGTACTAATCTAAGTAGACTTGATAAGTTAAAATATGCATTGTAATTTTTATAGCCGCCACTAAGAAAATAAATGTAAAATATAAAGCAAAACAAGATAACCTAGCTAAATAGGAAACTGAAACAAACAAAAAGTCAAATAAGGAGCTACAGAGTAACAAAAAGGGTATAAGACATAGAAAATAGACAATAAAACAATTCATACAGATGCAGCAATATCAATAAATCTGCAAACACAAATGAACAAAAGAATGCAACAAAAAAGCACAGATTGTCAGACTGGAAATAAAATGAGATCCAAATTTAGTTTTTCATCAGCAGTCATATTTCAGTTTTAAATACAAACATACTTTGAAAGTTAAAAAAAAAAAACAGAAAGAAAGCTGGGATGGCATTGAAAATAGCAGACCAACTAGATGTATATATAAGAATTAAAGAGGGGCATTTTCAAATAAAAGGAGCCACTGTATCAGGAGTATGCAAAACTTTTAAGTATATACACTGCTAAAGGAAAGCCATCAAATGCACAAAGCAAATACTACAGAATTAAAGGGAGACGAGGGAGACATGTAACATGGCAATAATACATTGAGGTCTTTATAGTTAACTCAGTAATTCATATAACATGTAGACAAAGATATGGAAGAACTGAACAACTATATAATCAACTTCGCTTAACTTATAGAACACTGCATACAGCAACACAATAAGCAACCTTTTTAAGTTCAATGAAACACTCTCTGAGATAGATCGTATGTAAGCACAAAAAATAGAATGGCTGGGCGCGGTGGCTCACGCCTGTAATCCCAGCACTTTGGGAGGCTGAGGTGGGTGGATCACGAGGTCAAGAGATCGAGACCATCCTGGTCAACATGGTGAAACCCCATCTCTACTAAAAATACAAAAAATTAGCTGGGCGTGGTGGCACGTGCCTGTAATCCCAGCTACTCAGGAGGCTGAAGGAGGAGAATTGCCTGAACCCAGGAGGCGGAGGTTGCGGTGAGCCAAGATCGCGCCATTGCACTCCAGCCTGGGTAACAAGAGCAAAACTATGCCTCAAAAAAAAAAAAAATAGAATTCAACAGATTTGAAATAGTTGAAATTACACAAAGCATTTCCTGAAATTATAACATAAATTAGCAATCAACACAAAAATAAATTTAGAAAATCCTCATTTTTTATTAAAACATCTTCTAAATAACTAATGCATCAAAAAAGAAGCCAAAATTTAAAAATATATATATGTTATAGCTATAGATATAGATGACTAAATGAAAACAAAAGAATGTTTCAAAATTTATGGGCTGTAACAAAAGAATATTGTAGAGGAATATTTACATTTTAAATACCTATTTTTAGACAAGGAATCTGGTTAATGTTCAATAACTTCAAATTTCAACTTTAAAAAAAAAGAAGTATGAAATAAACTAAAAATAATTGAAGGAAGGAAATATAAAAATAGAGTGAAAATAAAAGAAAATAAAAATATTAAAATAAAAGCTAAATTTTATACTTTGAAATGGTAAATGGAGATATCTCTGGTTTAACTAGGAGAAACTGAATTACCAAAATCTGGAGTTAAAGTAGACCCAGCACTACTACCCCACAGAAATGTAAAGAATTTAAAAGCATATTATGAACAACATTAAAACAACAAATTAGGCAACTTTGATGAAATTGACAAATTCCTATGACACAAATGATTGAAACCCTGAGAGGCTAGAAAAAAATATCTGGAAACCACATCTCATAAAGACCTCCATCCAGAATATATAAAAAAACAATGATAACTTATTAACAATGAAATAACAACAAGAACAACCAACTTAGAAAATGGGCTAAGGCAGCCAATTACATCAAAGACAAATCAGAGCAGGAAAAATTTGCATGCAAAATAAGCTTCAGTCCCATATGCTTGGCCTGATTACACACACAAAGTTAAACAAGAATCACTATCCTTATAGACTCTCCCAAACTGGCTTTGCTGGAACATCACACAAGGCCATTTCAATCAGAGCCCTGAGGAAATAACCAGTTCCTTCAATTGTGTCCCATTACAAAAGTAAACATGGTTATTATCTGTATACAAACGCAATGCCATGAGTTTAAGAACATTCACAAATAGTTTCCAAATTCTGGAGAAATTAGGCAGAGTGACAGATAAAATATGGCTCTAACTCTATATACAAAAGTATATTCAATACACTTAAAGTATATTTCAGGCTATAAATACCTCAAAAGCAAAATATTCTCTATACTCTGAAAAAGCAAAACAAAAAGAATCATCAATGTTTCAAACAATGAAACCCATAAAAAATTATTTCTGTCTTACATTAGTTTAGTCCATGCATGCAATCAACTCCTGTTCAATATAAGGTTAGCAATCTTTCCAAACACATCAGCCTTTCAATTGGTGCCCTGGAAGTTTTCTCTCTAATTCAATGGCACAATCTCAAAAGTCACCATAACCCTACATTCAAGAGTTCTTTTCCTGAACTCTTCTAAAGAAGTTAGCTGTTAACTGTAGCTGATGATAGGACCTTTTTTTGAGATGCATCAAATCAAAATGTCAATTGTGGATGACAAAGCCTTAAAACAGCCATAATTAAAGAAAGAGTTGACAAGAAAATTTGGTTTATTTCTGTGGCATACAGCAATTTAACATAATCATAATTATTACTGACAACATATGACACATCAGAATTTTAGAAATCTCATATAATCCTGGAAGACATATTAACAACCCATCTATATAAATATAACTTAAAGGAATTTAAATACTACCTCAGATTTTGATGTTCAGAGCTGTGGATCTAGGCCTGTCTGCACTCTTTGGAGCCTGAAAAGGTATCCCCCACCAAGCCATTACAGGCTCAGAGGTACCTGCTTTCACTGCCTGGCTTCTCCCTACTGTTGGTACCCACTCTAATCTTGGAGCAATATGGGGCCAAGCCCAGACACTGTTGCAGCTTCCGAAGGGGTGCACTGCCTCAACCTTCTCTGGACTTTGGGCTCCAACAAGTATGGGAAGGAGACTAGAAAAAAACATCACTTAAACATTTCCACTTTCATTCACTTCTCCAAACAACAAAACATAAAAGATACTATTTCTGTTCAGATCTTATAAAAATAAATTTTTATTTTTTAACTCTCTAGATCATCAGAAGGAAGCAAAACTAACGAAATTCCAAATAGCTTGTATGTTCTCTTGATTCCTACAGGTGCAACAAAGATAGCCTAGGAATTTCAGATAAATAGAACTTGCTAGAAATATATACATAGGAGACAAAATAAACATTCACAAAACCAAAAAAGAAAAAGCCTTTCATTGGAAACAAAACACTGGCACTCTCTTTATATATGCATACAAAACACTCAAAGGAGAAAGAAACAGCAAACAAATGAAAATTAGAAGCAAAACCAAACAGGAAACCTGATATCTATCAGATTTAAAACAATATTTTATTATTTAAACTGTTTCAACTTTCTATTTTCTTTACATGTGCATGAAAACAGACACACAGGAAAACAGGAGACAGTCCATATGATTTACACACACCATCCACAACACACATGAGTTTTTCGTTCAGTCCCAGATTCCTCTTCCTCAGGTTCTCCTTGTCCTTTCTCTCTCCTTTTTCTTCTTTCTTCTTCAAATAACAAGTCATTTTATTCCAGACCAAAAAATTTACCACATAAGATATTTTATCATATAAAATTATCTTTTCTTTATAACCTTCCTTATCAGAAATACATCTTCATATACATAACTTGCTTCACATCTTTCTTGCCTACTTACTGGTTTCTTACTATCTTGTTTCATAAATAACCTTTTCAAATATGTAATCTGACTTTTAGATTAATTTTAAACTCGTTTTCTCACTATTAACATTGTTTGGCACATTTTATATACAGAATTTCATATGAACTATAATTTTAATCCTTAGTAACCTTAAATTTTAGTGAAACCCTAAAAAGCAAGAAATCCTGAACAATCAGATATGAGCATTTTATCCATAAGAATAATTCCATATTTTTAGAAACATATTTTCCTGTACCATAATCCTCTCAATTGGAAATGACCCAGATATCCAATATATATAAAAAATAATTTCAAGATTTAAAATTAAACAAAATGTTTACTTAAAACATTTATTTCACTTACACATACTCAGGTGTTTCATTTTTAACAGTTTATTTAGCTTACTTCTGAAAACTGAGATATTAGACAACATCATTTAAAGTTCATTAATTCCTTGTTAACCATTTTTTAAAATAGCCAGTGCACATCAGGTGCTGACCTAAATAAGTGCCTCAAAGTTAAATAGATAGGTATTTTGACCAGTAACTCAGAAAATTCAGCTAACAACATTAAATTAGTCTCATTTGTCAAATAAGTCAAACAAACCAAGATCATTTTGTTTTGGCTGGGTTAATAGCTTTATAAATGTCTATGCCAAACACTGACATTTCAAATATCTAGGAAAGATAAATATAAAACCCAGACAAAATGTATGCTGACAATTCTGAAAGCATTTCTGTTTTCATTTTACCAGTAATTTTAAAGCCAGCTTGTTTAGTAAATATTTTCTTAAGTCACGTGAATGTGAAAACTGGTTGGATTTATTTACTTAGTTTATGATCACGCTTTTACTGATAAGCCAGTTTGACAGACACAACATATACCAATATGTGTACATACAAATAAACACATTTAGACATGTATACACACAGACACAAAGATCCAATAGCTTTTAGCTTAGAACTCTAGCTGTGAGACAGCAATATGAGATCACCTGTTTTACTTTGTTTGCCCAATAGGTAATCCAACGAAGGCTGTGAACCAAAATTTTGGGTAAAACAGTTCCAATGGTAGTTTGATTTTTAAAGGACAAACCTCCCCAGACTCCAAAGAACACTGGGGCCAAACAGCACCAAGGGAGAACATCACATACTAACCAGGCTGGACCTTGCTTAGAACAGCAGCGCAAGAGCCTGGATACATGCAACTCCATCTGCTTTCCCATCCAACAGCAAACTCCAGAATTCTAAACAATATTGGGGCCAAAGAGTATTACAAAAGAATATCACTTAACCAAACTCTAACTTCTCTTGACTGTACAAACACACACAATCACCAGAGCACTATCCAAGTGCTGCTGTAACAGACAAGCCCCGAGAGTGTCCACACTGAAACGCTTGAGATGCTCTCTCTGTTGGCTGGGCTTGGTCAACCTTCAAACAAAACTTTCTTAGAAATTTCTCCAGTTGAGAGAATCTGATCCCACTGTCTGGTATCCACAGAAGATCCTCACATACCCAGACACCACACACAACTATAGACAAGTCCCCAAGAGTGTCCATACTGAAACGGTCAGGTGCTTCCCTCTCTTAATCAGTTGGGTTTGTTAAACCTATGAATGGAAATTCCTTTAAAATATTCCCAAAGTGAGAGGAGCAGATCCTGCTGTCTGGGCTCAGAAAGGACACTCACTTATCCTGTTGCTATGTCAAATTTCAAAGGCAGCTCTTCCAAGGCAATCAGGAATATGTTTGAGGCCAGCTGAGGCAGGACCAGAGAGAGATGGAAACTCACCTCCAGCCAAAATTAGGCAAGCAGCTGCCTAGCTTGGCTTCTGAGACTTACAGCCCAAGGCAGCTGAGCCACGAGCAATGCAGTCCTGGTCAGAAAACTAAAATCTGCTACCGAAACACCACAGGGTTTGGTCTAGGTCCTGCTACTCCCCTCACAGAAAGCCAATCACTGAGATGACAAGTATTGCCAAGGAAGAAGGTTTTAATAGGGTTTTGCAGCCAAGGGGATGGGAGCTCAAATCCATCTCCCTGATTGACTAAAACCAGGGGTTGTTACAGCAGCAAGAAATGTAAAAACGTTTAAGAAAATTAAAACTTGGGAGGGGCAAGGAAGCAATTATTGTGGATGAGGGGTCTGCCATTTGGTGTGGTGATCTGGTTTCAGGTTTGTAATTCTTTTTGTTAGAGATCTGAAGGTCATTTCTTGTGGAAGGAACTCAGATACAAGAAATGTAAGTTTCAAGCTTTAACAGCAGAAGGATCAATTTCTATATTTATCCAAAAGCAACAGTCTATGGGACACTGAAGCAGGTTGTTGATGAGGAGGTGAAGAAACTGGAAACTATGCATCACTGATGGTCATGTTAAATAGTACAGCCACTTTGGTAAAGATTGTGATGGTTTCTTAAAAACTTAAACATAAACTTACTCTACTACCCAGCAATTCCACTCCTATGTATCTACCCAAGAGCATTCACAAAAAGACTTGTACATGAATGTTTAAAGAAGCATTATTCATGAAGGCCCAAAATGAGAAACAATCCAAATGTTTATTAACTATCTGTCGAATCAGCTAGAAAAAAAAGTGATATATTTATATGATCAGATACTATTCAGTAATAAAAAGGAACATAGTTCTGAAACAAGCAACAGTATTAAAGAACCTCAAAAATATTGTGCTATATGAAAGAAACCATGTACAAAAAAGTCTACATATTGCATGATTCCATGTATATGAAATATCCAGAGAAAAACAAAATATAGTCACAAATAGCAGTCATTTTCTGGGCTTCACAAGAGAGTGGGGATCAACTACTTGTGAACATAAGAGATCATTTCCACATGTTACATATGTTTGAAAAGTAGTCTGTGGTAGTGGTTGCACAATTCCATACATATACTACAAATCATGTAATATGCATTCATGATAGGTCCTTTTAATACATATAAACTATACCACCATAAGATTATAAAAGAGAGGTGCCAATAAAATATACGCATCCATATAAATATAATATACATATATAGTGTATGTACATATTTTACTGGGACCTATTTTATATATACATATATATATTTACTTATTTATTTATTGACCATATATACACACACACATATATATTATATATATATACATATATTAGATCAGCTATACATCTACTTATAAATTATATACATATTTATATATAATGTGTTCCATTATATATAAATGAAAATCTCATTGATTGCTGGTGGAAATGAATGCAAATTGGTCTGGCCACTTTGGAAGACATTTTGGCATTTTCTTACAAGAACAACATATATCTGTGTGTGTGTGTGTGTGTGTGTGTGTGTGTGTGTGTGTGTGTGTTAGTTATATTAAATTTTTATAAGGTGAGACATAAATTATTTAATTACAGATTTTTTTCTTTTTATATACTACAATTAACTTCATATTTTTTAAATTAATTTGTATGTGTAGGCTAGACTTTGAATGTTATTACAAATAGTGAAGCATGTCTTACAAGAAATTGTTCAAAGAGAGAGGATTGAGTCTAATAGCACTGACAACTGATCTTGCTTGATGAACTATATTACAGTTTTGCTCCAAAACTCTACACATAAAACTCCAATTCAAGAAAAGTTAAAGAGATCTCATAAAATTTGAGTTGCAATAACACTTTTTGTCAAGTGTGTGTGACTATGAGGGTACCTGTGAGTGTCTAAAAGTCATCTAAAGATAGATAGAAGTATAAGAGGATATAAATTATGGTAAATGCTAATTTTGCTATTTTAGATGTGTGGTAAGGGACAATTTATGTGGGGGAGGTGATTTCTAAAGTATTAAAGAAAATAGGTTTGGAATATAGAATTATTTTCTATTCCTTATTATATCAAAGAAATATATTTTGCCACTAATGATTTTTAGAGTTTTACTTTACAGAACTTTGTGTATTCAATATCTGATAATACTCACAGGCTTAAACCTAAATAACATTTCTTTCAGTTCTTTAAAACAAACTTAGATGCCAAACTGACTGTTCACATCTAGTCAAGAAGAAGCATTTTCCATCTGAGAAATAACCACATGATAGCAGAAATTTGTTTTACAAGCCTCACAAAGAAATTTCAGCTCTGTTGCCCAAACAACTTCAAGAATTCATTGTTCACTGACAGACTATATTAATATGTTAATAAAAGCAACTGTTTGTTTATTTGTACTCTCCATAATTTTCTACTTGGTAAACCCTTTATTTTCATGTCAGAAAACAACACAATCCTAATTTATCTATTTTGAAACGTGGGGATTTAAAACCATGCGTAACCAAAGAAGATAAAAAGATAACAAATAAGCATGTGAAAAAAAACTACATCATATGTAATTATGAAATGCAAAATACAAATGTGATATCCCTGCATGTATATTAGAATAGCCAAATTTCAGAAAACAGACAACAGAAAATGCTGGCAAGGATGGTGGGTATGAAGCTACAGGGACTCTCCTTGATTGCTTATGGGAATTAATGCAAATTGGTCCAGCCACTTTGGAAGAGATTTTAGCAGTTTCTTACAAGAACAAACATATTCTTCCCTTATGATGGAGCAATCCCACTTTTTGATATTTACTCAAATGAGTTGAAAACTTATGACCATAAAAATCCTGCACATAGATCGTTACAGAAGGTTTGTAATTCCCAAAACACAAAAGCAACTAAGATTCCCTTCAACAACTGAATGGAAAAATAAATTGTAGTTTATCTAGACAATGAAATATTTTCATGTTGTACAAGACCCTTCAATAGTTCTCAAAATGCTCTCCTCTTAATTTAGACAATGGGTACAAGTATATTTGTTTAGTCATTCTATATACTTTATTTTTTTATGTATGTGGTTTTTTTATAATTATTTTTTAAATTGCATTTTAGGTTTTGGGGTACATGTGAAGAACATGCAAGATAGTTGCATAGGTACACACGTGGCAGTGTGACTTGCTGCCTTCCTCCCCATCACCTATATCTGTGAAGAACATGCAAGATAGTTGCATAGGTACACACGTGGCAGTGTGATTTGCTGCCTTCCTCCCCATCACCTATATCTGGCATTTCTCCCCATGCTATACATACAAAATTTATTCAGTTTATTGTAGGCATGAAATCTTTCCTAGCATATATTAAGAAATAAAAAGATTGGAAAACTTTATTTCTTATTTTTATTTTTGCTTTTCCGTTATATTAGTAATTGCATATTCTATAACTGGCCTAAAAATAATTTCTATGCTACTCTTTGGGAATGAAATAAAAAGAAAAAGAAAATTATTTCAGATTCAGTTTTAATGATTCAAGTATAAATGACAAAGTTACTTTTAGAATTTAAAATAAAGTTACCTAGAGATAGAAAATGTGTTATCTCTTGTCACCAGCTGTTTTCAAACTATGGTATTTTTAAGTGACCTTTATATTTTATAGTCTGCCAATTTCAAATGTACCCTTTCCAGGATAAAAATGAACATATGGATGCAATAATAGTATGTCTGTCATTAAAATTTCGACTCTAAAATAAAAATGCTTTGAAGAGGTATCATTCCTATAGATTAAAATGAAATTCAAATATACAAATGCTGGTTTACTAACAGATGGAAATGAAAGTTGGTAGATGTTGTTAGAAAGCATTCATGAGAAAAAAAATATCCAAAAATCACTAAAAAATTATTCCATCTTGTTGAAAACAAATTACAGAACTCTAAAGAAATAGGTAAACATCCAACATATGCTATCATAGAAATGATGAAATAACAAAATTGAGATTTTAATATTACATAGAAAGTTGATGGGGATTCTTTAAAATATGGATGTTTTAAAACATTCCAGCTTTTATCAAAATAAAACATTTAAATGTGATAAATATTTTTTATTAGTTTGAATGCACTATTATTTAATTGGACATTGGTTTTAATAAAGTTACTTTTATAATTATTATTAAATTTTTTTCTTTTAGGTTTAGATGTACAGGTGAAGGTTTGTTATATAACAAACAGATGTCATGGAAGTTTGTTGTACATATTATTACATCACCCAGGAATCAAGCTCAGCACTAATAGTTATCTTTTCTGCTCTTCTCCCTCCTCCCATTCTGCCCTCCCGAGTTGACTCTGGGATCTGTTGTTTCCTTCTTTGTGTTCATAAGTTCTCATGATTTAGCTCCCACTTATAAGTTAGAACATGCATACTTTATTATTTTTTTTAACTGCATTAGTTTGCTAAGAATGATAGCCTCCAGCTCCATCAATATTCCTGTAAAAGACATGATTTTGTTCTTTTTTTGTGGTTGCATAATAGTCCACGGTGTATATGTACCACATTTGCTTTATCCTGTCTGTCACTGATGGGCATTTAAGTTGACTCCATGTCTTTGCTATTATGAATAGTGCTTCAATGAACATTTGTGTTCACATTTTTATGATAGAATGCTTTATTTTCCTCTGAGTATATACCAAGTAATGGGATTGCTGGGTTGCATGACAGTTCTGCTTTTAGGTCTTTGAGGAATTGCTGCTTTACTGCTTTGTATTTGTTTGTATACTTTGCATACGTTTGTATGTGTTCTACCACAATGAATTAATTTACACTTCCACCAACAGTGTATGAGTTCCCCTTTCTCTGCAACTTCACCACAATCTGTTATTATCTGACTTGTTAATAATGCCCATTCTGACTGGTGTGAGATAGTATCTCATTGTGATTTTGATTTGCATTTTTCTAATGATCAGGGATATTGAGCTTGTTTTCACATGCTTGTTGGCCACGTGTGTCATCGTCGGAGAAGTGTCTGTTCATGTCTTTGCTAACTTCGTAATGGAGTTGCTTTTCTCTTGTAAGTTTGTTTAAGTTCCTTATAGATGCTGGATATTAGATCTCTGCCAGATGCATAGTTTGTAAATGCTTCTCCCGTTGTGTAGGTTGCCTGTTTACCCTGTTGATAGTTTCTTTTGCAATACAGAAACTCTGAAGTTTAATCAGACTCAATTTGTCAATTTTTGCTTTTCTTGCAATTGCTTTTGGTGTCTTTGTCATGTTTCTGCTTTTAAGATTATTTAATAAATGTTTGAAACAGTTGTGGTTTACAGAAGTGAAAACAAAATGCCATTTTATTTGTAATATTGTTGCCTCTCATCTTATTCTTTCTATTAATCCTCTAATGCCAACACTTCCATAAAATCTGAGCAAAACAATTTGAAACTTATATATCTGCTCGCAGAAATACAATATTTAAAATGTATCCTAACTCAAGGTAGATAAGTGAGAGATTCAGGAGACATATTCAATCTAAAGCTCTAGCAACTGTCCTTGAATCACTTTGAAGATTTCTCAATGGGAAGCATGCTTTCCATATTAAAATGTAACTTAATATGGAAGATAAGGAGCCATTTAGTAAATCCAAAATTTGCTAAGCTTTATAATTCCCTTTATATTAACTTAATGGTCCCAAATTAGGATGACAGTGTACACAGATATTTTCTCTTTAATGCAATGACTTACACTGAATAAAAGGAAAATTGTTTTATCCTTAAGATAACTAAGCCTACTATCAAAGTTGCGTATTTGTGATACATTGTCTCCAGTTTGATATGTAATGGCTTTCCAATGTTTTCTTCTTTATTCCAATGACAAAGCTGTAATTTTATCAGTGGTTGTATTATTAAGACTGTAATTTTGAATTAATGCTACTTAATAAGATTTTTTTTCATTTTATTTTATATCAGTACATTCCTGTAAAACTAAGAATTATTCATATATCTAGGAACTCCTTTCTATATGATTTTTATTGTTTGGATGTAATAGTTAAATATTATTATATCTGGAGCAGTTGAATATTATATCTGGAGAGAAAAGGGAACTCTTATACACTGTTGGAGGAGAATAAATTAGTTTTCCCATTGCAGAAAGCAGTCTGACAATTCCTCAAACCAGTTAGAGCAGATATAATATTATCATATTTTATTAACATTCATCCATTCATGGTGAAAAAGAACACATGAAGTATTTATAGATTGCACCTGCCACTGTGTATGCTGTAAAGGTCACAAAACATTGTGAGAAATTTAAAAGAAACTAAAGGTGTAATTCTTATTTGCAGAATCTCATGTCTTGTTAGAAAGACAAAAAATTAAATAATGGAGAAGTATAGTATATCTAAGACAAAAACATTCTGATTATGAATAATCAATAATGTTTCATTTTCTATACTGCGTCTGTTAATGGTGGAAAGAATAACGTGTCAGAATTAGACTCCTTGATTTACATGAGTGTACATAATTGGGGAGAAAAAATTCCCTATATAACACAAGAATAATTTTAACCAGAATATAAAAGTCCACCACAAGGAGTAGGTTCCACATCTGCTGATAAGTGAGAGATTCAGGAGGACATATTCAATCTAAAACTCTAGCAACTGTCCTTGAATCACTTTGAGGATTTCTCAATGGGAAACATGCTTTCCATGTTAAAATGCAACTTTTTATTTTTAGAATATGAAAATATTTTCAAAGTATTTATGAGTTGAATATGTAGCCACATTTTATATTTAAGTTTTTACTCTTAGTTAAAAAGACAATGTAGAAAATACAAACAACATGGATAAACAAAAGGTTTGTTTTATAATCAAAATATTTAAATATAATCAATCCTTCTAGCTGATTCTTTTATCAGTTATCCATTATTGCACAACAAATAACTCCAGTTTTAGTCACATAAAAGAATAACATCACACCACCATTAGCCAGGTGCTTCATTTGAATTGCGCTGGCTTGGGTCATTGTTTTGGACCATTCTGTAGGATTCGTGACACATCCAGAGTCAGTTCCTGAGTTCTTTGGCAGACAGATGATCTAGAGTTGCCTCATTATTGTACTTGGCTACTGTCAGCTTATCAGTGGGGATCTTCAATTCTATGCTACCTGATTTCTTACCTTGCAGTAGGTCAACCTGGGCTTATTTACACATGATTCGCAGGTTCTAAGAGCAGGAAAAAAAGGCAGGCACAAATAAGCAGCATCTTTAACTTTCTGCTTAGAGCATATTTGCTTATTTCCCATTGGCTGAAGTGAGGCCTATGACTAATCTTGGAGTCAGAGTGGGTGAAGATGATCCAAGTGAAAAGATGCAAGGAGGAAGAGAATTTACGGCCATTTTTATTATCTGACACGATTTTCATGCATGAAAATGTGATCCTATTTCACATCAATTTGAAACTTTTGTTTATTTCTCACTGTATTGAAAGTGTTCTAAGTAAATATATATTTAAATAATATTCTAAGTTTATGTTATTCCACTAAATAAAATATTTTCATGGTTTTACCTAATCTCCCATTATTAAAGATTTTTTTTACAAATTAATTCAGTCTTATAACAAGAAATACGATAATCATACATTTGGAAAATTGTGATTATTTGCAGTAATTTAATTCTTTATCAATGACGAGATGACTTATCCTTCTTTTCCATACCACTATAAATTACCTATTATTTTTAATTTAGCTTTAAAACCATACTAGTATTTTTGGACAAAAGTTGGATAAATGTTAACCTACATATTAAGGATTTTCATAAACTTATTGCCAAATTTGTTACAAAGTAACTTTACAATCAAGAGTCACTCATTCTTTCATTTGAAAAAACAATAAGTATTAAAATATACAGTAATTTTTAAAAACCTGATATATTTATTTAATGGATACAGAAAAAAGGAGAAGAAAGGATGAGAAGAGAAAAAGATTCGGAGAGAGAAGGCAAGCATAACAAATCAATCTGGCATGCTGAGACTCAAGTTCAGTGAGTTGGATAGATGAATAAGTAAAACATTTGTTTACAAATTTTATATAAAATAGTATTATAATATTACATTTGTATGTTATATGATATTTTCTGAAATTTCAAAACGTTTAGATCTACTTAATAATCTCAACAAACGTGAGATCACTTATGCCATCCTTATAGCCATGTAATTTAGAGTGCTTTTGTTAGGTGTTGCATTTTCTAACAATTCAGTTTTAATGTACTCAACTAATACATTTTGAAGACTCAGAAAGCACAAAAGATCATTTTAGACAGCAAGGTAAATGTTCAAGGAAGTATAAAGCAGAATTGTGCAACCCTCAACATTACAGTTTATAAGGGAGCAAGCTTTCATCTATGTTGTGCAAATCAACAATAAAGAAATTAGTTAAGTTCAATAAAAGAATGTAACTAGTTAAAACACTCATGGGATAAACTAATGATCATAATTACAATACTATAGGCTCAATATTGAATGTTTTACATGTATTTCCTTTTTTAAATCTCCACTAAAACCCTAAATGGCAATACTACAAACCAGGTTTTACTAAGAAAGAAAAGAAAAGAAAAAGCTATTCATTATTAAAATATACTTCTGCTAGTAGCTAGTTAAAAGACTAAAACATTTGGTAGAAATTGACACATTCACTTTGAATCCTATTCACACACACACACACACACACACACACCCCCAGCTCCCTACATACTGCTTCTATTCATATCACCTTATGTTTAGTTGCAATGTTAAAGAGTAGTAATTTTTCAACTTTACTGTGGACTACCACATCATGTGGATAATTTTTTTATGGTTATTTACATTTTTAAAAAAATATATTTTATTGCATTTTAGATTTTGGGGTACATGTGAAGAACATGCAGGATTGTTGCATAGGTACATACATGGCAGTGTGATTTGCAGCATTCCTCCTCATCAACTATATCTGGCACTTCTCCCCATGTTATCCCTCCCCAACTCCCCACCCCTGCTGTCCCTCCCCTATTACCCCTCCACAGACCCCAGTGTGTGATGCTCCCCTCCCTGTGTCCATGTGTTCTCAGTGTTCAACACCTGCCTATGAGTGAGAACATGCAATGTTTGATGTTCTTCTGTTCTTGTGTCCATTTGCTGAGCATGATGGTTTCCAGGTTCATCCATGTCCCTACAAAGGACATGAAGAGGTTGCTGGTTGTCATCTGTAATCCCAGGGCACTGGAGCTGAGGAGGGAGGATTGCTTGAGGCTAGGAACTGGACATCAACCAGCCTGTACAACATGAACAACAACAAAAAACAGCCAGGTGTTATGGTGCCTGCCTGTAGTGCAAGCTACTCGGGAGCATGATGCAGGAGGATTGCTCGAACCCAGGAATTCAAGTATGCAGTGAGCTACAATCATGTTATTGCACTCTGGCTTGGGCAACAGAGCCAGACAAAACCACACACTCTCAGGCACCAGTCCCAGAGTTTCTGATTCAGTATGTTAAAATAGGGTTTAGGGATTTCCATTTAAGTTCCTAGATGGTTCTGTTGGATCACGTTAAGAGAACCACAAATCCAGAGATATAATCCCTGCCCAAGTTTCTCTTTTCATGTGTATTAATACAGAATTGATCTCTATTTTCACAGGACAACGAACTTTGTCTCTGCATTTCATACAAGCAAATTGATCACTTGTTTACCACTGTTGCCAGGCGTGTAGTGAAGCACTGCAATACGAGTAGACAAGACACAGAGTTGAAATTAGCAATTTCCTAGAAACTTCCACATTTTCTAGAGTCTCCTGGAATTGTTGAGATGACTGAGTATTATATAATAGTTCTTATACACATTTCTCTTCTAAAATAGATAAATTTCACTTTTCCTAATCAAATATATGAGTAGTAAAGGGTGAGGAGAGCTGAGAGTAATCAATTGAAGGTGCTTTGAGCATTTCAGCTACTTTTGATAACAAGGCAGAAGAATTGCATAAATTTCATTAAATTGTATTAATGCAAAAAAATTGTATTAATGCAATTTAATAAAATATAAGGTACAAACACACACACAATCATAAGATGTTGACAATACAAAAATACACAAAAATGTCAGCAAAACTTGAACCAATTTTCCAGGAACACTCAATAAATTATTGGTGGTGTGTAAGTCAATGTTATATGAAAAGTCATGTCAGACTTTGAAAATTTTATTGTCATCTGCACATTTATAAAACAAGAGAAAAAAAAATCACCAGGTGCTGTGGCTCACGCCTGTAATCCCAGCTCTTAGGGAGGCAGAGGTGGGAGGACAGCCTGAGTCCAGGAGTTCGAGACCTGCCTGAGCAATATAGCGAGACTCTGTTCTCCACAAAAAGAAAAAAAAAAAATTAATTCTTAACTTATTTATATGAGAAAAACAAAATTATGTGTAATCAGATTACAAGGCTTAGAAAGTTTTTATATGCTGTGCCATCGTTATTTACAGGTTTATGGTGTTCTTACAGAATTTCAAATTTATTATCTGATAAAAACACTTCAAATTTTTTTTTTTTGTTTTTCAGATGCAGTCTCACTCTGTCACCAGGCTGGTGTGCAGTGGCATGATCTCGACTCACTGCAACCTCTGCCACCGGGTTCAAGTGATT
Source organism: Saguinus oedipus (assembly GCA_031835075.1). NCBI lineage: Eukaryota > Metazoa > Chordata > Mammalia > Primates > Cebidae > Saguinus > Saguinus oedipus. Next base: position 17,320,047 of record CM063190.1, on the reverse strand, counting down.
CTGCTGCCTCAGCCTCCTGAGTAACTGGGATTACAGTCTCACACCACCACCCCCAGTTAATTTTTGTATTTTTAGTAAAGACGGGGTATCACTATGTTGACCAGGATGGTCTCAATCTCTTGAACTCATGATCAGCCTGCCCTCTAGTAAGATAGCCAGTGGACATATGTTGCTATTTAAACTTAAATTTACTATAATTAAATAAAAATAAAATTGCATTTCTGTGTTACACAGTCACATTTCAGATATTGAGGTGACACTTATGAATAAGGGTTTTCACAGTGGACAGTATAGTAATAAAACATTTCCAGCATCTGAGAAAGTTCTAATCAATAGGACTAGCATAGAGTGACATGCCATAGCATAAACTGGATAAAAGAAATGATAAGCAGCTTATAAAGTTTTTCAACTATGTTTTTGTATACACAACAGTAAAATGTACATTTTATCAAATATTGCATACTTAGACCTTTTTGCAGGAAAGTTACAGCATATTTTGGGCCTAATAATTATAAATAATTGGGTTTTCTACTGCATTATTTTACAATTTTCCCAAGAAAATTTATGAATTTAATAAAAGTGTGGTATTTTGTACTTTTTCTACTGATAGTATGATTATTTAAACTATTTATTTTCATACTATTCGAATAGTGATCAATTTTTAACCCTTTCATAATCCATGAATGCCTTAGATTACTAATTTAGACTAATTAGATTTAAGCTAGGTCACGAAATGTGTTACTAAAATCATAAAAGTTTGGTTCTTCTCTTTCAAACTATAGCATGGAACAAATTCTAGCAAAATGAGAAGCAGTGAACATAAGGCTTAACATTAACCATGTTATAGACGATTCATTGAGTTTGAGTGCATATACCTCATTAATTTTTAAAAGGTTATTTTCAGATTTCATGCAAAACAAATTAAATATGTAATATAAAAAAACCACAGAGGAAAAACAAGTCAAAATTGTGCCATAAGTTCCACAAAACACAACTCATATGTAAGTTAAATGTAATTAGACACAATTTAGTTAATCCATTTTTTTAATATGTTTAGTCTCTTATATTATTCCATTTTTTTCCCTGACAATGCCTCTGTCCCTAAAGTTTAGTCTGGGAGGTTGTCCTTTTGAAGCTATATTTTAAATAAAAGAAGTATTCTGTGTAAGCCGTTATGCTGTGCTATTTAATTATCCAGAATTACAAAATGTAGCTTTGTGTTTCCTTGTATGAAGCATTTGATATTTTTATGCAAAAGAAGAAGGATATGTCGAACAAGAAACAAAAGATTTGATGATATAGACAGTAATCAGAGCTCATACTTCCAGACATCTATTAACATCACTTAATGGTAAAGATATCTCTTTCTTGGAGGAGTTTACATAAAATTGGTTTGTTCATAAGATATTTAATGAGCTCAATTATGTGACAGGAATTGTCTAGACTTTCACATGGTAAGACTGGTATATTGCTGACGTCATCAGAGATAAGTGGAAGTATTTGTGTGTGTGTGTGTGTGTGTGTGTGTACGTGTAATCAAATTAAATATTGTTAAAATGGTCATACTGCTCAAAGCAATTTACAGATTCAAAGCTATTCCCATTAAATTATTATTATTATTATTATTATTATTTTTTTTTTTTATTGCATTATAGGTTTGGGGGTACATGTGCAGAACGAGCAAGATAGTTGCATAGGTACACACATGGCAGTGTGCTTTGCTGCTTTCCTCCCCTTCACCCACACTTGGTATTCATCCCCAGGCTATCCCCCCCAGCCCCCCCCTGCTGTCCCTCCCCCATTCCCCCCAACAGTCCCCAGTGTATAGTAGACCGCCTCTCTGTGTCCACATGTTCTCATTTTTCTCACCCACCTATGAGCGAGTATATGCGGTATTTCTTTTTCTGTTCTTGTGTCAGTTTGCTGAGAATGATGTTCTCCAGATTCATCCATGTCCCTACAAAGGACACAAACTCATCATTTTTGATTGCTGCATAATATTCCATGGTGTATATGTGCCACATTTTCCCAGTCCAGTCTATCATCGTTGGGCATTTGGGTTGGTTCCAGGTCTTTGCTATTGTAAACAGTGCTGCAATGAACATTCGTGTGCATGTGTCCTTATAGTAGAACGATTTATAATCCTTTGGATAGATACCCAGTAATGGGATTGCTGGGTCAAATGGAATTTCTATTTCTAGGTCCCTGAGGAATCGCCACACTGTCTTCCACAATGGTTGAACTAATTTACACTCCCACCAACAGTGTAAGAGTGTTCCTATTTCTCCACATCCTCTCCAGCATCTGCTGTCTCCAGATTTTTTAATGATCGCCATTCTAACTGGTGTGAGATGGTATCTCAATGTGGTTTTGATTTGCATCTCTCTAATGACCAATGACGATGAGCACTTTTTCATATGTTTGCTGGCCTCATGTATGTCTGCTTTCGTAAAGTTTCTGTTCATATCCTTTGCCCATTTTTGAATGGGCTTGTTTGTTTTTTTCCTGTAAATCTGTTTGAGTTCTTTGTAAATTCTGGATATCAGCCCTTTGTCGGATGCGTAAACTGCAAAGATTTTTTCCCATTCTGATGGTTGCCAATTCACTCTAGTGACTGTTTGTTTTGCTGTGCAGAAGCTGTGGAGTTTGATTAGGTCCCATTTGTCTATTTTGGCTTTTGTTGCCAATGCTTTGGGAGTTTTGTTCATGAAGTCCTTGCCTACTCCTATGTCCTGAATGGTTTTGCCTAGATTTTCTTCTAGGGTTTTTATGGTGTCGGGTCTTACGTTTAAGTCTTTAATCCATCTGGAGTTAATTTTAGTGTAAGGTGTCAGGAAGGGGTCCAATTTCTGCTTTCTGCACATGGCTAGCCAGTTTTCCCAACACCATTTATTAAATAGGGAATCCTTTCCCCATTGCCTGTTTTTGTCTGGTTTATCAAAGATAATATGGTTGTAGATGTGTTGTGTTGCCTCCGATGCCTCTGTTCTGTTCCATTGGTCTATATCTCTGTTTTGGTACCAGTACCATGCTGTTTTGATTACTGTAGCCTTGTAGTATAGTTTGAAGTCTGGTAGCGTGATGCCTCCCGCTGTGTTCTTTTTGCTTAGAATTGACTTGGCTATGCGGGCTCTTTTTTGGTTCCATATGAAATTCATGGTGGTTTTTTCCAGTTCTGTGAAGAAATTCAATGGTAGTTTGATGGGGATAGCATTGATTGTGTAAATTACTTTGGGCAGTATAGCCATTTTCACGATATTGATTCTTCCTAACCACGAACATGGAATGTTTCTCCATCTGTTTGTGTCCTCTCTTATTTCATTGAGCAGTTGTTTGTAGTTTTCCTTAAAGAGGTCCCTTACATTCCTAGTGAGTTGTATTCCTAGGTATTTTATTTTCTTTGTAGCAATTGTGAATGGCAGTTCATTCTTGATTTGGTTCTCTTTAAGTCTGTTATTGGTGTATAGGAATGCTTGTGATTTTTGCACATTGATTTTATATCCTGAGACTTTGCTGAAGTTGCTTATCAGTTGCAGGAGCTTTTGGGCTGAGGTGATGGGGTCTTCTAGGTATACTATCATGTCGTCTGCAAATAGAGACAATTTGGCTTCCACCTTTCCTATTTGAATACCCTTTATTTCTTTTTCTTGCCTGATTGCTCTGGCTAGAACTTCCAGTACTATGTTGAATAGAAGTGGTGAGAGAGGGCATCCTTGTCTAGTGCCAGATTTCAAAGGGAATGCTTCCAGTTTTTGCCCATTAAGTATGATATTGGCTGTTGGTTTGTCATAAATAGCTTTTATTACTTTGAGATATGTTCCATCAATACCAAGTTTATTGAGGGTTTTTAGCATAAAGGGCTGTTGAATTTTGTCAAATGCCTTCTCTGCATCAATTGAGATAATCATGTGGTTTTTGTTTTTGCTTCTGTTTATGTGGTGAATTACATTTATAGACTTGCGTATGTTGAACCAGCCTTGCATCCCCGGGATAAATCCTACTTGATCATGATGGATAAGTTTTTTAATGTGCTGTTGCAATCGGTTTGCCAGTATTTTATTGAAGATTTTTGCATCTATGTTCATCATGGATATTGGCCTGAAGTTTTCTTTTCTTGTTGAGTCTCTGCCCGGTTTTGGTATCAGGATGATGTTGGTCTCATCAAATGATTTGGGAAGGGTTCCCTCTTTTTGTATTCTTTGGAATAGTTTCAGAAGGAATGGTACCAGATCCTCTTTGTGTGTCTGGTAGAATTCGGCTGTGAACCCATCTGGACCTGGGCTTTTTTTGTGTGGTAGGCTCTTAAATTGTTGCCTCAACTTCAGACCTTGTTATTGGTCTATTCATAGTTTCAGCTTCCTCCTGGTTTAGGCTTGGGAGGACACAGGCATCCAGGAATTTATCCATTTCTTCCTGATTTACTGGTTTATGTGCATAGAGTTGTTTGTAGTATTCTCTGATGATGGTTTGAATTTCTGTGGAATCTGTGGTGATTTCCCCTTTATCGTTTTTTATTGCTTCTATTTGGTTGTTCTCTCTCTTCTTTTTTATCAGTCTGGCTAGTGGTCTGTCTATTTTGTTGATCTTTTCGAAAAACCAGCTCTTAGATTTATTGATTTTTTGAAGGGTTTTTCTTGTCTCTATCTCCTTCAGTTCTGCTCTGATCTTAGTTATTTCTTGTCTTCGGCTAGGTTTTGAGCTTTTTTGATCTTGCTCCTCTAGCTCTTTCAATTTTGACGATAGGGTGTCAATTTTGGATCTCTCCACTCTTCTCATGTGGGCACTTATTGCTATATATTTTCCTCTACAGACTGCTTTAAATGTGTCCCAGAGATTCTGGTACGTTGTCTTCATTCTCATTGGTTTCAAAGAACTTCTTTATTTCTGCCTTCATTTCATTGTTTATCCAATCAACATTCAAGAGCCAATTGTTCAGTTTCCATGAAGCTGTGCGGTTCTGAGTTATTTTCTGAATTCTGAGTTCCAACTTGATTGCACTATGGTCTGAGAGACTGTTTGTTATGATTTCAGTTGTTTTGCATTTGCTGAGGAGTGCTTTACTTCCAATTATGTGGTCAATTTTGGAGTAGGTGTGATGTGGTGCTGAGAAGAATGTATATTCTGTGGATTTGGGGTGGAGAGTTCTGTAAATGTCTATCAGGTTTGCTTGTTCCAGGTCTGAGTTCAAGTCCTGGATATCCTTGTTAATTTTCTGTCTGGTTGATCTGTCTGCTATTGACAGTGGAGTGTTAAAGTCTCCCACTATTATTGTGTGGGAGTCTAAGTCCCTTTGTAAGTCATTAAGAACTTGCCTTATATATCTGGGTGCTCCTACATTGGGTCCATATATATTTAGAATCGTTATCTCTTCTTGTTGTATCGATCCTTTTACCATTATGTAATGACCTTCTTTGTCCCTTTTGATCTTTGTTACTTTAAAGTCTATTTTATCAGAGATGAGAATTGCAACTCCTGCTTTTTTTTGCTCTCCATTTGCTTGGTAAATCTTCCTCCATCCCTTTATTTTGAGCCTTTGTGTATCTTTGCATGTGAGGTGGGTTTCCTGGATACAGCACACCGATGGGTTTTGGTTTTTTATCCAATTTGCCAGTCTGTGTCTTTTGATTGGTGCATTTAGCCCATTTACATTCAGGGTTAATATTGTTATGTGTGAATTTGATACTGCCATTTTGATGCTAGCTGGCTGTTTTGCCCGTTGGTTCATGTACATTCTTCATTTTGTTGATGGTCTTTAGCATTTGGTATGCTTTTAGGATGGCTGGAACTCGTTGTTTCTTTCTATGTGTAGTGCCTCTTTCAGGAGCTCTTGTAAAGCAGGCCTAGTGGTGACAAAATCTCTGAGTACTTGCTTGTTCGTGAAGGATTTTATTTTTCCTTCACTTATGAAGCTCAGTTTCGCTGGATATGAAATTCTGGGTTGAAAGCTCTTTTCTTTAAGGATGTTGAATATTGGCCCCCACTCTCTTCTGGCTTGTAGAGTCTCTGCTGAGAGATCTGCTGTGAGTCTGATGGGCTTCCCTTTGTGGGTGACCCGACCTTTCTCTCTGGCTGCCCTTAGTATTTTCTCCTTCGTTTCAACCCTGGTGAATCTGACGATTATGTGCCTTGGGGTTGCTCTTCTTGTGGAGTATCTTTGTGGTGTTCTCTGTATTTCCTGGAGTTGAGTATTGACCTGTCTTGCTAGGTTGGGGAAATTTTCCTGGATAATATCCTGAAGAGTGTTTTCCAGCTTGGATTCATTCTCTTCGTCACATTCTGGTACACCTATCAAACGTAGGTTGGGTCTCTTCACATAGTCCCACATTTCTTGGAGATTTTGTTCATTCCTTTTTGTGCTTTTTTCTTTAATCTTGGTTTCTCGTTTTATTTCATTGAGTTGATCTTCAACTTCTGATATTCTTTCTTCTGCTTGGTCAATTCGGCTGTTGATACTTGTGCATGCTTCGCGAAGTTCTCGTGTTGAGTTTTTCAGCTCCTTCAATTCATTCATATTCCTCTCTAAGTTGTCCATTCTCGTTATCAATTCCTCGAATCTTTTTTCAAATCTTTTTTCAAGGTTCTTAGTTTCTTTGCACTGGTTTAGAACATGTTCCTTTAGCTCACTGAAGTTTCTCATTATCCACTTTCTGAAGTCTGATTCCGTCATTTCGTCACATTCATTCTCTGTCCAGCTTTGTTCCCTTGCTGGTGAGGAGTTTTGGTCCTTTTTTGGAGGTGAGGTGTTTTGGTTTCGGGTGCTTTCCTCCTTTTTGCGCTGGTTTCTTCCCATCTTTATGGATTTATCCGCCTGTTGTCTTAGTAGTGGCTGATTTTTCAATTGGGTCTCTGTGTGGACACTGAGATTGTTGATGATGAAGTATTTCTGTTACTTAGTTTTCCCTCTAATGATCTATCCTCTCTGCTGTATGAGTGCTGAGGTCCACTCCAGGCCCTGCTTGTCTGGGGTATACCTGCAGCAGCTGCAGAACAGTGAGGGATGATATCAGTTTCTTTTTCTGCTGCCCTTGTTCCAGAATGATGCCAGCCAAATGTCAGTCTGATTAGTCCTTTTCTGGGGTGACTCCTTGGATATACAGAGGTCAGGGAGCTGCTTGAGGAGACAGTCTGTGCTTTATAGGAGCTCCAGTGCTGAGCTGTGAGCTCCGTTGTTCATTCAGCGTTGTTGGGAGGTTATGTCTGCTGCAATAGAACTCATAAAACACCACTCTTTTTTTTTTTTTTTTCCACCCTTAGATGCTCTGTCTCAGGGAGTTGGGGCTTTCTTTATGAGTATCTGTTGCACTGTCCTGCCCCACTAGGTGGCAGTCTATTCACTATTTGCCTGCCGGGGCTCTGACCTCCTAAGGCGGGTCCGCCCTGTTGCGGCCTGGCGGACTCTCTCTGTTATGGCAGGTTGCCTCGGCAACGGCAGGCTGCGTCAGTCCTGGGCGGTACTTAAGTGGGGGTGCACTTTGTCAGGAATGGTGGACGCCCCTCCCTGACCGGGCTGCACCGTCCTAAATGCCGGCAACAAAACTCTCAGCCCCAAGCGCCTCCAGTCGCCGCCCTGCTTGTCCCCGTGAGCGTGGGACCCGCCGAGCCCGATCACCCTGCTCCCTGCCTCAGAGTCCGTCCTCTCTCTCTCTCTCTCTTCCTCTCCCCAAGCTGAAAGGTCGACTCTCTCACTGGCGCCCCAGGAGCCTGCCGATAGGGCACTGGGATCCGTGCGATCTCCCGTGCTGCTGCCCACTACCCCGGCTCAGATCACGCTTCCCAGGAAACTCCTGGTCTGGCTCATTGTCCAAGTCCTGTTCAATCAGATGGACATGCCAATCTGCCCTTGCAAATCTCAGATTGCCGGTTTAACAGGGCACCCAGACCAGTGAGTTCCGCGCCGGGTCCCGCTGCCGCCGGCCGAAGAGGCGGCGGGAGCTGGTTGCGTTAGCCGGCTGCTAGCGTCCCGTGTCTCTCCCACACCTGGGACTTTCAACGCTCTGTGGGCATAAAAGGAACATCCGAGAATGCGGCTAGGACTCACCCTCTGCGCCTTCACCGAGAGCTGCAATCCTGAGTCACCTCTACGACGCCATCTTGCCTCCCTCCTCCATTCCCATTAAATTATTATTGACATTCCTCACAGAACAAGAGAAAACTATTTTAAAATTCATATGAATTTATAAAAGAGCCCAACTAGCCAAGGCAGTCCTCAGTTGAAAGAACAAAGCTGGAGGCATCACATTATTCAACTTCAAAATACACTGCAGAGCTGCATAACCAAAACAGCATGAGACTGCTGCAGAAACAGACACACAGACCAATGGCACAGAACAGAGAACTCAGAAATAAGACTGCACATCTACAACCATCTAATCTTTGACAAACCTGACAAAAAACGAAGGGAAAAGGATACCCTATTCAATAAATGGTGCTGAGATACCTGGCTAGCCATATGCAGAAGATTGAAACTGGACCCCTTCCACGCAGTTTACAAAAATTAATTCAAGATGGATTAAAGACTTAAATATAAAACCTAACACTATAAAAACACTGGAAGACGACCTAGGCATTATCGTTCGGGACAGACACAGGCAAAAATTTCATGATGAAGATGCCAATAGCAATTGCAACAAAAGCAAACAAGAAAGGCCAGGGATAAAGCTGAGGGAAAAGGAGAATCTTAGGTTCACTAGCCACTCAGGAAGCAATACTGGCCTTACTGGGCTTACTTATGGCCAACAAGCTTTTTTTTCAAACATCCTTCTATATAAAAACAATTTCATAACAGTGGTTTTGTAACTCATCTAACTTTAAAAAATTGTTTTATAATAGTTTATACTCTGAGTTTAAACAAAAATGGCATTACATTGTTGAAGTAACGTCTTTTTCATAAATTTATTTTATCTCTTGGAAGCTTCTATAATTCTATCCCTCTGAATAGCACTACTTTGAAAATATTCCAGCAAATACTTTTATCAGTTAAACTGAATATGTATTTCACTGCTATTGTTACGTTTATTCAATATTACTGTACTGTCAAGTAAATATAAGTAAATAATATTGTTAGAATCTACAGTTTTATTCTTTCATGGTGAAAATGATGCTTTATATCTATAAGAAATCTTAAAAGTGATATAAATGTCTGTCAGAATGTCACACTGATATGTCTAGTATGAATAATTAATGGAATCATAAGCCATAGTGAGCTTTGGAAGTTCCATTAAACTACTAAACTCTGATATTTCCTAGACATGAGCTAACCCTTTTGGGGAGTCAATGTCAATTTATATTGAGAAGTTACCCAACTTCAAAATACACTACAGAGCTGTATAACCAAAACAGCATGAGACTGTTACAAAAGCAGACACACAGACCAATGGAACAGAACAGAGAACTCAGAAATAAGACTGCACACCTACAACCATCTCATCTTTGACAAACCTGACAAAAGCAAAGCGGAAAGGATGCCCTCTTCAATATATGGTGCTGAGATACCTGGCTAGCCATATGCAGAAGATGGAAACTGGACCCCTTCCACACAGTTTACAAAAATTAATTCAAGAAGTCATAGCAGCAAGTAAAATAAAGCATTTCATTCTTGAAATGGCAAGCATATTATGCTGTTTTTTTCATATTCTATCACTCTCTGAAGATCATCTTCATGTAAACATTATAATTCATCCCAATAATGTAATGGTCATTTATTTATATTATCCTACATGGATTCCTGTTCCAACTCTGCCACTTCTCCATTGTGTGGCTCAGAATACACTATGTACACTCTCTATATTACATTAACAAAGAGAGAAAGTAATATTCATCATATCCTGTTAGAAATTAAAAAATCCATTTGTGAATGTTAAACATTTGGCTCTGCTTTTAGCTTAACTTTCCCCTGTCCCTAAAGAATCTCTTTCATTATAGTTTATCTCTAACAATACAGAAATGCTACAATGAAGGGAATAATTGCTCATTGGAACTCCCCATGAGATTCAGACCTGTGCTGACAACTACTGATTGCTTCTGCTATTCAACTCTTTATGATTACTCCATAAAATGCTTCACAAGGACTATCTTCATAATCAGGCATCCAGGCATACTGGGTCTGCATTTACTGTCTCCAATTTCTAACTCACATTGATCTCTTATTGACTTAAATGAGTTGCTTTCTGCCTTATTACACCTTTTAAATTCCTTTCCCTAATGACACTAATAATTTTATGGCTTACCTAGCTCATGGGCAGTCTTTAATTTCAATTATTACTTGAACAAAAATTTAACATTCAGGATCACTTTTTTTTGGACTATCAAAACTCCACTTTCTCGTGTTTTGCTTGCTTCGCTTACTGAATGCATCTTCTCAATCACTACAATAAACTTTTCTTCCACTAACTGTTCTATATTTCATATACTGCTTTATCCAGAATTCAATACATTCAAATTTTTATTCATTATATTATATTCCATACATTTATTTCAGTAATTAATTGTATTCCATTGATTTCAACATTCACCTGTATATCATGGACTCACAGCATTAGTTATTTGTTGCCATATAAAAAAACTGTCTCAAAACCTATCTGCTTAACACAATAATAAAGGTTTATTTTCTTCAGTTTCTAGGAGTCAGAAATTGAGGAGTGGCTTTACTATGTTTATGGAACAGAGACTCTTTTGTCGGTCATTGACTTGTCAAATAGGATTGCCGTCATCTGAAGTGTTTTTGTTGTTTTGTTTGTTGAGACAACCAAAAGTGTGGATAAATATACCTGGTTTCTATAAACTTATGGCATTTTATGGCACTAAATATATTCTCTATAAATATCTGTCATATATATATGTACACATAGTCATTTGTTGCTTAACAATGGAGATATATAAAGAGAAATGTGTTTTTTGGTGATTTTATCTTAATGCAAAAGCATGTACTTAGACAAACCTAGAGAGTATAGCCTACTACACACCTAGGTTTTATGGTACACCTGTTGCTCCTAGTGTAGCTCAGAGCACGTTACTGTACTGAATACTGCAAACAACTGTAACACAATAGTAAATATTTCTGTATCAATACATACAAAATGTAAAGTTAAAGTAGCATATAAAAGTTTTAAAATGGTACGGTTTATAGGGCACTTGCCATGAATGAAGCTTGCAGGACTGGAAGTTACTCTGGGTGAGCCAATAAGTAGGTGGGGAGTGAATGTGAAGGCCTCGGACATTTCTACATATTACTGCAAACTTTAGAATAACTGTATACTTAGCCTTCCCTAAATTTACAAAGACATTTTTTTATTTCTTCAATGATAAAGTAACCTTAGTTTAATGTAATTTTTTAACTTTATAAGCCTTTTAATGTTTAATGTTTTTATTCTTATAACACCTAACTTAAAACACAAATACATTGTAAAGCTGTACAAATATGTGTTTTTTCTGTATAGACTTATTCCATGTTATTTTTCAATTTATAAAATTATGTATTTATTTATTTTGCATTTTAACATTTTTGTTAAAAACTAAGACACATACCTTAGCCTAGACCTACATAGGGTTAGGATCATCAATTCATCAATATCACTATCTTCCACCTCCACATCTTGTCCCACTTAAAGAGGTCTTCAAGGACAATGAAATGCAGACAGCTGCCATCTCCTGTGGTAACAATGCCTTTTATTTTTTTTAACAATCCTAAGGACTTGCCTAAGGTTGTATTAACATTATTTTATAAAGTGGAAAGAATACACACTAAAATAGCAATGAAATGCGTAATATAGTCAATACATAAAGCAGCAAGTCTTTAAATTATTATCATCAGGTGCTATGGATTATACATATTTGTATGTGGTATACATTTACATGACTGGCAGTGCAGCAGGTTTGCTTACACCAGAAAGACCACAAACACAGGAGAAATGTACTCCCTTACGATGGTTGCAACGTGACAAGACCACAGTAAATTTCAGCTCCGTTATAACCTTACGATTACCATCGTGCATGTAAACCTTCGTTAAATGAAATGACTTTGTGGCATGTAACTTTATACATATATGTAATATATACATTATATGCATTACATATATTCTCAATCTTTAATGAGCATTTTTGAAAATCTAGTGATAAGTGATAATTTTCCATATTCCATAGAAAGTTAATAAAGAAAAATTAAAGGTATAGTGACATTGTGTATGGTTTCTCTTCATTTCTTGAAAATGCTGAATTTTATGCTACTTGCATTTTTAAAAGTCCTAATTTTCTCTCATTATGATTACCAACAAGCATTACAGTATATATGATTAAAAATGGTTTGGAAACTAATTATAAGAGTTGAAAATCAAGTATAACAAGTCATACTCTTAGCTCTGCTAGCATTTCCTTTTATAACACCACAGAAGACACATGTTCCCCTAGTGTCCAGTTTTCTAAGATGTATGACTGAAGCAATGGCATCCTTGCCTAAACACTTAGTACTCAGGTGACAGACACTGTGTGTGCTACTTGGTTTGTGAAGCACCTCTTAAATTCTTAAGGATGTGCTCTGTGAAAAGATCTTAGGGTTGCAACATCCCCATAAACTTCTGGGCCCAACAATGAGAACCATCGGTTAAAAATATGCTTTAAGGGGTTGGTATTTTTAAGCTATGTTCTCCTCAGCTGAACATTTTTTCTTCTTGAAGGATCTGGTGAAGAGCCAGTTTAAACCTCTTGGTTTAGTTACATTTCAAAGATTTGGGTTTCTTTGGATGTAAAAAAATCACAAAATGCCAAGAACAAAAGTGAAAAAAAATGGCTGGAAAGCATTAAGAGGGGTTTTTCTGTTTTTGTTTTTGTATCTGAACATAGATATTCTCTGGAAAGACAATCAGGAAATATAATAAATGATGGTTTTGGAGTTGTCAGCAATTAGAAGTGAAAGGCTATTATTGCTCCCTATAAACCTTTATTTTTCAACAAGTGTTATATATAGTTACATTCAAACAGAAGTAGAAGCAATGAAAGGCTAGAGTGAAATATGCATTGATTTCAAACACATGGTTTTCAGTAAATACTTCTAAAGTTAGTGATTATTTTGGGAATCCTTACCAAACATATTTGCGGTCTTTGATTTAATGTTAATTGTCATCATTACTCTTTTATTTATGCTGACTTTAAAAGAACTTAATTCAAAATTTTATATAACTTATAGGTTTAAATAGCTCATGTTAAGAAAACATTTTATGTATTTTCTTAATGTTTTTGCTAGCTGAAAAAAATATTGATTTACATTATCTAATTTTATAGTGACAGAACACATTTGTAAAATTAACCTTCAAAAACTACAAACTTTTCTATGAAATACTGAATGACATAATTTGTCTAAATAAAGCTTAGAAAAAAATCAAGCTATTTTACTGGCATATAAGCTGAGAGAAGGGAGAAAACTTACAGCATCCCAAGGCACCACACCCATTTTTATGGAGATGAGAGTTAGACAGTGATTCATTTTATATCTTAGTGTCACATATATTTGTTAATATAACAAATTTCCAAGGGTGACAATTAAATATGTGGTGTCATTTTCAACCTAATAAAGAGGACAAAAATAAGAGAAATCCTAATAGCAATAAAAATATAATAAATAAGTATAAAATAAATAAGTATATAAAATGAGTCTAATGGAATATATAAAATAAAATAGCTGAAATATATTCATAATACATTAATCACCTTAAACATGAACATCTCATGAAGTTACAAATATATAATTTGCTATAAAACAAATATAAAGCACAGACTTTAAAAAGCAGTCTTAAGAATAAGGAAATATACAATATTAGGACAAGAGATTAAAGTAATTCTTTATCTTAATGCAATCAATTTAAAAATTGCATTTTGACACAGCAGCGACATAAAGATATACAATGCACTTTAAGATACAATAAAGAAGAAAAAAATATAATTTTAATAGTCTTTGGTTTTCCTAGAAATAGTCTATTTCTTAATTAATAAAACTAAATATTATCTATTAACACTAAACTATGAAATAAGACTAAAATTCTCTGTCTCTCTCCTTTGATCAATACTTACCATCAAATAATTTTTTCTATGTACTTGCTATTTTCCTCTAGGTTACTAAGGATAAATATTCTCTTTATTGTTTTATGTATAATTTTAGTAAGTATGTTATTTTGTGATTACAATTATAATAATAATGAATATTATATGTAAGTATAATGTAATCATAATGAAATTTATTTTATTTAATTAAATCAATCATATAAATGAGCATAATAATTGGGATAGCCAATTAATTTTCTCCCTATTATCATTATTCTGTTTTCTTAGTATTATTTTTTCTTGGTGATTTATTATAGTCTAGACACAACTTCATTGATTTGGTTTTGTGAATATACAATACTACTTATAATACCTTAATGGATTCTTACAGCACACAGTTGTCATATTTCTTACATATACAAGGCTTCGAATGTTTTACTACTGCCTACCTTCCTAGCCCCATCCACCCCAAGCCTCCTTCATTCACTGTGTCCTTATGTAACAAGGCTTCTTTAAGGTACTTAAAAATCCATGTTCCTTTAACAACTCCTTCACAACTTTGTCTTATCCCACACTCTTTCCTCTGCCTTGGAGAAAATCAAATAATGGCCCAAAGATACAAAGTCAGAACTACGACCTGGGGCTAAAATACATTTATTGCAAGTCACCACATTTTTCAATCATGTGTTAAAGAAAATAAACAACACTTAGTCATTGAAACTGTTTTATAAGAGAATAACTCATATATATAAATTTAAACATATAAAGTCATTAACTAGGAGTTATATATATGTTATATATATAGAATAACTCATATATATAACTCATATATATATCTCATATATATATATATTTATACACATACACACACACACACACACACACACACACACACACACAAAGAGAGAGAGAGAGAGAGAGAGAGAGAGAGAGAGAGAGAGAGAGAGAGAGAGAGAATTTTTTTTTTAAGTTCAGGGGTACATGTCCAGGTTTGTTACATAGGTAAACTTATGACATGGGTGTTTGTTGTACAGATTATTTCATTATCTAGATATTTTCTAAAAGAAAAAAAAAGCTATTTCTCCAGGTTACAGTACTGTCTGCACTGTTTCCCAATACCACAACCCTGAAGTGAAATTTAATATATCCAAGGAAGCACAAACCTTTGTATTTTTTGAACTCATATAACACATAATGTTTAATAGCTCTTTCTAAAAATTTTTCTAGTTGTTTATACATAAGTTTATACAGCAGCCACAGAAGAAAACTTTTGTTGAAACTTCAGTGCAATAAATCACAGTGAATAGTTGTCCCTTTACCCCTTAGATGCAGGAGATTGAACTATGTCTATTCTGAAATTTTCATAAAAAGTGTATAGAGTTTTATTTTAGCAATGATGCTTAAGAGTATGTTTTACTGATATTCCATCTAGCCAATTTGTCTGGGATGGTCACATAAACTAACATTTTGTAATTTACTGCATATTCTTCAAGAAAAATGTATTTTAAGAATATAGTCATAATTGGCAAACTCTTTAAAGTAAAAAAGTTTTAACTATAATATTTAAAATGGTGGTTACCTACATGGAAAAGGCAGAGATATTCCACAAGATGGAGCAGTCAGAAAATGTCAAAGTAGTGCTGTTGTTCTGATGATGACCTAAGTAGGTCATGACCAAATTGTTGTTAAGCATAAAAATATTCCTATGTGGTACTGATTAGATAATTACATTTGAGAAATATGACTAGAAAAAACCTTGGAACAACATAATTGTTTTTGCTTCCTATATGTAAAATAATGGGAAAATTACCATATGTATTAAGCAAAAAATGCTTTAGCTCATTATTTTAAGAAGCCTAATCCAACTTATTCTTTAAAATAAAAAATTGTCCAAAATATACATAGGATCTATTCATTTTATGTATATGATATTATAATAAACTTTAATGTACTGAAAATGTTTTATTTTCTCTCACATATATAGTATAATCAATATTGATCTTTTATAATTGGAATTGAATTTGTAATGATAAAATTACAATATGCCATTTAATAGTAACAAAGTTGTTTGATTTTAAACAGTGAAAGATATTGATAGAGATAGGAGGCAGAAAAACTCTAGGCAGAAAAATGTGGGGTCCCTGGTTAGGGCCTTACCCCCAAGCTCGGAACCATGGCCCAATGGGAGAACTTTACATCCCAGTTTTCGTACTTTTTTAAAAAAAATTTTTATTTTTTTGAAAGGAAAGAAGAAAAGAAAGAAAAAAAAGCAGTAAAGGAGAGGAAGAAAGAGGAAGAAAAAGAGGGAGAGAGAACGGGAATATTGCTTTATTCTAAAAATGGGTATTAATAACGGCCGATAAATATTTTGTGTATTTAAAGTGGAGAATGTATATTTTGTGTATTTAAAATGGAGATCTCTATAAATATTTATTAAGTTTACTTGTTCCAGATCTGAGTTCAAGTCCTGGTTGTCCTCATCAATTTTCTATCTCGTTGAGTCTAAATCTCTTTATGGGTCTTATGAATCTGTGTGTTAGGATCGTTAGCTCTTATTGTTGCATTGATCCCTTTACCACTATGTCTTTGTTGCTTTGAAATCTATTTTATCAGATACGAGAATTGCAACTCCTGCTTTTTATTTATTTATTTATTTTTGCTCTCCATTTGGTTGGTAAGTCTTTCTCCATCCCTTTGTTTTGAGTCTTTGTGTATCTTTGGATGTGAATGGGTCTGGATGCAGCATACCATTAGGTTTTGGCTGTATCTTTTGATTGGGGGATTTAGTCAGCTTAAATTTAGGGTTACTGCCATTTGATGTTAACTGGCTATTTTATCCATTCGTTTATATAAATTCTTCATTATTTGATGCTCTTTACTTATATTTTTAGAAAGGCTAATACTGGTTGTTCCTTTCTATGTATAATGCTTCTTTCAGAAGCTTTTGCAAAGCAGGCCTGGTGGTAATAAAATCTCTGAGTACTTGCTTGTTCATAAAAGATTTTATTTTTCCTTCAATTGTGAAGCTTAGTTTGGCAGGATATGAAATTCTGGGCTGAAAGTTCTTTTCTTTAAGGATGTTGAATATTGGCCCCCACTCTCTTCTGGCTTGTAGGGTTTCTGCTGAGAGATCTGCTGTAAGTCTAATAGGCTTCCCTTTGTGGGTAACCTGACCTTTCTCTCTGGCTGCCCTTAGTATTTTCTCCTTCATTTCAACCCTGGTGAATATGATGATTATGTGCCTTGGGGTTGCTCTTCTTGAGGAATATCTTTGTGGTGTTCTCTGTATTACCAGGGGTTGAATATTGTCCTGCTTTGCTAGATTGGTAAAGTTTTCCTGAATAATATCCTGAAGAGTATTTTCCAGCTTGGATTCATTCTCTCCATCACATTCAGGTACACCTATTAAAGTTTTCGTACTTTAATGTTGCTTTTCCAAACCCACTCCTAGCCCACCCCGTCCCCCATCCTGTACCCATAAAAAACCCAGGCTCCACTGGCAGAGAGCAGGGAAGGAGAGAAAAGAAGTAGCAGCTGGATGCTGGAGAGAAGCAGCTTGACATCAGAGAAATGGCCTGACCATGGAACTTAGGAGTAGAGTCCAGCTGGGCACAGCCAGACTCCAAGAGAAGATCACCTTCCTTCTGCTTCTCCTTTCCAGCTCCCCTTCCCACAGTGAGACACTTTCATCAACAATAAAATTTCCACATTCACCACCCTTCAATTTGTTCATGTGGCCTCATTCCTCCTGGATGCTGTGCAGGTACAAAAGACTGTCACACTAACCCTCATCTGAGCTGTTAACACTTAAGCTATCCATGGATGGCAAGGCTAAAAGAGAACACTGTGAATCCCCCCATGCTCAGGGCTTCAGGAGTGATGGGAAGTCCCCGAGACACTGCAGCAAGGCTGCACAGAGTTTTGCTCCTGCTGGTTTCCAAAAGTACTTCCTCCA
Source organism: Saguinus oedipus (assembly GCA_031835075.1). Classification (NCBI taxonomy): domain Eukaryota; kingdom Metazoa; phylum Chordata; class Mammalia; order Primates; family Cebidae; genus Saguinus; species Saguinus oedipus. The sequence continues at coordinate 17,302,064 of CM063190.1, read as the reverse complement.
GTCCTGTACCTGCTTACTTGTGTGTTTCCCTTCCAGCAAGGGGCTGAGAGCTTGTGAGGAACCTCTGTCATGAGGTTCATGAGGGGGGTCAAGGAAAATTTCCCTTTCAATATTATTATTATTATGGGGCATACTACAATTTTAGCTATCGCTGTGTTACAAAGTACCCCAAAACTTTCTGGTGTAATTAAAGACATTAATTATCTCAGAGTTTCCGTGAATGAGGAGCTGGGTCTTCCTTAGCTCGGTCCTCTATTTCTCAGTCTCACATGTCTGCAGTCTAAGTGTTAGCCCAGGGTCCACAGCCTCATCCAAAGACTCAAATCAGGAAGGATCCCCTTCTAAGATCACTCAGTGCTTGATGACAGTCTTGAGGTCTGCAGGCTGCTTGGCCTAAGTTCTAGATTGGCTTTTGCTGAGTAGAGGCCACTCTCAGCTTCTTGTACTATGATATCTTAAATGTGACCACTTCCAACAAAGCTATAAGCTAGAAAGTAGTAGAGTCATCTTGTAAGTCACAAGCTTTGTAGCCCAATGTTGTAAGTGACTTATCACTTAAGTTATATTCTGCTGGTTTCAGTCCTAATTCAGAGGAAAGGACTACACGGTTTCTCATTACCAGAAGGTGATGATCATTGCTGGCTACTGTAGATGAGACGTATACTTACCACACACAGAAGAAACACAAGTCTAAATTACTTAAGTCGTTTGTGTGATTAAAATAAAGCAGCAATTGGAAAGGTGTGATATGTTTGAATGTCAGAATACAGTATGGTAACTAACCACATATTTGTAGTTGCAAACCTACTGATATTGAAGGCATGTTTTTTCTTGAGAGTAGCCCATTTTACACAATTAACCTGATTAATTTCTTTTCAGGTAAAGTCAGACACAGGAGAAACATGGTCTAAATTACAGTGTTTTAAATAGTATAAGTAATTGTACCTAACAGAATGCTGAACATGTATATGTTTTTATCGGATTCTAGGATTACTAATATCAATGTGATAAAGAAACAAACCGCTACTATTCATGTGTTTACATATCCAACATTGAATATTAGCAATAAAAATACTATTTATATTTGCTTCATCAAAACATCAAATAAGGTGGATTTTTAATATATAATATTATCAGTAGTATAAAATAAATCCATCCTAAATCTAAAAGATGTGAATTTGAAATAAAAATAACAACTCAGATGTAAGTAAGTATATAGTAAAGAAATACAAGCTATGTGAATTCTGTAGCAATCACCAATGTATTTTTCAATGTGCTTATAATCAAAACCATTTGGATCTATAGAAAATATATAGTCCTTAACTAGAAGTTAATTATTCAATAAATATATCACAATTAAATATTTAAACTTTATAACAACTTGATAAGCTAGACTTGAGTATTAGTCCTATAAAGAGAATTAGGAAATATAAGCAGACAAATTCACTAACTTGAACCCAAGGTCATAAACATTGACAAATAGCAGAGCCAAGTTTTCAAATCAAGTGGTTTGGTTTCAGAGTGTTTGCTCTTAACCTATATACTGGGTTTTTAAAATTTTTTTTACAAAACACAATTTTACTGTATGGAATTTTCTTGCAAAAACAATTAACAACACAGATATTTATGTAGTTTATTAAATTAAAAATTGATTACAAAGGTATATAACTACAAACCTGTCCACCTCAAGCAATTCCTTATTATCTTTTCATATTTAAAAAGAGAGCCCACATAGCCAAAACAATCCTAAGCAAAAAGAACAAAGCTGGAGGCATCATACTGCCTGACTTCAAACTATACTACAAGGCCACAGTAATCAAAACAGCATGGTACTGGTACCAAAACAGAGACATAGACCAATGGAACAGAACAGAGGCTTCAGAAGCAACACCATACATCTACAATCATCTGATCTTTGACAAACCTGACAAAAACAAGCAATGTGGAAAGGATTCCCAGTTTAATAAATGGTGTTGGGAAAACTGGCTTGCCATGTGCAGAAAGCAGAAATTGGACCCCTTCCTAACACCTTACACTAAAATTAACTCCAGATGGATTAAAGACTTAAATATAAGACCTAACCCCATAAAAACCCTAGAAGAAAACCTAGGCAAAACCGTTCAGGACATAGGCATAGGCAAGGACTTCATGGCTAAAACACCAAAAGCAATGGCAACAAAAATCAAAATAGACAAATGGGATCTAATTAAACTCCAGAGCTTCTGTACAGCAAAAGAAACAATCATTAGAGTGAACCGGCAACCAACAGAATGGGAAAAAATTTTTGAAATCTACCCATCTAACAAAGGGCTCACATCCAGAATCTACAAAGAACAAAAACAGATTTATTAGAAAAAAATACAAACAAATTCAAAGGTGGGTGAAGAATATGAACAGACACTTTATTGTAGACATCTATGAGGCCAACAAACACATGACAAAATGCTCATCATCACTGGTAATCAAAACCATATTGAGATACCATCTCACACCAGTTAGAATGATGATCATTAAAAAATCAGGAGACAACAGATGCTCTAGAGGATGTGGAGAAATAGGAACACTTTTATACTGTTATTGAGAGTGCAAAGTAGTGCAACCAATGTGGAAGACAGTGTGGCAATTCCTCAAGAATCTAGAAATAGAAATACCATTTGACCCAGCAATCCCATTACTGGGTATATACCCAAAGGATTATAAATTGTTCTGTTATAAAGAAACATGCACACATATGTTCATTGTGGCACTGTTTACAATAGCAAAGACCTGGAACCAACTCAAATGCCTATCAATGATAGACTGGTTAGAGAAAATGTGGCACATATACACCATGGAATACTATGCAGCCATAAAAAACAATGAGTTTGTGTCCTTCATAGGGACATAGATGAATCTGGAAACCATCATTCTCAGCAAACTGACACAAGAACAGAAAACCAAACACCACATGTTCTCACTCACAGGCGGGTGTTGAACAATTAGAACATGTGGACACAGGGAGGGGAGCATCACACACTTCGGTCAGTTTCGGAGGGCTAGGGGAGAGACAGCGGGGGGTGGGGAGGGATAACAAGGGGAAAAATACCAGATATATGTGACGGGGGATGAAGGCAGCTAACCACCTTGCCATGTATGTACCTATGCAACAATCCTGCATGATCTGCCCATGTACCACAGAACCTAAAATACAATAAAAAAAATTTCCTTTTGTAAAAAGGGCATACATCACTCTCTATGAACCTTAATCCATGACTGAACTGCACCAAACTCAAAACTCATAAAGTTCTAAAACGGCCTTTGGATTTTTTTGAAACTCAGTTTAATGCCTTCTTAGTTCTAGTACTTCAAGTTAATGTGTTCAGACTACTTTTCTATCTCTACTAAGACTTTTAACTCACTCAGCTCACTTCTCTGGTAATTTCAAACAAACAGCTTCAGGCAATAATAATCATTGTCTAAATTACCTATACCTTTTAATATTTTATTTCTATGGCCAGTAAAATTTTGGGATTATCCTATAATATAAACAGTTTTCTCTGTTTGGTTTATCTCAATGTTTCTTTGCCTTCCATCCATCCCTGATACTTTTTCTCTCCATTCTTCTGCCGATCTTGTAGAAATCTCCCTAATTTAAAAATATGTTATACATTTGTACAGACACAGTTTATTTGAGTATATTTATTCAGTCAATTATGTTAAGCATAGTTTTATAAATAAAATATAAAATATTAATAATACATATTTTAATTTATAGGCCTCATCAAAGTGAATTGCATATTAACAACAACAACAAAATGCCCATTAGTGAAAGCAATCTTATCTCTTTTCCTCCTCATATAAAAATACAAAGTATATATTTTCATTGGAATTCAAAATTAAAAGGTACTTAGCAAATGATATATAAAATAATCTTAATTCTATAATTGGAAATCAATGAGAGCTTTATGAATTAGGACTTTGGGAAGTGCTTTATTTTTAATGAAACTGCTTTAACCTTTGTGAAGCTGCATATATATTTAACTGAATTTATTAAAGAGTTAGAATATTAAGATTGCATGCACTGAATTTATAATATATTCAGAAAGAATAGTTAACTCTACCAATATTGAGTATGCAATATTGCCATTCAGTAAAAGAAATATACTTCTTTATTTGTGTAAGTACCTTCAATGTAAATTACAGTTTCTTCTTGTAATTGTTTTTACTTGTAGGTATTAAAATATTTTGTTGCACTTACAGGTGTACTGTCTATACTATTTTCTGATTGCTTATGTGAGGAGCTCAGCTGAGCTGGTAGAGAAAGAGTTGAAATTTCAGGTGTTAGATTAGCTTATTAAAGCAACAAACCAAAAATTAAAGAGTTGATCACTTACTCTTAGTATGGTTATCAACAAGAGTTTAAAAGCACAGAGCACTCTCTCCCCACTGATCCATGTTCCCCTATGGGAGAGCACACTGGTCAAAGCTCAGGTGGATGAATTCAGACCTGGGGTCACGTCAGTGTTGAATGACCACAAATAAAAGGTACCTGAAGTTTTGTGGACCCTACGGGAGGGGTGGGGGCAGTAAGGGGAAAGGACGAGGAGCTGAAAGGTACTGGGTACTGAGTCAGATTGGGGGAAAGTATCTTCAAGTTTTCCCCCTGCTCTTTGCATAAGGAGGCCTTAGGTGTCTGAAGAATACCTCTGCCCAAGGCGTCAGATAAAGGGACTCCGAATGAAGCCACAGTGACTAAGAATGTAAACCTGTTAAAAAGCATGACAGGCCATCCAGGGGCCTGAGATCATGACTGCAACTCTCTGTATAGACCGTGATGCACAGACTGTATATCACGTCTGCTGCAGGAAGGGCAGCTTTCCCCTTGGAGTCTTGCCAGGTAAAGCCTCTGCAATTACATAGGTAAGGTCAGGCCTGAAGAATCACCAGTAGATTTGTAAGCAGGAGTCAGACTCCTCAGTTAAGTGCTGTTGTATAGAAAAGTATAGATGTTTATATGGTGATACAAAATCTATCTACTTAAAAAAAGCTATTTTTAGATTATATCCGTACTATATCTCAAATGTTTTATATAGCCAATTTTACCTCATACAAAACAATGTACAATGACTGGGGATAAATATCTTGAATTAGTAACACGATTTAAGGACATCATATTTGACTGAACTTTTTTGAAAAACAAAGTATTGGAAGAGCCCAAATCAATGCTTTCCTGCATTAACCTGTTAGAGAGGAGAAATATAGACTGATTAAATGCACAGTATGGGGAGCCAGATTCCCAAGGTGTGACCTCATCTCTGCAAGTTAATAGTTTCATAATGTGGAGAATGCTGATTTTTGTTTCTGTTTTATCTTGAAAATAGAGATAACAAAAATACCTACTTCATAAAAGTTTAAACATATTAATGTATTGATTGTGTCTAGATTTTGCTTATTTGTTCCCCCTCTTAATTCTACAAGATTTTCTTTTTGACTCCCCAAGCCCAATTCTGAATAAACTAAAATCTAGTCTTTCTGAAGTACCTTGTGTTGCCAGCAACTACCTTCAGGTCTCATGTATTACACATGCTAAAGCCTCCCTACCTTGTTTCTACTGGAAAATAACTCATTCTAAGTCTTTACATGATTTATCTGGTCAAGATACTACCACTTAACATTTTCAGAGTGATAGCAGCACATTCTTTCTGAATAACCATGTTGCAATAGGCTTGCTTATTTTATATACATTTTCATTTTGTTCATAGTTACTTATACCTGTGTTGCCTTTTAACTAGACTGTGAGCTTCTGGATGGTGAAGACTGTGTCTTTCAACCCTAAATACCTGGTTATAGCCTCATCTATGGCAAGTGCTCTGTAAATGTCAGAGGGAAGGAAAATGGAGATCATGCCTTTTCTATGTACCTGGTTCTATATGTTTTCTACAAACATTCCTTTAATTCTCATTCTAAAGTTAGGAGGCAGCATTTTTATCTTCATCTTTCAAGTGAGAAAGGTAAATTTTGAAAGAGTCAACTGCTTTACAAAAGATCACACACACAACAGTAATTATAAAGCAGGGCATGGTTCCTCGGCCTGTCTACTTCTAAAGTTCATGCTCTTTTCACCACCCCCTACCGGAGTGAAAGATGTGATTCAAGCTGAATTTAAAGAAGGATGCCTGGTGTCAGTATGCATGATGCAAGACTAGTAAGAGTTGCAGTTCAACTTAGAGAAAGAAAAGGTCACCTAAGGGAAGGCCTTTAGTTGAAGAGTGGCAATGAGAAGATAAACTAGCAATAAAACCAACAGGCTAAAACCTGGTTATTATGATGCTGTTGAATCAGTAAAAAGTGGGTCCACTAGTGAGGGCACTTCAGGAATTATGATGTTCTTTATGTAATAAGTCAGAGTTATTCTCTTCATCTAACAGAGTCCAACAAGGGTGCACACACTCACTGACACCAGCTATGTAAAACGAGAATGAGTCACATTACCCTGATCATCAAAGTATCAGGTGAGTAGGATAAGGGTACAAAGCATTTCCATGTTGTTACTATACAATTACAGATTATAATGCTATGACAGTATACACCCATCACTTTTGTGTGATAGTTGTTTTTGTGTTAACATGACTAGGCGATTAAGTGCATAGACATTTTCAAACATTATTTTCTTGTGTATCAGTGAGGAAGCTTCTGGATACAACTAACATTTGGATCTGTGGACTGAATACAACAAACTGTCCTCCCTGATGCAGTGTGACTCACTGGATCCACGGAAGGCATAAATCAAACAAAAGGCTCAGTAAAAAAAGAATTGTTTCTTCCTGCCTGATTGTCTTCAAATTGGAATATCCATCTTCTACATTTGGACTTGAAGTAAAACACTGACTCATCCTGAACGTCCAGCCTACTGGCCTTCAGACTGGAAATACACCATTGGCTCTCCTGGATCTCTAGATTGTTAACTGTATATTTTATTACTTGTTGGCCTCCATAATCATGTGTCATTCAATACATAATAATATATAATAAATTTATTTCATAATAAATGTATCTGTTCATTGATAAAGACACAATTATGGATTTAAATATAAAATCTCTTCATCTCTCTCTCTTTCTCTTTCTGATTTGTCTGTTTCTTTGGAGAACCTGGACTAATATACATTGTTGACACATTGTATAAAGCCACACAAAATCTAAAACAATGAAGAAGTGAAATGTAAGACATTATTCATAATCACTGCCATTAAAAGGCAAGGAGTGCTACCTGCATTTGATGGATGCCAATTCACGATTCAATCTTTGCAGCCTGGAGAAATGGTCACCGTTGGGTTATCTGAAAACACAATAATATGTGATTAAATTTTCATGTACATCAAAGAATAGACATTACTGCTTCACAAAACAAAAAAGTAGATCAGAATATCTATAGAATTCAAAAGATTACATACCAAAAAGCAAAAAATACCTTATTCAAACATAATATTATGATAAAGCTATTTATAATCTTGATATGAGAAAAAAGAAAGGGACCCAACAGGAGTGCTATAGAACATTTATGTGCACACACAGATATGTATTTATAAATACACATATATTTGAGATTGTGATGTTGATACTGAGTGTAAACTTGATTGGCTTGAAGGATACAAAGTATTAATTTTGGTTGTTACTGTGTAGGTGTTGCCAAAAGTAATTAATGAGTGGATAGGAAGGCAGATCCAACCTTAATCTGGTGGACACGATCTAATCAGTTTCTGGGGAATATAAAGCAGGCAGAAAAGCATGAAAAGAGGAGACAGGCCCAGCCTCCCAGCCTGCATCTTTCTCCCATGCTGGATGCTTCCTTGCATCGAATATCAGACTCCAAGTTCCTCAGTTTGGGGACTCAGACTGGTTCTCCTTCCTCCTCAGCTTGTAGACAGCTTATTGTGGGACCTTGTGATTGTGTAAGTTAATGCTTAATAAACTCCCCTTTACATAGATAGATTGATTGATTGATTGATTGATTGACTGATTGATTTTGGTACCAGGAGTGGTTTTAGAGGAAGAGAATATTAAGGATGGAGTTCTTTCATTGCTTATGGGGTTTCTGGAGCTGGCTGCTTAATATAATTAGACCCCAAAATGCTAAGGACTCTACTTCTAAAGGTAAGGAGAACATTGATAGTACTTGGCATGAACTTTTTAGAGGGTTACACAAAATCAATGCATTTGACATTCCTGATTCACCATTCATGAGAGACAAGGTGTTTAGTATCTGTTCATAATACCTTTAACCTGATGTAGAGAACCAAGGAAGATAATGAAGCTGACTGGGTACTCCTAAGTTCAGTGGACAAAGTGATAAATGAACATGATGAACTCAGAGATTCTATCTCCTGGCTTCAGAAGCAGATACTGAGCCTCAGATCTGCTACGATTGCCCTGAGTAAGAATGTTACCTCTTGTAAAGAAAAAGCTGAAATTTGTGGAAAAACAGACACAAGCTCTTATCATGAAAAATGCATGCACAGCCTTACTGGTGTCTACTATTAAAGTGAGGGCATTGATTGGAAAGGAATGGGACCCTGAAACTTGGAATGGGGAAGTGTGGGAGGACCTGATGAAGCTGGGGACACTGAGTTTGTAAACTCTGATGAGCCTTTTCTGCCAGAAGGAACAGCTTCCCCATCCCCAGTAGTGGCAACATCCCCTCCCTGATGCATGCTGCCATCAGCCTTTGAGGAGATAAGCACTGCACTGCCTGGGGCAACAGCGATGGTCTCCCCTGAAGCAGGTGCCAGGCAGGACAACGTTGATTCCCGTCAGAAGTCATCCCCAACACCTGTTTGCCTCTAGACCTATGACTAAAGTCCCGATGGGCCCCTAGAGGCGAGGATCAGAGCACAACCCATGAGGAGGTGTGCTACACTTGAAAAGAACTATTTGAGTTTTCTTATGTATATAACCAGCAATCTGGAGAACAGGTATGGGAATAGGTATTCAGGGTATGGGTTTTCAGTGGAATCTGAAAACCTTACCCAAGTAGAGTATTGGACTTCTACACCAAACCAGTTATCTCTATGTCTCGTCTAAGAAAAAAATAAACATGTAAAAGCCACAGTCAGCAGGGGAAAGGGTTTTGAAGAAAGAGTCTGCAAACAGTATGGTCCAGGAAGAGACTAGGGGGAAGGAAGAGGGGAAAAAAGGACTAAACACTTCTGAAGGGCACAGGCCCAAAAGGCAGGCCCACTAAATAAAATACAGAAAGTTATGTAATGTCTCCATAAGTCCACCAAAGCAATGCAAAGCTTCTGGTGCCTATAATGGCAATAGACTTTAAACACTTTTCAACTTCTAGAAAGACTCATATAAAACCTTGTTCTTTAGAGATTTCAGCCGATTTATCTCAATAAGTATTACTCTATACAACATATTTGGTTTTTCACAAAAAAGTTACAAGGCATTCCAAAAGGCAAGAGGAAAAATCATGTCTGAGGAGGCACAGCTATCATCTGAAACACATTTAGATATGACACAGTTCTTGGAAATATCAGACAGATAATTTAAAAGAACTATGAATAATATATCACAGCATCAGGGATAAGTCAAAATAATAGCAGCTATTCTTGATCTGTGGCAATAAAAGTGGCACTTCACCTTTTGGCCTTCCTCTCCAATCCCAAAAATCTAGTGTAGCCATGAGAAAAACATCAGACAAACCCCTTTCCCACTATTTCAGTAGTGCTCTAACCTCAAACATAAGAGTTAGAAATAAAAATGTTCAATCTGTGAGAAAACAAAAGAAAACAAAACGGCAAGAGATGATGGCAAGCATAATCAGAGCATTCTCATCTACATTTGCCTAAATGGGGAACGCAGGGCAGGTTGGATGCCCCATGAACTCATCTGAGGCCGTCAAGAGCTTGGCTGAGCTGGAAATGGGGAAGAGAGACTGAAAAGAAAACAATAAAGAGTGTGCCAGCAGTGCTGAGCTGTCTGGTGTCAGAGTAGCCAATTAAAGCAACGGCAAAAAAAAAAAAATAAAGAATTTAGCCTTTAATCACTCACTGAAATAATCTAAGCATATTTTAAGACAAGAAAAGGTGCTGACTCCCTGTTCCATGTTCCTCCATAGAAAAGCATACCAGTGGAGGGTCAGGCGGATTCACACAGACTCAGAGGTTGTCTCATTGAGGAAGGCCCCTCACCCTGAAAAACAAAGGCTCAGGCAGTGGTGTGGAGCTTGGTGGATTATGGGTAGTGACGACTGGTGGATGTGGAAAAGTACTGGGTAGTGGAGTGCTAGAAGTGAAAATGTCACAGTGGGGAAAAGCATCTTTTAGGTTTTCCCTTCTACCTAATCCCTCCCACCCTGTAAGAAGTCTCAGTTGAGATGCCTAAATAAGGCATCTGCTAAATCTCAAAGAGAGCTAGAAATGAAAACCAACTGTCTAGGAATACAACCATGTGAACATCATGACCTGTCAGATTGCCTGAGTCCTTGACTAACTCCTTCCACGGAATGCAGTGCACCGGCTTTGCTTCATGTCTAGGGTGGGAAAGACAGCTTTGCCCTGTGAGTCCTGCCAGATAAAGCCTTTGTAAATTGCCCGTGGTTGGGAAAGTAAAATCAGTCATGGATTTTTAACCAAAAGCCAGACTACTTACAACCTAACTACTTCAATGTAGTTAGGTTAAGGAAAAGGGGATTAAACCAGGATCAGAGGCAGAACCACACACAGGAAATTTTAATCCTATTTTATATAAAGCATATATTAAATCCATTCCATGATTTAAACATTACTTAGTAGTGACATTCAACTGTTGGATTGCCATATGCTGTGAAATGTCTATGTGTAGCTAAAATATAACTGAAACTTGACTGTGGAAGCTGAAAAGAAATAGAACAGAATGTTAAATTGGCAAAAATATAATGAAGATTTCTTAATTAGAGGTGTTCAAGGAGATATGCATAATTATATAATTTTAGGTTTGGAAGTAATCTGACATATCAAAGCCAATCTATCGATTTTAAACAAGCATGTATATACTGAAAAAGTAGAATTTTCAAAGTTGATCTAAGCTCACACAATTAATAATAACATATCTAGAGCTAAAACCTAGTGCTTTTGATTTACAATCCTATACTATTTCTTCCACCACATATAATTCTGAAGTCAAGAGCCATACTATGCATTACAGAAAGAGTATGATATAATATTCAACACTAGCAGAGTGTGTAGTATAAGTTTTGGCGAAAAACATTTTAACTTTTACCTAGAAAACGCTAGTTAAGAGGATAAAAATATGAACACATAATACCCACTCATACCTGACATAATTAAGCTGATTTCTAAGAAAACATTACTTTTTAGTTGTTAGGTATGCTATTGATTGATTGATTGACTGATTGAGACAGAGTCTCGCTCCATTACCCAGGCTGGAGTACAGTGGCATGATCTCGACTCACTGCATCCTCTACCTCCCAGGTAAAAGCGATTCTCCTGCCTTAGCCTCACGAGTAGATGGGACTACAGGTATGTGCAAACACACGGCTAATTTTGTATTTTTAGAAGAGATAGGGGTTCACCATGTTGGCTAGGATGGTCTTGAACTCTTGACTTTGTGATCTGCCTGCCTTGGCTCCCCAAAGTGCTGGGATTACAGGCATAAGCTACCACATCCAGCCTTTATATGTATTTGTTGAGGGATTGTTACTGTATTAATCTGCTAGGGCTGCCATAACAAACTTCTATAGGCTGTGTGTCTCAAACAACAGAAATTTATTTCTCACCCTCTTAGAAACAAGAAATCTCAATTTAAGGTCCAACAGTTTCAGTTTCTGGTGAGGGCATACTCCTGGCTTGGAGGTAACTACCTTCTCATTATATCCTCACAATGCTTTTCCTGTATGCAGGGGAGAGAGAAAGAGAGACAGACATTTTTCTCTTCTTTTTAAAATAAAGGCATGAATCCTATCTGATCAGGATTCTATCCTTATGACCTGATTTAACAGTAATTGCCCGCTATGTGCCCTATGTCTAAATACAGGCACATAGGGGGTTAAGGCTTCAACATATAAATTTTGAGAGGATAAAATTCAGACATAGTAGTCACCAATAGTGAAATTAATGGAGAGCCATTTAAACATGTTACCTCTACTTGTCATAACAAAACTGCCCAAACCCTCAGGCTTTAGCAAATATATTTTGGTTTTGAAAACTTCCTCTTCATTACAGTAAAAATCAATGCATAGAGTTATACTTACAAGTATAGAAATAGTGAATGAAAAAGTTTAACTATTTCATTTTTATCTGATTTTTGTCCTTTAAAATTTTTATTCAGTAACATCTCCCTTCATTTTTCTATACATTTTAACATTTAGAAAGTGCAGTTCTTCTACTTACTTTATTCCTTCTATTCTCTTATTCTTACTGACATTTTACATTTAACTAAACTAGTCATACCTAAATAACCATAAACCTAAGTTTGGTTTGAGCCCACCTCAGAATATACTCTTACTCAGATAACACTTACCAAAATACTGCTGAAAAGAACATCTCTTACCTATAGAAAAACTAGGTTAAGAATTGCATCAGACTTCTCTTAAGAAATCATTCAAGCGATAATAAAATGGGGTGAACTAGTTAAGGTCCTGAATGAAAAACAAAAGCAAAACTAGAATTGTGCATTGCATATCTAGAAAAATTGTCCTTCAAAGTGAAGGAGAAATAAAGACATACTCAGAAAAAAAAATGATTCAATTTGTAGCCATCGAACTTATCTTGTGAGAAATGTTGAAAAATTATTCAGAGAGAAATAAATCATAAAAGTCAGAGTCTCAGATCTATATAACATGAATATCTGCATTAGACATTAAATGAAGATAAAATATTTTGTTTTCCCATTCTTTGTTGATCTAACAGATAGCAGTCTGTCCAAAATAACAATACCAGCAATATGTTATGAATGAGAAAAATGAGTGGAAATTTTATAAGTGGTGGGAGGGAGGTGTTAGGATCCTGTGTTTTATGGTATCTGCACTATTCATGAAGGAGTACGGTTTTCATTAGAGTAGACCTGAATCGATTGCAAATCTATACTGCAAACATTATGGCAACCAGTACACTTTTTATTTTAAATTTTTAATTATTTTAACAAATACAGCTTTTAAAACATTGCTCCATCAGTAATTATCAGATCTAACAAGCAGAAAATTACTAAGGAAATAGTTAAAATCAATAGCGCCATCAATTCTCTATCATGTCTTTTGGGTAAGGATAGTAAAGGGAATTCCTCCTAATTCCTCTATGAAACCAGTCGTGGCCTCATACCAAAACTAGGTAGAAGCATTGCAAGAAAAAAACTTTAGAACAATATCAACCCCGAACATAACTGCAAATATTCTCAATAAATTATTAGTAAATCAAAAATAGTGACAAATACAGTTTTTATTTTAATCCCAACAACCAGCTGGGATATATTTATTCCATCCATGGAAGATTAGTTCAATACTTGAAAAACAATAAATATTATTCATCACATTTGCAGACCAAAGTGGAAAATCATTTGATCATACAAATAGATGCAAAAGACATTTGATAAAATTCAATACTTGTTCATGATAAAACAAACAAATAATTAAAAACACTCAGCAACTAGGAACAGAGAATTTTTAGAATTGATAAAGAATATATACAATATACATTCAGCTAACATCTTAATGATGAGAATTAGGATATTTTTCAGTTTTAAAGATGCTATTTTCATTAATTATAATCAACATGATACTGGAAGTCCTAGCTCATGTAACAAGAAAATAAAAGGAAATAAAAGATATACAGACTGAGAACGATGAAATAAAACTTTTGTCATCAACAACATGATTGTCTATGTAGAAAACCATTTTAAAAAACTCAGGGGTCTCCTGGCATGAATCAGTGATTAAAGCAACAGGGCCATTTCTAATGTTAACATAAAAAAATTCAATTGTTTGCTTATAAAGTAGCATGAATAATTAAAGTTTTAAGTTAAAACACAATACCATTTACATTAAAACAAAAAGTTGAAATTAGTTATCTAATAATATATGTATAGGATCTATATGATGAAATCTATGATCTCTGATAAATAAAAAGGAGCTAAGTAGTTATTTTATATTCACAGTAAGAAAATTAAACATTATTAAGTATCATTTCTCTCCATCTGTTTTTCCAGTGTAGATTAAATATATCTCAGGTGGGGAGTGGTGGCTCATGCCAGTAATCCCACCACTTTGGGAGGCCAAGGGCAGGCGGATCACCTAGGGTCAGGAGTTTGAGACCAGCATGGGCAACATGGCAAAACCCCATCTCTTCTAAAAATACAAAAAGCCAGGTGTGGTGTCAGGCACCTGTACTCCTCATACTCGGGAGGCTGAGGCAGGAGAATCCCAAGGAGGCAGAGGTTGCAGTGAGCTGCGATTTTGCCACTGCACTCCAGCCTGGGTTACAAGAGCAAAACTCAGTCTCAAAAAAGAAATAAAAAATAAACATAAATATCATGTCAATTAAAATCTCTCCTAGATATTGTGTGGGTATTGACAAACTGCTGATAAACTTTATTTGGACAAAAACTAGAATAGGCAACAGAGACTGAAGAACAAAGTTGGAGAACTGAAACTACCCTGTTTCAAGACTTTCTATGAAACAGTCATCAAGACACAATGATACTGAGTATAATAGAAAAATAGATCAAAAAACAGAATAGAGATATTAGAAATAAACTCACAAATATATTCAACTGATCTTCAACAAAGAATAAAATAAAATTTAATGGAGAAAGGACCATCTTTTCAACAAATGATGATGGCATAGCTAGACTTCTACATGGCAAAAAGGTACGTTTAGACACAGGTTATATTCTTCACAAAAATCAAATAAAAATAGGTCATAGTCATAAACTTAAAAGGTAAACTGTGAAACTTTGAGAAGATAGCATGGAAGAAAAACTATTTGACCTTGGTTTTGTTAATGAGTTTAGATAAATATCAAGAGCATGATTCACGAAATAAAAATTAGCAAATCAAACTTCATTACAATTAAAAATTTCTGCTGTGTGAAAGACAATCTTAAGAGAATAAAAAGGCAAGCCACAGATTGGGAAGAAATATTTGCAAAATATATATGTAATAAAAGACTATTCAAAATATACAAAGAAAACTTAAACGTCAGTAATAGGAAAACTACCCATCAATGTAAAAATGAGGAAAAATGTGAACAGTCACCTCACCAAAGAAGATGTAAAGATACAACATAACCATATGAAAGTTGCTCATAATCATATGTCATAAGGGAATTGAAAATTAAAACAAGCTACCACTAGATACCAATTAGAATGGCTAAAGTTCCAAACTTAAATGATTAATGCTAAGTGAAAAAAGCCAATAAGAAATTCTGACAATGATGTTCAATAAACAGGAATTCTCATTCATACTGGCAGGAATGCAAAATGTATCACTACTTTGACAAATCTGGCAGTTTCTTTCAAAGCTAAATATAGTCTTACCATATGGTCTAGCAAACCCACTCCTTGGAATTTACTGAAATAAGTTAAAACCTTATGGCCACCCAAAAAACCTGCACACAAATGTTTATAGCAATTTTAGACATAATTGCCAAAAACTGAAAGTAACAAAGAGGCACCTCGAAAGGTGAATAAATAAGAAAACTGTCATAATTCATACAAAGGAATATTATTTAGTGACAAAAAAGAATAATGTATCAAGACAAAAAAATACACAGAGGAATCTTAAATGATTAATGCTAAGTGAAAGAAGCCAATCTAAAAATTCCAGATTCTGTATAATTTCAACTATATGATATTTTGTGAAATGTAAATCTATAGAGACAGAATACAGTCACTGTTTGAGGGCAAAGGAGGAAGAACTGACAAATAAATGAAGCATAGGCAGTTTTTAGGGCAGTAACATTACTTTGAATGACTTTTGGCCTGGGGTATAGTGGCCTCTAAGTAAGCACAGAATTAACGCTGACAAAGTTTGCAAAGTGAGTGTCCCTTTTTTCTATGTATGTTGTCATGTTTGATGATCCTAGATTAGATTTTTCCATTTTTTTTTTGATCTTGGGAAATAAATTTAATGAGAATGCAGTCAAATAGGGTAACTATCCAACACCCCTGTTCTTATTACTAATGTCTTGATTTTACAATTTTTACCCTAGGAAGGCAGTATAATTTTCCATTTTTTCAATTATTTAGCATATTTCAGTGTAGTTTCCATTAATGATGGAACATATAATCTATAGGTCTAATCATTTGATTAAATTATAGGCACCTACTAGGTAAAATCACTGTCAATTTAGTTTTACACTTACAAATGTAGCATACTTTCTTCAAAGTAGATGATGTGCCATTAATGTTTTTAAATTAAAGTTAAAATTAGAAAAAATAATTAACTTTAAAGTGAGCAATAAATATAACCAGTTAATGATTGTTTGGCAAAGTTAAAAGATAACTGATACTATACAAGTTTTTGAGAAATACATATATTTTTAAAGTATTTATTATTGTCGAAGGAATACTTAGATAAAATAATCATTCTTCAATAGTAGGATCAGAACGACTGTGCACCTATGTAGCAAACCTGCACGTTCTGCACATGTACTCTAGAACTTAAAGTGTAATAAAAAAAAAAAACAAGGCTAAAAAAAATAATTACACAAAGGCTCCTGAAATGGTGATTTAATGCTATAATTTCCCACTGATTCTCTATACTTTACTCTGGTATAATCTCACACAGAGTTCTTCCCAGAATCCACTGAAAACAATGTTTTTTTAGTATTTTATTAATTCATTCACAAGGCCCCAAAAAGAACAAAATCACTCATTTAAATCCTGACTTCAGTAGTTTTCAATAGAGGGAGCTAAATGGAAGATACACGGGAATTTGTGCTACTATGTAACTTCTTGCAAGTCTAAAATTATTTTCAAATAAAAAGTTTTAAAAATGGAGTTAATCTTAAATTGCCACAAAGTTATCAAGTGCTCCAATTTTAATTTACCTAACATGAAAGGGAACCAGCTGTTGCATAAGGAAATAAATAAATACCTCTTTTGGAGCTGTAGTGTATTCTGAGCAGTTTTCTTCTGTTAGGTTAGCAAAATGCATGTGTTTCCAATAGGTTTCTTCTGTTTGGTTAAAGTGCAGAAGAGCCGCCGTGTGTGTGTGTGTGTGATTATGATGCTGATGCTTAAATTACAATTACTCAAATATAATCTTACATTTTAATATTCACATACTAAAAGTCAAGTTCTTGTTTTTTCCTTTAATGTCCTCATTTTTTAAAGCAAACTTGTGCTTATCAGTGTATAAGTTTTCATTACACGTACATTTTAAAACAAATTATTTGTGTTGAGCTCAAATTCTTCCACAAACTTGCTCAAATATTTTTAAAATGCATTTCCATAGCAACATTATAAATGGTAAATAATGAGAGGCATCACATTTGTTTAATATATTAAAATTGCTATTTTATAAATACATTCTTCATTTACAGACCAAGAACTGAGTAGCATGACTACTTTAATCAAATATTCTGCCCTAAAACACTGTAATAACTACTAAAACAATACTTTACTAATAATCTGATTGATGATAGTATTTCTGTCTCTGGATAGAGAGTAATCCCCAAGTCTTATTTTATTTTTCACAGTCACAGATGAAATACACAGCTCCTGACAAGCAAATGTCAGTAACACTGTGTAACTGAGATATTTCATGTGCAAAAGAGGCTTATAAAATTCCCTCAGAATAATTTCGCCAACAGTTGGGGATCCAATTTCACTAAAAGTGACTACTTTAGTGGGCATCGATGGCTTTCAAGTACCATATTTAGTTCGTCTAAAACGGTCAATAGGTCATTTACCTTGAGAAAGGTATTTTTGCCATGTTGTTTTATTTTAACAGACACCTGGGTTTCCTTGAATCTGATAAACTGTGAGAAAGACTCTCTCCACTCTTAAAAAGCTCCTTGTGTGATGTAATATAGTTGTTTTTATTCAGTAATTCCTAAATTCCTTATACATGTATGTGTGTGAAAATGTGTGTGCGTGTGTGTATGTGTGTGTAAAACAAGTGTAGATCACCTTAAATACATTTAACTTTTAACTGGGATTCCACCACTGCTTTTTAGAAGGCTCAGGTTTTAAGTTTGAGATAGCTCAATTTTTTTGATTCATTCAGTCTCATCACTTTTACTCAAAATACCTTCGGGCAATCTAAAAAAAAATACAAGTCAATCATTTATTTGCATTATATTACAGGGACATACAGTATGTTAGCTCCTTAAAGGAACAATGAAATTTTTATGGACATCAAAATGCAAAGAACCTAGGATTAGAGAAATAGATTTTCAAGAATTTGTTACCATTTGGGAAAATATGGCTAAAATACGTATCTAAATCGTTACATTTAAAAATTATATGTATTACAGTGGGTTTTTTTTCTAGAATCTATATGCATTTTGTATAAAATAGTTCTGTTTGAGGGTTAATTTGCATGTTGTTTCTGTGTTTTTACCTGTTGAGAGAAGGTAAGACACATTTTATTATTCCTTGAATAAATTACATTTTAAATTTTTAGTAAGAAAATTATTTAAACTGGCCGGGCGCAGTGGCTCAAGCCTGTAATCCCAGCACTTTGGGAGGCCAAGGCGAGTGGATCACAAGGTCAAAAGATCGAGACCATCCTGGTCAACATGGTGAAACCCCGTCTCTACTAAAAATACAAAAAAATTAGCTGGACATGGTGGCACGTGCCTGTAATCCCAGCTACTCAGGAGGCTGAGGCAGGAGAACTGCCTGAACCCAGGAGGCGGAGGTTGCAGTGAGCCGAGATCGCACCATTGCACTCCAGCCTGGGTAACAAGAGCGAAACTCCGTCTCAAAAAAAAAAAAGGAAAAAAAAAACAATTATTTTAACTAAGTTATTTTGATATACACATAAGAAAATATAGAATATGTGATTGCTTACAATGTATAAAGGGAATTCAGGCTTCTTTAAAATATGTACTTTAAGTTCTGGTGTACATGTGCAGAATGTGCAGGTTTGTTACATAGGTATACATGTGCCATGGTGGTTGGCTGCACCCATCAACCCATTATTTGTATTAGGTATTTCTCTTAATGCTCTCCCTCCCAGACCCCCAGCCCTGACTGGGCCAGTGTGTGATGTTCCCCTCCCTGTGTCCATGTGTTCTCATTGTCCAACTCCCACTTATGAGTGAGAGCATGTGGTGTTCAGTTTTCTGTTACTGTGTTAGTTTGCTGTAAATGATGGTTTCCAATTTCATCCATGTCCCCCAAAATGACATGAACTTATTCTTTTTTATGGCTGCATAGTATTCGTGGTGTATATGTGCCACATTTTCTTTATCCATTCTATCACTGATTGGGATTTGGGTTGGTGCCAAGTCTTGTTCCACATTCTCAGCAACAATTGGTGTTATCAGACCCTTAGGTTTTCTGATATAAGGCTACTTAACTTTTGGCATGTATTGATTTCTGCCAGTTGCCACTTCTAAAGGACTCCTCATCTTCACAAAAAACAAATCATTCTATTTTGAGTTCTGCTTAGCCTAAGAAGCAAAGCTTAATGTTTCAGAGATATAAAATAATTGGTGTAAGTTTGAATAGGGCAAACAAATAAGCATATAAGTTGATTATGGACAATCATCTAAAGAAAGCCAATTTTATAAACTTAAAAAGAAATTGAAGAACATATTCAACTATGTAGGCATTTTGAGGCAGTGTCTTACGAGCAGCACCAACTTGATACCAGTTAACTTATTCTGTAGATTTCCTATTGATTGCCATCTGTTCCAACAATTAATAATCATAATAAATTGGAAATATCAGATTTAAAACTTGAAATCCTTGAAAGTGCCCTCTGCACTGATATTTTCCTATGTGCTTTTAAATTTAACTATGTAAAAATAAAATTAAAATAAATAGAATTTTATGTCTGTTCCCAGTGATGGTTCTTCCATATCCCAGAAAAGATGTGTACGTTGAATGTGAGCTGTCAAATACAAAGAACAAACTGTCACTTGAAGCCTAGTGAACTAAATACAATGTCAGAAGTGTGTACTGTCATTATGTATGACATATTTACCATTTTTCTAGATAACTAAACCATCAAACAACACATCTACTAAAGACACATTTCTGAGAAATAAATATTTAATATAAAGCCTTCATCTGTTTCTTCAAACAAATGTTTAAAGGAGAAAATCAATATTAAGTTGCTACTACATTATCAATTTAACAGTGGACACATCTCTTTCTAATGATTTTATTTTTATTCCATAGAATCAATGTTGGTATTTTATATAATATAATTATGCAAACTGAAGAAATTTTACATTACAATATTTATTTAGGTATATTGATTTTTTTTTTTTTAGACTGAGTCTTGCTCTGTCACCAGGCTGGAATGCAGTGGTGCGATCTTGGCTTACTGCAACCTCTGCCTCCTGGGTTCAAGCAATTCTCCTGTCTCAGCCTCCCGAGTAGCTGAGATTACGGGTGCTCACCACCATGTCTGGCTAATTTTTGTATTTTTACTAGATATGTGGTTTCACCATGTTGGCTAGGATGGTCTCAATCTCTTGATCTCATGACCCACCCAATTCAGCCTCCCAAAGTGCTGGGATTACTGGCATGAGCCACCGTGCCCAGACAGATATACTGATCTTATATTGGTTATATTATGTAGACCAAATCGATGTAAACATCAATAATTTAATTTTAGCCACTTTAAAATCATTATTCATTGGAAAATCTTAGTATATAATTGTTTTAATTCAATATATCTCAACTTGAACTTTATTTCACTTACTATATTGGTGATATTCTTGCAAGTACAGAATCTTATTTTGTATCTTTCATATACATTAAAATTTTTTTCTCTATATTTTCTTTGTTGAGCTACATCCTGTAGCTTTTGAAAGATTTATTGAAAACATTATCTCAGATACTCTTTTATTCAGAAACTCAGAAAACATAACGGACCCTCTAATCTGTAGTTTTTACATGCTACAGGGAATACAAAGCTCAGTAGGCTTATGCTCTATTTTGATCAATAAATTGACATATCTAGAAAATAGCTTCCCTAAATTATGCTTTAAGATTAAAGTAAATCATGACTACAGGGTCATTGTGCACATAAAACCATGATTATTATAGTCAAGCTTACAGAACTCTTAGAATACTTTAAGTGATACTGTTTCATTATTCATAATATAAGTTCCATCTGGGGATTTTTGTAAGTTTGGTTAATGCTTCACCTGTTAGCAATACCTGCAACAATATCTGACACAGAGTGAATAAATAAATAAATATGTCTATTTCTATGCCAGAATTACTTTTTAGAAATCAATTTTATTTTGGCCAGGTGCAGTGTCTCACGCCTATAAACCCAGCATTTTGGGAGACCGAGGCAGGTGGATCACGAGGTAAGGAGGAGACCATCCTGATCAATATGGTGAAACCCCGTCTCTACTAAAAATACAAAAATTAGCTGGGTGTGGTGGTGCGTGCCTGTAGTCCCACCTACTTGGGAGGCTGAGACTGAGGCAGAATATATAAATATATATATATAGACTATACACATATATAGTCTATATATATATATATATATATTTATATATTCTACACATTTATTTCTTAAAATTTTCTGTGAAAGGCAGAATTCTAAAAATAAGCTTTTTAAAATTAATACTATTTTCATTGACAATAATTTTATACATTTATAGAATACAATGTGATTTGTTTATATATGTAACAATCTGGGGTGATTAAATCAAAATGACATATTCATTATCTCAATTTCTTATTTTTTTGTGGTGAGACATTTGAAATTTGCTCTCTTGGCTATTTTAAAATATGCAATGAATTATTATTAACTATAGTCACCTTTCTGTGTAATAAATCTCACAAATTATTTTTTATACTCAAAATTTTGAAGCCAAATCTCTGGAAACTATGATGGATATGATCACCAATACACATTCTAACATTATATTTCAATTCTATAGCCCACTGTATGTGGCATAATTAATATCTTATTAACTATCTATGCAGAACACTAACAGCAATAAAATGTATCTGTTTTCTTCCTTAGAACAACACTGCCTGATATAGTTGTAAATGTCATGCTATATGTATAAAAAGAATTATGAAACATGTTTTTTGATATTTTAGAACAACTGAAACTATAACTTTTTCTTTAAATGTATATTTTAGACTTCTCTTTCAGTAGTCTTATTCCAGTTAAATAAGTATTGTGATTTAAAATTACCAATATTTTTCTTTGAAATTTACATATATCATTCATCTTTTAAAATTTGCTGGTAAAACATGGTATGATACAGTATAAAATTTGCCTCCATTTGGGAACCTCTGAATTCATTAATATAATCTTTTTATTTATGATGTTTAATGTTTTGATTCAATTATTAGCTAATATTAAGAGTGTGTGAGTAAACACAGTTCTGTGTCTCTCAACAAAGTTCTGGAGCAGCAAAGGAAAACAACTGCCCTTTTAAACAACTCCACAATAGTACAAAACGCTCATAATGGTATATCTTGTTCTTACTGCTATCTGGGTATCCTCTGAGATAATCTCTGTGTATATCTCATGAGGTTTCTTCTCTGTAGCTGACTTCTTTCTCAGAGGCCTGGATTCTCACCATTGCCTCATTCTGAATCTGATGTAGCAAGCTGTGTCATAGTGTCTAAGGCTGTGTGTGAGAAAGTGAGTGTGTGTGTGTGTGTGTGACCAGTGTTGTTCTCTATCAGCTTGTTCAAGTCTCCCCAGGGTGAAAACTGGCCAAGCAGATAGTGTGCTATATTGCAGCAGCTTCTCTTGATTTAGAATCAGGAATCTGGGTAATTCATTTTTTAATTTATGTCATTTAGCATGTTTATTAAGAATAGCTCTTTGGGTGAATTTAGGAGAAACTGTTGAATCCTAGGTCTACGCTTCTATACCTACTTGGTAACTCCTTCCCTCATCTTTTACAAGCTATGACTGTTCACAATCGTCTACCACTGACGAAATGGGGAGATGTTTTCATTTTTGTTTTTCTCAATTTCAAGAATATGACAACACTGTATGACACATAATGGCATAAAACAATATTTACTTGGAGAAATGAGTATCTTTTTATATTTTGCCATAAAGGTAGCTTTCTGACTTGCAGCATCCCTTGATTTTTAATATAAATTATATCAAACAGCCTAAAATTTCAGTTTTGACATCTAGAATAAGAAAACAATTATATGTAAAACTACGTGTGCTTTTTTCTCATTTCCCTTCTGGTGTGTATTTTTAGTTTCACATTATTTTTATTTGTATTACTATACATTTTTGTTTTGTAGAATGTCATGAGCTTTTAAAAATCTATAAACTGTCTATGAAGTTTTAAAAATTGATGGATATACTGATTGTAACTCCTCGGCTATTGAAAATAATTTATCATTGGTGGATATTGTGTCTTGTAGTATTTCCTTTTGAATATATGGGGAACTAACTTTCTGGGTTGGAGAGTTCATATGTTGAAGAGGCCACACTTTACCTAGGGGTACTGCTTCATTTCTCCAGCAAATCTCTATACTCTGGAAATTTCTCCTCTTCTATTTAACTCTCACCAGGCTTCATCTTAGAGCAAACACAGAAATCAACTACACTGAGAACCAGAAACTAGAGCAGTGGTCACAACATAATTTCCTAACTGTTTGAAGCCCCATATTCCATTACCTTTTCCAGGATCTGCAGCTTCTAATAATTCTAGAATTTGTTTGTTTTTCCAAGATGGTAGATTAAAGCCTTTTAGCATTCCTCAGCCACTAGGAAATAGCAAAATAGTGCATAACGATAAAAATCTGCGATTTTTAATTCAAGAAGGAAAATGAGAATTCACCAGAATCGCAAAGAACAATCCAGATCCTGGGAGGAAAGGGTGGGCAAGCAGCTTCCCATGGCAGCTTTAGGCTGATAAAAGGCTGGAGCAGGAGAGTTCCTGCAGACAAGGTTTCTCCTGGGTGGCAACACTTGCAGCCAGGGACAGCTTTAAAAATCAAATGGGTCTACCTGTTTCATTGCTGAGTGTCTCCGACTGCTCCCTTGGTCTTGTGGGAAGAGTGCTCCACTAATTCTGATGAATGAGAGTGAGGCTGACCCCACTTCTTCCTGGATTTGCAGTACGGGTCAACCCTTCCTTCTCTTGCAAAGATCTTGGTGCAGCAGTCCTCCCTCTGCTCCATGCCTGGGCATATTTCCAGGAATAAAGAACATGTGCTTGCCTGGATTAGCATTCTGAACTGCCCCGTCCTTTCTGTGCAGAGATCTTGGTGCAGTGGAAATCTCTCTGCTAAGCAGTGAGGCATATTCCCAGGTCTCTGCAGCCCCTACTTTCCTGGATTAACAGTCTGAGTAGCTTCAACCCTCCCAAAGATATTTTGGTGCAGTAGTGCTCTCTCTGCTCCATGCCTGGGCACATCTCCAGGTATCTGGTGCACCTGTTCACCTAGATTAGCAGCTTGAGTTGCCCCTTTCCCTGCAAGGACCTTGTTGCAGCAGTTACTTCACTCTTCACCAGGGGACAGGCTTTCAGGCATTTGGAGCGCCTGCTTGCCTGGATTAGGAAGCAGAGCCACCCTTCCCTTCTTGTTCCGAGATCTCGGTGCAGCAGGGCCTCTCTACTTCACCCCCCGGCATAATTTGAAGCATTCAGTGCACCTACTCACCTGGAATAGAAGCCTAAACTGACCCTCCCTTCCCATTCAGAGATCTTGATATGTTGGTGTTCTCTGTTCCATGGCTGGGCATTTCCAAGCATTCTGACCACCCATTCACATGAGTGAGCAGCCTGAGCCATTCCTTTCTACCTGTGCAGAGACCATGGGTGCAGCAACATTCTCTCCACTCCACAGGCATGCATAATCCAGGCCTTTGGAGCACCCACTCCTCTACATAAACAGCCTACCGCACCCCCCACTCTCTGTACACAGATCGTAGCGCAGCAGGCCTCCCTTCTCTCAATTCCTGGGCGTATCTCCAGGCATTCAGCATACATGCTCACCTGGAATCGGAGCCAGAGTGGCCCCTCTATTCTTGTGCAGAGATATTGTTGTAGCAGCATTCACTCCACACCTGGATGTAATTACACACTTTTGGTATAACTGCTCCCGTGGATTAGGAGTTCCTGCTGCTGCTCCCTTCCTATGCAAAGCACTTGTTATGGTAGCAATTTCTCTGCTCCCTCCCTGGGCATATCACATGGCTTGAAGTGATATGCTTCAAGGTCTTCCTCTCCAAGGACTTCGTTGCAGCAACAGATTCTCTATTCCTTGCTAGGACATATTTTGAGGCATTTGGCACATGCAGTCACCTGGATCAGGAGCCTGAGCAACACCTCTCTTCAGGCGCAGTGATTTTTGGTGCAGTGGTACTCTCTTTAATTGATGCCCAGAAATATCTTCAGGCAAATGCAACATGCAGAACTACAGAATAAGACTCTAAGCATAACCTGCACCTTGCTTCCCAGGCAGAAAACTTGGGGCAGCATAGGTTTCTCAGTTCCACGCCGAGGCACACTGTGGCTGACTAGGAGCTAGTACTTGTGTCCATTATTGGGGGATCCATAGGAAGGTTGGCTCAGTCCAACCTTGCCTATCTTGGCCGACCCTTGCCAGACAGTTAATCAGATAGATATGAACACTGTGTATTCCATGAATCATTCCATCACTTGAGGCAACAGAGTTTCTCTCAGTAAACAAGAATCAAATACATACCCATCTGTATTGGGTGCAGCCTGCCCTTACTCATAAATATCACCTACTATCCTGGACTTTGAACTGCACAATACGATAGGAATTCTGCTGAAACAAATGCACAGCATTTTGGAACAAGAT
Source organism: Saguinus oedipus (assembly GCA_031835075.1). Lineage (NCBI taxonomy): Eukaryota > Metazoa > Chordata > Mammalia > Primates > Cebidae > Saguinus > Saguinus oedipus. The sequence goes on along the minus strand of CM063190.1, from coordinate 17,276,126 downwards.
AAGGTTCGTCAGATCTCCACCATACTGGCCCCACAGGAGGGAGTGAGCTTTCAGATATGTCCAGTAAATAACTAACAGCAACCAGCACCTGGGAAAGTGGCCATACAGAGGCTATCTACAACCAAGGAACTTACACTGACTCTTTGGCATTGAAAATATCCAGAACCAAAGCCAAAGTAACCACCAAAACATTCATTACAGGCACCATCTTAGGGGTAGGGGATCCCTTCCAAATGAAAGGAAATTCAAAAAATAAGAAGGAGAGATTGCTTGATTCAGATGAGAAGGAACTAGAGCAATAATTCTGAAAGCCTAAAGAAGCAGAATGTTGCAATTCCCCCAAAGGACCACATTGACTTTCCAGCAGTGGATCTCTATCCAATATTTCAAGTGAAATATTTGAAATAACAGATAAAGAATTCAAAATATTGATTTTAAAGAAGCTTAATGAGAACCAAGATGAAGTTGAAAACCAACACAAAGAATGAGGGAAGCAATTCAGTATATAAAAGAAGAAATATATATCATTAGAAAAAGCACAGAACTTCTGAAAATAAAACATTCGTTGAAGAAATTATAAAATGCAGTCACAAGCTATATTAATAGGCTAGACTAAATGTCATCCCTCTTTTAAAGAAGGGCTACCCCAACCATCCTAATTTCCATTTCTACCCAAGTAATTGTCACCTGCTAAAAATATCAACACTTTGTTTTAATTTTCCCACTGCTTTTATTTTCTAAGCTTGTATTATATATATTTTTAAGATTTATTTATTTCTCTATTAAAATAATTCTTCCAATAAGAAAAGAAATTTCATTGATTTATTCTAAGACTTTGAGTACTGACTGTAACATGTTTGTTAACAGATTAATGAAGGAATTAATGAATAAATAAATAAGCAAACTACACTTAACTATTCAGGGCCAACTAGTGTATCTTTTCTTCATAAATTTGCTTGCCTGATCTGCTCTGTCTTTTCTTCCTTGCTAAATTTTAGCTAAATTCAAGGATAAATATATGTCACAAGTGCATTTTTTCTGTTTTCTCTTTTACTGTTAACATACTCCTAACCTTAAGTGACAAGTTATTTAAATGATAATGAATTTTTAAAGTAATGAATTTTGGCAAGATAAATGTTTACAACTATAATAGCCCTATGAAATTACAATACTGGAGCAAGGGTAGTTACAATACTCTAGAAATTTCTCTAATACTTTTTTGCAGTCATTACCTCTTCAAAGTAAACCACTATTTTGACCTCTGACATCATAATTTTCTTTTAGAAATTTACATAAATTTTATATACTTTTAAAAAGTATTGCTTCTTTGTATCTATTAAGCTCATGTTAGTGATAATCATCAGTATTATTGCATATAATTATTGTTCCTTTGATTGCCCTAGGGTAATTGATTATAAATTTTGTAGATTCTGTTTAATAATTCAAGCTTTATAGTATATTTTGAAGTCAGGTAGAGTGATGTCACCGCTTTGTTCTTTTTGTTCAGGATCATTTGGTTATTCATGATCTTTTTGTAGTTCTATATAAATTTTAAGGTTTTTTTTTTTATTTCTGTAAAGAATGTCACTGGCATTTTGATAGAAATTGCATTCAATTGGTACATTGTTTGGGTAGTATGGACATTTAAATAATATTGATTCTTCCAATTCATTAAAATGGTGTTACTTTCCATTTTTGTGTGTGTCCTGTTCAATTTTGTCTTTCTTCTTACACTTTTCATTGTAAAGATATTTCACTTCTTTGGTTAATTTCAGTCCTAGGTATTTTATATTCCTCAGAACTATCATAATTGGAATTGATTTCTTTTTTTTTTTTTCTTATCATTCACTGTTGGCAAATAGAAATGTTACTTATTTTTGTATATTGATTTTATGTCTTTTTAAAGATTTCAACTTTACTGAATCAATCAGTTCCAATAGGTTTTTTGATGGAATCTATTTTAAATTATATTTTACATATTATATATATTTCATATAACATATGCATATTGGGCAATCTATAATGTAAAATATGATATAATATATAATACATAGCATATCATAATGTATATTATGTGCAATATCACATGCAATATATTTAAATATTTTGTAGTTATGTTTTAGAAACCTTATTTTGCATTTTATATATAGATTTAGCATGTAAATAATATTAGAAGTAAATCATTTTATTGCTTCTTGAAGTTTTGGCTAAGCTCAAGTGTAGTATATATAAACCAATTATTTAGATATTTTATGTAAATTATGACAAGCAGTATATTTACATTTCATATTGTGTATTACAATTATTAAGTTGTTATATATTATATAATATCAACATATTAAATGCTTCTACCATTTCAATAAATTTCATACGCATTTTTTGCTTTAAAGATTTTTCCTTCTTTTTATTTAATTTGGTTATTCTACTGAACTAACATTTAATATACTCATACTTCTTTATGCTATGTCTAATTTGCTGTCAAAATTCATTTTTTAAATTTTTCAGTTTACTTTTAATATTTTCCAAATATTTTATATTGTGATTTAATTTTTTCTTAGTTCTTTGTATAAAAATGTTGATTAAAAAAACCAAATGTTCTGTTTATATTGTTGATCTAAAATTTTTTAATATTGTTTCTGTCAACTTGGAGACTTTATACATATTTAGGACATGCTATTGTGTCCAGCAATTAACTATTAATATATCTTCTTTCTGAACTGATCCATTCTCTAATAATTCTTCCTGCCTTAACATTTACTCTTCCATATTAATAAACACACACCTTTTTAATTTAATGTTTCTCTTAGTCTTATGTCTTTGAATGTGTGTTTTATACATATATAATCACTTTTTTACTTTCTGCTTTTCAATATTCTATTTAAACAATATTTCTTGGAAGTAGCCTAATTTGAGTTTGATCTGCTACTACTTTTTTTGGAAACCTTTTTTTATTATCATTTTTTAAAAGCCATTTTTATGTAATTTGTTTACACTGAACATAATCATTTTCATATTTTCCCCCCTTTTATTTTTGCATCTTTTCTGTTTTGCTCATATTTGTCTTAATTTTTATCTCCTTTAAGATTATTTTTGTTGAGAGGTTTTCTTTTAACTTATTAGTGATTATTCATATTTCTCAGGGTTTGCTTAGTGATTAAACTAGATGTCTTACTTGCAGTCAACTTTAAATATGTACTTTCATCACTAACAAGAAAATGCAAGGAACTTACACAACTTCCACATAACCACAATCCCCATTCTTTCCATTGTTTTTTATAAATTTCAAATTTGCATGTATTATCATCTCCAAAGGATATGTTTTATTTAATGATGCTTTTCATTTCTTCTTATATATTGGTTTAATTCCTTAAAATTATTTACCTTAGTTTATTATTTCTTGTAGTTCAGTATTACTGTCAGAAAGATGCCTTTGTATTTGTCAGAATTTAAAGAAACATTTTCAATAGCTACAGAATTCTAGAATTTTACTGCAGCATGAAAAGATATAATTTATCTGCTTTGGTGCTTACATGATTTCTTTTGAGCATTCAGCAATTAGTATTAAATGCTCCTGTGAAAGTGTACTTGGATCTGATTACATTTATTAATATTTTTGTTTGTCTAGTTTTCAGCAGTTTGCCAGGATGTGCTCATGTGGTTGTTTTTGCATTTTTCATGCTTGGACTTCATAGTATTTTTAGAATCTGTGAATTAATACTTTTCAATAGTTTTCAAAAATTATCTATTCAAGTTACTCTTCTATAACTTAAATGATATATGTATATATGTTTCACTATGCTTCATAAATTTCCCCTTTATGTTTTAATCTGGGGATTTTCTACTGAGATAACTAAATTCCACTTTATTAATCCTCTCTTCTGCTGTGTCTACTTTAACACCATCTATATAAATACTTAACACATTTATATATATTAACTGATATATACATAAATACTTTAGCTTATTTTGTTTCTCAATCTAAAATGTGCTTTCTTAGTAGATTCAAGTTTTCTTGTGAAATTGTCCTTTTTGTGTACTATCCTTAATATATTAATCATAGCTATTATAACAATCATGCTTGATGTTACCCATACCAGTATCAGTTATGCGTTGGCTGTGTTACCTGTTTTTCATTTTGATTTTTACATTATTTGGTACTCTTTCCTAGTACTCGAGGTAATTTTTAATGATCTGCCCATCATTATGTATGATAGATCACACAGTCTTTGGATATCCTGCAGAGAATTTAATGTATTTTTAATGTGGCCATGTGCTGTAAGATACAGTTTTCTCTTATTCCTCCATGGCTCTGATTCACCACAGCTAATGTAGTAACCAGAAAACATGAGTCTCAGTATCAGGTTTATTTCATTGCATTTGCCTTTTATCTTGGCACACTATATAATAGCTTATTTGGTTTATATCTAATATTTTAAATGGTTCATTTTGTATTTTATGCATTTTGCATAGTTGGGTTTAATGTATAGTGGAGATGAATATCCATTATCCAGCCATATTTTTATATATAGAAGTTGAAATCACCCACAACTTAAATGGTTTCTTGATCTCATTTGAATTTTAATTTAATCATTTCTGTATTCTAAAGGCATCTACTTATCAAAGAGTTATCATACATTTATTAACCTTAAAATGACTTTATATTCTTAAACACATAGGATACTTATTGGAAACATGTATCTTTTTATCTTATATACTGAAGTCAGCACTACACTACTTACCTATGGTTAAGACCATGGGATTTTGAGTCAGTTCAAAACAAGGTGTTAATGTGATGATATCCTGAAGGTTATAAAATGACTATCTAATGTTGATTATATCTACTTCCCAGGTTTCTTGTAAGATGTACAATATACTGTGTATCAATCTCCCAGAACTTTTCCTCAGACATAGTCTTGATAAATAGTAATTAGCATTATCACCATTTTCATGACAATTATCATTATCACCACAATACTTCTCATTATTTCATATTAACTTTAAGATGAAGTTTGTACTCTTTGCAAATACTTATCCTGCCTAAACCTCAACTGAATTATTTTTTAAATAGGAATAATTATACAGTAATCCCTTTTTATTTGTGGAGGGATTATACATTCCAAGACCCCCAGTAGATTCCTGAAACTGCTGTTTTTTTCCTATACACACAAATCTTGAATATAATTTAATTCATAAATTAGGTACAGCAAGAGATTAACAAGAATAATTAGCAATAACAATAATAAAATAGAACAAATATAACAATATACTATAATAAAAATGTATTTGAATGTGATGCCTCTGTCTCTCAACCTTTCTTTTCTCTTTCAAAATATCTTACTGTGCTTTTCAGTCTTTGATTGACAACAAATAACTGAAACTATGAAAATGAACCTGTGTGTAAGAGAAGACTACGGGACCTCAATAGTGAAAATTTAGTGTTTATCACTGACCATCATTTTCTACTCCTTATTCTGGTTATGTAACTTGTTTATTTGCGCAATTGATGTACTTTGTCCCCAAATATATAGCACCTCAACCAGAAACGGGACCACTATAACCATTTACTTACATTTTTAAATGATAAATTTATTACCAATGTGTATTAAAATTTACTTCATTTTTAGCCAAAATGTTTCATATCAAGTATGTTCATTACAAAGCAATTTTTTTCTACTTAAGAGTACATTTAATATATCATAAACACCTTAATACAGCACATCAAAATACAGTGGCTTTTGTGCTACAAATTAATGAAACATTGGATATTTAATTCAAATCTAATGAAAACAGGTAAGCCTGGATTTTTATCTGAAGTGTACCAGAATTCTCAGTTTCTATTATTGTGTTGACAGCCACCTCCCTTCTGTGACATTTTCCTATTTCAGGAGAAGACACAGAATGCAATTTTTTAGAACCAGTTAAAACTGAAAGGGCAAAGTTCTAAAAAATAAAATTTAGGAAATAAATCTATTCCAATAAAGTATTAATCAAGAGATTTATTTGAAGTAAAATATTTTGTAGAAGCAGATATAAAATTGCTTTGACCTTTCACGTACAATGCAGAGCAAGGATTTGCATTTTCATCAATAAAATGCCTCCCCTGTATATGACAGAATTGTCTAGAAATAGGAAGAAATCTCAATTGAAGTTTTAAGAACTGAATTCCAAATTCTAATTCTACATTAATATTAAAGCCATTATGCATTAACAATATATATCATATATATTATTCTTGATCTAAAATAAGAGACATTTCTAAAACAGATTTAATAAAAACAAGCAAAATTATTTCTCCTCTATTCAATTATTGAATTTATAGGTGTGAGAGAAAATGTTAGTATGATATTTAACATTAAACAATTGGCAATTAGTGATCAAAAGAATTTTTTTCTATTTAATATAATAATTAAGTAGTTACGAAGAGAAAACCACAAATGCAAAATAAACCATGATACTTTTGGCAGGACCTCTACATTTAGTAACTGTGTAGATCACATTTAAAGAAAAACTTTAATGCACAAAAAATCAGATTAACAAAAGGAATGCATATCCTTTTCTTTTTATTTAACAACCTTGATAATATTAGGGGTCAACTAAGGACTGAGCTTTGCATTCTTGACATTTTAAAATCATTGTAAATGAGCAAAGTAGAAATCCAAACATCTGAATTAAAACATTTGCTGCCACATTGGACCACTGAAACTTACTCAGGAGCCTTAAAGCTTTTTGTGAGTTATATAAAACCTAATAATTTGCATTATATTTTATAAATCTCATTTATTAAGTAAAATTAAAATGTCTTCAGTAACTTTATTGGAAAACAAAATAAATAAATAAATAATCAGTATCCTCATACCATTTGCTTGACATATTTGATGCTGTTACAATAGGGATTATATAGTTAATAGAGTAGGCTCTCCATATCTATGGGTTTTATGTCCATGCATTTAACAACTGTATCAAAAATATTTAGGAAAAACTTATATCTGTACTGAAATATATAGACATTATTTTCTGTCTTTATTCCTAAAACAATACAGTATAACAACCGCTTTTATAACTTTTATGCTGTATTAAGTATTACATGTCATCTAAAGATGATTTAAGGTAAATGGCAGGATATGCATAATTTATATGCAAATACTATGCTATTTTACATAAGGGATTGAGCATGCATGAATTTTGCTGTCTGTATAGAATTCTGGAACCCATCAATGCCTCATGGACACCGAGCGACCACTGTGTTTGCTTATTCAATATTTGCTTTTTATATTAAACCTCTTCTAAGTGTAACTACTTTAATTAAATATTAGACAGAATAAATTAATAAAATGAGGCAGCCCACAAACTGGGAGAAAATATCTGAAAATCATACATTTGTTAAGGAGCTAATATCTAAAATATGTAAGTAAGTTAATATAGAAAGAAAACAAACAGACTGAAAAATAAGCAAAGGACCTGAAGAGACATTTCTCAGAAGAAGACATACAAATGACCAACAGATACATGAAAAATACTCAACATCACTAATCAGGGGAAAATGCAAACTAAGACCACAGTGAGATATCACCTCAGACTTACAAGAAGGGCTATTACTAAAAAGATGAAAGATAACAGTTGGAGCAGACATGAAGAAAAGAGGAGCCTGCATATTGCTGGTAGAAATGTAAATCAGTATAGACATCACGAGAGACAATAACAGAGGTTCCTCACAAAAAGCAAAAAGAGAACTGCTGGGTGATACAACAATCCGACTACTGGGTATATAACCAAAGGATAAAAAGTGAGCAAGTGGCCATCCAGGCCAACATAGTCAAACCCCGTCTCTACTAAAAGACAAAATTTAGCCTGGCATGGTGGCATGCACCTGTAATCCCAGCTACTCGGGAGGCTGAGGCAGGAGAAAGGCTTCAACCCAGGAGGCAGAGGTTGCAGTGAGCTGAGATTGTGCCACTGCACTCCAGCCTGGTGCCTAGTAACAGAGTGAGACTCTGTCTCAGAAAAAAAAAAAAATCAGCAAGTGGAATAGATATTTGTACTTCCATGTTCATTGCAACATTATTTATAATAGTTGAGTTACCATTAACTACCTAAATGCCAATCAATGGATGAATAGAAAAAAAGTGTGGAGTATATGTACATACAACAGCAAAGTGTCCAGCTTTTAAAAATAATAAATCCTATCATTTGCCACAACATGGATGAATCTGGAGGGCAGGATGCTAAGTGAAATGACACAGGCATAGAAAGACAAATACTGTAGATGTCCCTTATATGTAGAATCAAAGTAAGTCAAATTCATAATTGTAGACAGTAGAATGGTGGTTACCAGAGTCATTGAGATGGGAGGGAAGGGGAAATAGAAAATATTAATCAATTTCACAAACTCTCAACTAGACAGCAAGAATGAGCTGTAATGATATATTGCACACAATAGTGTCAATAACTAACAATAATGTATTGTATATTTTAAAACTGTTTAAAATTAAATTGTAAATGTCTTCACCATAAAAGTTAATAAGTATGTGAGATAATGAATATGTTTAGTAGTTTGGTTGACTCATTCCACAAAAAAAAACACATATCAAAATATCACATTGTGCCTCATATATATAATTATTTGTCAATTAAAAGAAAATTTTTAAAAATAAAAATCAGTCTGTCACATTCAATGCATTCAATATCTTAGACTTAATACCCTCTATTTGAAAGATTTATTTCAATTATGATTAGAGGTCTATACTATTTTTGTCCTCTCTAGTATTTTTACACAAGCCTGTACCTTAAATTTGTATTATGGGAAAGCATATCAGAATAATCAAGAATTTAAGATATGTTTAGAGATGAGTTCCATTGCCATGGAAATTCATAGTTATGAGAATAGGTGTTGAATTTAACCCTATGTAAGATAAACCTAGAAATTAACATTATGAGGAAAGAGATATAGAAGCTAAAGAATTATTCATTTCTGTGACTGTAACTGAATCCCAAACAGCAAAATAATGTTTTTCTTCAGTAATCTGGCTCTATCTAAGGACTCTTTCAACATTTTATAATTTCTGTCATAGACAGCTATAAACCTTTAAGTTAAACTATATTTTGTTAATTTTCCTATTGGATAATAAAAAAATAGGATATATGACATAATGGTAAGAATTACAACTCCACTATATAAATATTTTTTCCAACTATACTAAGGAAGCTATTGTCTTCTGAGATTTTGGGTTGAATGAATGTCAATGTGCAAACTGCAGATTTTGTTTTCCTTTAAATTCCATAACTAATTAATTTCAGGAGAAATGCTGTAGTTTGTTTCTGATGATGTTTAGTTCCGTTTCTCTTTTTGTTTGGTGATAGTTCAGTCTTTCGTCAATAACATTGAGTTAATTGTTCATAAAAATAAGTAAATCTGTATTTCTTTCATCACAGATTTCCTCCAAATTAAAACCTAGTTGACCACTTAAATAAAAACATCTCATTCAAATTGACTTTAAAAAAATTACAACAAGAGAGTTTTAGAAAGATGGCACTGTAGAAGCAACTCAGGATTGCAGCTCTCAGTGAAGGCGCAGAGGGTGAGTTCACGCCGCATTTACAGACAAATCTTTGTTGCCCACAGAACAGGGAAATTACCAGGTGTAGGAGAGACATGGGACACCGGCGCAGCTGTTTTGACTGGCACAGCCATTTCAGCCAGTGCCGCAGCGCAGCGGCACTCCACACAAAACACACCAGTCTGGGCGCCCTGTTAAACTGGCAATCTGAGATTTGGAAGGGCAGATTAGCATATTCATCTGATTAAACGGGACTTGGAAAGTGAGCCAGGCCAGGAGATTCCCGGGAAGCCAAGTGTGAGCTGGCACAGTGGGTCGCTGCATGGGAAATCACACAGATCCTGGTGCCCTTCCAGCAGGCAACTGAAACACCTAGGAGAGAGTCAACCGTTCCACTCAAAAACAAACAAAATGGCTCTGAGGCAGGGAGCCAGATGTTCAGGCTCAGTGGGTCCCACCCTACAGGGACAAACAAAATGGCGATTTGAAACGCTCGGGATTGAGAGTGTCATGGCCGGCACACCTGAACCCAGGACGGTGCAGCTCAGAGGGAGAGGGGCGTCCACCATTACCAAGACATTCAACCCCTACTGAGGTACTCTCCCATTGCTGATGCACCCTGCCATTGCCGAGGCAACCCGCCATAACAGAGAGACTCCGCCAATACAGAGGCGGGCCACCATCACCACAACAGTTATAACCACACCCATATAAGCAGGATTACAGAAAATTACACTCAGCAGCAGGGGGGAGCACACGATAACAGGGTGGAGCCCACGACAGCAGGGCGGAGCCCACGGCAACAGGGCAAATTCCACGGCAGCAGGGCGGAGCCTCGGCAGGCAAATAGTGACTAAACTGCCTCCTAGCTGGGCAGGACAGTGCAACAGATACTCATAAATAAAGCCCTAACTCCTGAAGACACAGCATCTGAGGGAAAAAAGGGGTTTTATGAGTTCTGCTGCAACAGACTTAAATGTACCTGCCTAGCAGCCCTGAATGAACAACAAAGCTCACAGCTCAGCACTTAAGCTCCTATAAAGTATAGAACATCTCCTCAAGCATCTCCCTGACCCCCGTATACACAAAGAGTCACCTCAAAAAGGACTGATCAGACTGAAATTTGGCGGGCATCATTCTGGGACAAAGATAGCAGAAGAAGAAACTGGTAGCATCCCTCACTGTTCCGCAGCTGCTACAGGTGTACCCCAGGCAAGCAGGGCTTGGAGTGGACCTCAGCAGTCTAACAGCAGAGGGGCTAGACTGTTAGAAGGAAAACTAAGAAACAGAAATACTTTATCATCAACAATCTGAGCCACCACTCAGAGACCCAATAAAAAAAATCAGCAACTACTCAGATGGCAGGTGGATAAATCCACAAAGATGGGAAGAAACCAGCGCAAAAAAGAAGGAAAACACCCAAAACCAGAACAACTCGCCTCCTACAAAGGATCAAAACTCCTCAGCAGCAAGGGAACAAAGCTGGACGGAAAATGAGTGTGATGAAATGACGGAATCAGACTTCAGAAGGTGGGTAATGAGAAACTTCTGTGAGCTAAAAGAACATGTTCTAAATCAATGCAAAGAAACTAAGAACCTTGAAAAAAGATTTGAAAAAACATTTGAGGAAATGATAATAAGAATGGAAAACTTAGAGGAATATGAATGAATTGAAGGAGCTAAAAAACACAACACAAGAACTTCGTGAAGCATGCACAAGTTTCAACAGCCATATTGACCAAGCAGAAGAAAGGATATCAGAAGTCGAAGATCAACTCAATGAAATAAAACAAGAAACCAAGATTAGAGAAAAAAGCGCAAAAAGGAATGAACAAAGTCTCCAAGAAATGTGGGACTATGTGAAGAGACCTAATATACGTTTGATAGGTGTACCAGAATGTGACAAAGAGAATGAATCCAAGCTGGAAAATACACTTCAGTATATTATCCAGAAAAATTTCCCCAACCTAGCAAGGCAGGCCAATATCCAAGTCCAGGAAATACAGAGAACACCACAAAGATACTCCGCAAGAAGAGCAACCCCAAGGCACATAATCGTCAGATTCAACAGGGTTGAAATGAAGGAGAAAATGCCAAGGGCAGCCAGAGAGAAAGGTCGGGTCACCCATAAAGTGAAGCCCATCAGACTCACAGCAGACCTCTTGGCAGAAACTCTACAAGCCAGAAGAGAGTGGGGGCCAATATTCAACATCCTTAAAGAAAAGAACTTTCAAACCAGAATTTCATATCCAGCCAAACTGAGCTTCATAAGTGAAGGGAAAATAAAATCCTTTGCAAACAAGCAAGTACTCAGAGATTTTGTCACCACCAGGCCTGCTTTACAAGAGCTCCTGAAAGAGGCACTACACATAGAAAGGAATGACCAGTACCAGCCATTCCAAAAACATACCAAATGCTAAAGAGCATCAACAAAATGAATCTGCATCAACTAACGGGCAAAACGGCCAGCTAGCATCAAAATGGCAGTATCAAATTCACACATAACAATATTAACCCTAAACGTAAATGAGCTAAATGCAACAATCAAAAGATATAGACAGACAAATCGGATAAAAAGCCAAAACCCATCGGTGTGCTGTATCCAGGAAACCCATCTCACACACGAGGATACACAAAGGCTCAAAATCAAGGGATGGAGGAAGATTTACCAAGCAAATGGAGAGCAAAAAAAAAGCAGGAGTTGCAATTCTCGTCTCCGATAAAATAGATGTTAAAGCAACAAAGATCACAAGAGACAAAGAAGGTCATTACATAATGGTAAAAGGATCAATACAACAAGAAGAGCTAATGATCCTAAATATAGATGGACCCAATACAGGAGCACCCAGATATATAAGGCAAGTTCTTAATGACTTACAAAGAGACTTAGACTCTCACACAATAATAGTGGGAGACTTTAACCTCCACTGTCAATATTAGACAGATCAAACAGGCAGAAAACTAACAAGGATACCCAGGGCTTGAACTCAGACCTGGAACAAGCAAACCTGATAGACATTTACAAAACTCTCCACCCCAAATCCACAGAATATACATTCTTCTCAGCACCACATCACACCTACTCTAAAACTGACCACATAAGTGGAAGTAAAGCACTCCTCAGCAAATGCAAAACTACTGAAATCATAACAAACAGTCTCTCAGACCATAGTGCAATCAAGTTGGAACTCAGAATTCAGAAACTAACTCAGAACCACACAGCTTCATGGAAACTGAACAACTGGCTCTTGAATGTTGATTAGATAAACAATGGAATGAAGGCAGAAATAAAGACGTTCTTCAAAACCAACGAGAATGAAGACACAACATATCAGAATCTCTGTGACACATTTAAAGCAGTATCTAGAGGAAAATATATAGCTATAAGTGCCCACATGAGAAGAGCGGAGAGATCCAAAATTGACAGCCTATCGTCAAAATTGAAAAGGCTAGAGGAGAAGATCAAAAAAAACTCAAAACCTAGCAGAAGACAAGAAATAACTAAGATCAGAGCAGAACTGAAGCAGATAGAGACACAAAAAACCCTTCAAAAAATCAATAAATTGAAGAGCTGGTTTTTCAAAAAGATCAACAAAATAGACAGACCACTAGCCAGACTGATAAAAAATAAAAGAGAGAACAACCAAATAGATGCAATAAAAAAACAATAAAGGAAAAATCACCACAGATTCCACAGAAATTCAAACCATCATCAGAGAATACTACAAACAACTCTAGGCACATAAACTAGTAAACCAGGAAGAAATGGATAAATTCCTGGACACCTGTGTCCTCCCAAGCCTAAACCAGGAGTAAGCCAAAACCATGAATAGACTAATAACAAGGTCTGAAGTCGAGGCAGCAATTAAGAGCCTACCACACAAAAAAAGCCCAGGTCCAGATGGGTTCACAGCCAAATTCTATCAGACATACAAAGAGGAGCTGGTACCATTCCTTCTGTAACTATTCCAAATAATCCAAAAAGAGGGAATCCTTCCTAATTCATTTTATGAGACCAACATCATCTTGATACCAAAACCCGGCAGAGACTCAACAAGAAAACAAAACTTCAGGCCAATATTCATGATGAACATAGATGCAAAAATCTTCAATAAAATACTGGCAAGCTGATTGCAACAGCACATCAAAAAGCTTATCCATCATGATCAAGTAGGATTCATCCTGGGGATGCAAGGCTGGTTCAACATACGCAAGTCTATAAATATAATTCACCACATAAACAAAACAAAAAACAAAAACCACATGATTATCTCAATCGACACAGAGAAGGCCTTTGACAAAATTCAACAGCCCTTTATGCTAAAAACCCTCAATAAACTTGATATTGATGGAACGTATCTCAAAATAATAAAAGCTATTTACGACAAACCAACAGCCAATATCATACTGAATGGGCAAAAACTGGAACCATTCCCTTTGAAATCTGGCACTAGACAAAGATGCCCTCTCTCACCACTCCTATTCAATATAGTACTGGGAGTTCTAGCCAGAGCAATCAGGCAAGAAAAAGAAATAAAGTGTATTCAAATAGGAAAGGAGAAAGCCAAATTGTCTCTATTCGCAGACAACATGATAGTGTATCTAGAAGACCCGATCATCTAAGCCCAAAATCTCCTGAAACTGATAAGCAACTTCAGCAAAGTCTCAGGATATAAAATCAATGTGCAAAAATCACAAGCATTCCTATATACCAATAACAGACTTAAAGAGAGCCAAATCAAGAACGAACTGCAATTCACAATTGCTACAAAGAGAATAAAATACCTAGGAATACAACTTACAAGGAACATAAGGAACCTCTTCAAGGAAAACTACAAACCAGTGCTCAATGAAATAAGAGAGGACACAAACAGATGGAGAAACATTCCATGTTCGTGGTTAGGAAGAATCAATATCATGAAAATGGCTATACTGCCCAAAGTAATTTACAGAATCAGAGCTATCCCCATCAAGCTACCATTGAATTTCTTTACAGAACTGGAAAAAAACACCATGAACTTCATATGGAACCAAAAGAGAGCCCACATAGCCAAGTCAATTCTAAGCAAAAAGAATACAGCGGGAGGCATCACACTACTGGACTTCAAACTATACTACAAGGCTACAGTAATCAAAACAACATGGTATTGGTACCAAAACAGAGATATAGACCAATGGAACAGGACAGAGGCATCGGAGGCAACACAACATATCTACAACCATATAATCTTTGATAAACCTGACAAAAACATGCAATGGGGAAAGGACTCCCTGTTTAATAAACAGTGTTGGGAAAACTGGCTAGCCATGTGCAGAAAGCAGAAACTGTACCCCTTCCTGACACCTTACACTAAAATTAACTCCAGATGGATTAAAGACTTAAACATAAGACCTGGCACCATAAAAACCCTAGAAGAAAATCTAGGCAAATCCATTCAAGACATAGTTTTATAATCATGTTAGTAAATAAAAAACTAAAATATTCATATATTGATAATTTATAAAACCTATATACAGGTCTTTTTTTTTAAGTTTGTAATTGTAAAAAATACATATACATTTTTCTCTTTACAATATGCTGGCTAAATAGAACCTCCAGGAGTGACTAAAACAGACAAGAATATCGTATAAAGATAACTTTTAACCTTGCAAGTACAAAGCTAAAGAGTTCTTTTATTTTTTACAAGCTTTTCTCCATAAGAGAGATCCACAGGTTATGTTCTGCATAACATTATGAATATGCTGCTGTAAGCAATTTGCTAAAGAGTTACATGTATTTGATTTTGTAAAATAGAACACGGAAATAGTAAAATTTATGTGTATTTCTGTTGTCAGTCACCAAAATGTGGAGAACTATTTTTATATTTTTAAATTTTTCTTTTAATATTATTTATCATTCAAGCACCAATCAAGTTATCTCCTCATCAAACTGTGAGGGGACAAACGAACCCAAAATATTTATAGATTTATAAGCAAGAAAAATACAGCAGCCCAGAGTCAGGCTGTTCACTATCAATCTTTTAGAAAATGCCTTCCCCACTCTGTATGTTTTCATCTATTTCTCTAATGAGCTTATGTCTGAATTTCTGGAGCACTCAGTGTTGCATAAACAGGAGTTCAAGATTTACTTATTCTTAACATATTAAACATAGCTATACTTAAATTTCTATTAATGCAATGACATGATTAAATGTTTGAAATAAGACATAACTATTTAATATCTTATTAGATGATGTTCTGCTCTGAAATTTTAAAAAATATATACACATTTAAGATAATTGAATAAAACTGTCTTAGATCGGACATAAAACGGGTAATATAACATTTTGGTCTGTCTTACAGAGAAAAATATTCAGAAATATTTTTATTTTGCCTGAGCTGACCCTAGTAACTAGATTTTTGGATATAATAACACAAGAACTATATTATAATAACAGACATTGTATGATAAATGCTTTTTTTAAGATTGACTAGCTTGGTTTTCTCACAAGTTATCTTTAACATGTTAAATAGTCTTCACAACAATAAATAAATAAATACAATTACTAATTTTTCAGAGCTATTATGTGTGAAGTTTATTTTTAGATTAATGAATTACTTCATTGATAATTTTTGTGGAAAGTGATTTTGAGAACAACTGAATAAAGTCCTATGTCAGTTTAAGAGAGAAGACACAAATAGGGCTGCCCCCCAAGACCAGCCCCCTATGCCAATGCTCTATGTACATTTTTTTTGTTTTCACATTGAATGAATATCATATTTTACTAGAGATAAAATATGTCTTTAAAAATGTAACCAATATAGCATCTGCATTTTATACGGAACAAATAAATGATTTTGAAGAAAGATGAACAGGCCAATCTCCTAAGTTTCTAATACCTGCTCCATTAGTTCTGGTGTACCAACCTTTATGACGATGCCTTGAATGTGATTCATTCTGAAAATTAATATCCTGCAGAATCCAAACAACCAAAAACAAGCAAAGTGGTCATATAGAAAATCTCATCCAAAAAACTTTTTCAGGCTTAATTTGGGTAAGAACTGGAACATTATGGCATTTTAAATTTAGGATAAATATTTTTATACCTCTGAGCAAGGAATAGATATTTGGGTTCAGGAAATGTCTCTGAGATGTTCAATGAAGAAGATATACTGAGCAGGCTTAAGACATTCTCCACCACTCTTCTCAGAAAACTAAAGTCCTATATAAATTATAACATTCAAAAGTAATCTCCAGCTACTAAGATTAGAATGGAGTCTGAAACTACAGGTTACCTCTCTTTGGTTTATTCTCTAGCATACTGACATGTATACAGCACACGAGTAAACAAATATTTGTGGATAAGTAATGAAGAGACCCTGTTTCCTCTTTCATAATGGGTGTAGGAAGAAGAAAAAGAACAAAATGGGGCCTCACGTATTTTTCTGCTCTTTTACTCTCTATAACATTCTATAAATCATTACAGTTTTCCACAGCTAAAAATACAGTGCAATATATTAATATCCATTTGCACCCTTATTTTAAAATTTAACTAAGTTTGAGGAAAGTGGTTATTTAATTAAATCCTAATAATGTTTATATTTTCTGGGCTTATTCTCTTCCCTTAACAAAAATCTTAAGAAAAATCTATCTACCTTCAAGTAAGGAGAATTTTAATCCACATTGCTAATATCTGGTCACATTCCAGCATTAATTGCTTTATCTCCAAACTAATGAGCTAATTTGCATTTTTTACAAAAAGTACTTGCTGTCAAAACATTCATATGAAACTGAAATTGAGTCAATCTTCCGTGTATGTGTTCTCATGCTCCCAAACATCTGGTTGTTTTGAAACTGCAGGGTGTTTTAAATAACATTTTAGTATTCTTCTGAAGTATTTTGAATAAACTTTTGGGGTCAAAGGACTGTTTGGCAATAGATGATAGCTATCAGCCTAATTGCCTGGGGAAAATTGCTTATTCACACACTTGCAAGGTTTTGCATGCAATTTCAGATTAACATCATTTGAAGTCTGTCCATAATCTCAAGGCTAATTATCCATGATCTTGAAGTTTACCATTTTATAGTCAATATTTTTGGATGGGTTATTTTGATGATATCAAAGTTCTATCTCCACAGTTCCTTGTATTCCAATCATTGTAAGTATCTGTAAAGCATCATATATTTAAGAATGCTCTTGTGTCATTATTTGCTTAATATCTACCTTCTCTATTAATGTGCTCCCTGAGGTGAAGGATTGTTAATTTTGCTCATCAATTTACAATCAGCACATAAGACATTTCATAGCCTGGCAGAGTGGCTGTTAAACTAACCACGTGTATTAGTCTACTCTCACAAGGCTATAAAGAACTACCCAAGACTGGGTAATTTATAAAGAAAAGAGGTTTAATTGACTCACAGTGCTACAGGCTGTGCGTGGCCGGGGAGGCCTCAGGAAACTGACAATATGGCGAAGGCCAAGGGGGAGCCACACATGGTACGTGGCAGGAGCTGGAGGAAGAGAGAGCTAAGGAGACGCTACAGACTTTTGAACTCTATCATGGGACAGTTGGGCCAAACTGTTAGAAGTCATGCCTATGATCCAATCACCTCCCTCCAGACTCCACCTCCAACATCTAGGATTACAATTCAACATGAAATTTGGGTGGGAACAGAAAGCCAACTCATGTCACGAAGCTTATGACTGAGTCATTTATCCGAAGTTGAGAAGCATTTGGGGCATCATTTTCAATGTAGGAAAAAAAAAAAAAAAACTCTCTCTCTCAATATACTTTTTTAAGCTAAGTCTTATACCTATCCCAAAATATTGTTCAATATTCAAATTATTGAATAATATTATTCAAATTCTGTTTTTGAGAATATGAAGAATAAACAAATTACAGGTTTAAAGAGGATATACATTTTTATAAAAATGTTCAGATTTAAGAATTCAGATGAATCCACTGCCTCTGGGTATAGTAGATTAATGTTACCTATCCAGAAAGCACCTAGCTAATTTATCACATAAGAGGAAAGCTCCCCAATCCAAATACAGGTTAATATAAGGTTGTTTTTCACATTAGAAATAATGCATTACTCCTTCCTTCTTGATATAGTTCCTTCACTTGACTTTTTGTATTTTACATCTTTGCTGCTTTCTCCTCTTACCCATGACCAGTGTTAATGTTGAAATGCATCACAACTCAGTTCTTATTCTTTTACTTTTCTTGTTTACAACTGACTGTTTTGGTGATTTCTTCCCACCCAAGAGTCTTTAATAATAATTACATGCAAACAAATCCAAAATGTATATGTAAATGATCAAGATACCAAATGTAATGTGCTCAAAATTAAATTCCTGATTTTGTCTTAGTTTCCCTCATTCTCATACATTCTCTCTCTTAATGGTAACTCCATCAGGCCAAAAATCTTGGATTATTCCAGCACTACTCTTAACTTATAACTTATACCCTAAAATTTATGCCTGTTGCATCATGGAAAAACTATTGCTTCTACCTTTATAATATATCCAGAATTACATGCCTTTCATTGACTCCCATAATCTCTAACTTGGATTGCTAGAATGAGTAGTTTCCTACCTTATCTCAGAAAGCTTGCTCTTAATACTGGAGACAAACTCATTATTTTAAAACAGAAATAACATGATGCCATCCCATTACTTTAATCCTGTGTAACTTAAATAAGTGTCAAACATATCTAAACAATGGCTATAAATCCCCATATTACATGTCATCCCACCCCCTCTCTGAATGCTTTTTTTACTTTTAAAAGTTTGTGGAGAACTTAAATGTTTAACACTACAATTATTTTGTTTCTAAAGCATCTTTGTTTATTTAAATAATTAACATAAATATATCCTTGGCATAACAAAGAATGGAAAACATAGCATTTTCCAAAAATTAGGACATTCTATTTGGAGTCATTACTAGCCTTGTCAAATGTGAAGCTCAAGGGATGATAGAGAATCTTTGTCACATTTTTAGGGGGATTCCCGAGTGGTCCTTGAGTGGAAAGATATTGCACGGAGTCTTCTGTCATTTAATTGATTAACAAAATTTGTCAAATATCATTTTCTCTTTTCCATCATCAGTGCTTTATGGGCTTAATGATAGATAATGGTTTATGTTATGGGTTAAATTGTATTCTCTAGAAAGATATGTGGAGATCTTTTGCAGATATACTTGAGATGTACATGTATGTTATAAAGAGCTTATACAGGAATAGGTAGATCCTTAATCTGACTAGTTTCTTTGTGAGAAGAAGCACAGAAAAAAGGACAGTTGTGCACACAGCAGAAATGGCACCTGATAACATAGGCAGAAATTGAAGAGATGGATCTACAAGCCAAAGATCATCAAGGATTGCCAGCCAAGACCAAAGCGTAGAAAAAGGCACGGAAATGATCGTCATCTATAGCCTTCTGAGGGCATGGCAATACCAATTATTGATTTTAGACACCCAGCCTCCAGAACTATTGGGTAATTTTTGCTGTTTTGAGCCACAAGTTTGTAGTAATTTATCAAGGCAGCCGCAAGAAAATATTGAAGTTTTCTGGACCGAAAGGGTCATTTCCCTTCAAGATTATAAGTAAATGCATGATTTTCTTGTTAGAACCTTTATATTGTAGACTACTTTTAGGTGGACTGGTACATTAAGTGCATAATCACCAAAACTTATATTATGTAAACTCTGCAGCTCTGATTTAACAGTTGACAGTGTATTTTAAAAGACATGGGCTCTTATTAAGCATGTAACCAAATATTGGCTGATAACTCACCACCAACTTACTATCAACAAAAAATATACATAACTACAAAGGGAGAAGAAACATTTATGCTCAACCTATTCAAAATTCGCACAGATTCTTTGTGAAAATCAAATTATCAGATGATCATTAGAATTATTAAGTCCACAACAGCAACAAGAACAAAAATTGACAATAGGGCCTAATTAAACTAAAGACCTTCTGTCTTTAGTTTAATTAGGAAACCAGCAGGGGAGTAAACGAACAACCTATAGAATGGGAGAAAATATTTGCAAACTGTGCATCTGACAAAGATCTGATATCCAGAATCTATAAAGAACTTAAATAATTCAACAAACCAAAGGCAAATAACTTCATCAGACAGAGGCAACAAAGGCAAAAATGCTTGAAAGAAGACATACAAGCACCAGCAAACATGAACAAGTGCTCAATATCATGAATCATCAGAGAAGTGCAAATCACAACTACAATGAGACACCATTTTACACCAGTCACAATGGCTATTAATACTATGTCAAAAAACAACAGGTGCTGGTGAGGTTGTGGAGAAAAGAAAATGCTTATACGCTGTCAGAGAAAATGTAAATTGATACCGCCGCTGTAGAAAGCAGTTTGGAGATTTCTCAGAGAACTTCAATGGAACGAACATTTGCTGGGTATATATCTGAAAGAAAATAAATCATCCTACCAAAAAGACACATGTACTTCTATGTTGATTACTGTACTATTCACAATAGCAAAGATATGGAATCATCCCAGGTGCCCATCAATACTGGACTGGATAAAGTAAATGTGATACATATAAGCCATGGAATACTATCCACCCATAAAAAGAATGAGATCAGGTACTTTCAGCAACATGGATGCAGCTGGGAGCCATTATCCTCTATGAATTAATGCAGAAACAGAAAATCAAATATCATTTGTTCTCACTTATCATAAGGAGCTGAACATTGGCTACTCACAGTCATAAAGATGTCAACAATAGACAGTGGAGATGACTAGAGGGAAGCAGAAGGGAAAGGGGAAAGTGCTGAAAAACTACCTAATGGTACTATCCTCAGTACCTGGATGACAGGATGATTCACATCCCAAACCTGAGCGTTATGTAGTGTGCACATTCATCAAACCTGTACATGTATACATGCTCGTGTGTGTGTGTGTATGCAGAGAGAGAGAATATATATTTCTTACATTTGTGAATATACATTCTTATAAAATATCTATGAGAGGGAGACCCCAAAATTGGAAACAGCATCTACATCTGAGAAGGAGAGACAGTGGCTGCAGGTTAAGAAGGACTCAATTTTTACTATGTATTTTTACACTTTTAAAATTTTATATTTTGTGCAAAATGGGAATAAAAAAAGAGTTACCAATGCTGCTTCTTTCATATGACAAGTGCTTCTTCTGAAGTATGCCCAGAGTGTTATAGGGCCCCAGAGGAAGAACACCTCATCTGAGTGGGTAGGAAGGTGTAAGAACCTATCATCCTAGGTTGCCAAAGAATGTTGGCTCTTGAGCTGAGTTTTGCAGGATGAGTAGATATGAGTTAGGTGGACTAGTGTTTTCTGTTCCAGGAAGCCAACGGAATTTGGGGAACTGCATACAATTTACTACGTTTTGTTGAATGTTCATTGTTTTGAATACTCATCTTCGTGTCCTGTCATTTGACACTACATGGATGGAACTGGAGGACGTTAGGCTAAGTGAAACAATCCAGACCCATAAAAATATTGCATGATCTCACATATACCTGAATATATATTTTAAGGAGAATTCAAATACATGGAGATAGAGGATGAAATAGGGTGATGTGGTGTGGCGGTGTCCCCACCCAAGTCTCATCTTGAATTCTCACATGTTGTGGGAGGGACCTGGTGGGAGGTAATTAAATCACAGTGGCAAGCCTTTCCCATGCTGTTCTCGTGACAGTAAGTCTCACAAGATGTGAGACTTTAAAAATGGGAGTTGTTCTATACAAACTCTTTTTCTTTTTGCCTGCCACCATCCATGTAAGATGTGACTTGCTTCTCCTTGCCTTCCACCATGATTGTGAGGCCCCCTAGCCACGTGGAACTGTGAGTCATTAAACCTCTTTTTCTTCCCAGTCTGTTATATCTTCATTAGCAGCATGCAAATGGACTAATACAAGTGGTTACTACAAATGAGGAAAGGGAAAAAAATATGAGGAATTTAGGTTAAAGGACACAACATAGCAGATATATTAGAAGAACAAGTCTAGAGATTTAATGTACAAGGTGAAGGCTGAAATTAATAAAATTGTGTTGTATTGGAAATTTTCATTAAGATTTTAGCTGCTCTTTTCACAGAAAAACTAGCTATATGAGATATGTTAATTTGATTCAAAATTATAACGATGTTATTATCTATATGTGTCTCATAACATCATGTTGTAACCCTGAAATATATAAACAAACATTATTAAAAAGGAATTAAAATTCTTGAGTATATTTTAGAATAACATAAAAATACTAGAAAATGTATTTTCTATGGTATTGTCTAAAGTTTGGCTCCTTAGACTTGAATTACTTTTGAGTAATCAAAATGATAGACTAAAAAACAAACAGATTGAATACCAATTTCATTTTCATAAGATTGTGTTCATAAAAAGTGAAATTGTATTATACATAGCTTATATTTAACGAAAACAACATGCTAATTTAAAAATTAGTTGATTTAAACAAATATTTTAAAATATTGCTATTTTATCTCTCAAAATTGAGTAGCTAAATCTCCTTTAAAGATAATAATATAGATAAATGCTAAAGTTACTAGAGTTACTGAAAAACAACTCTTCAAATCATGGTTAAAGAACTGGGAAGTTTACAAAATACAGCAAATACCAGCCTGCATAGGGAGAAAACACGTAACTCCTACTGGTGCAAAACCATGACTTCAATATAGTTTGCCTTTGGTTGAGGCATAGTACAAGATACAATTAAAAGTGTTTGTTTATATGACATTTGTCATTCAAGTCAACAATTCAAAGGTACTCTCAATTGATATATCTAAACTTTTATTGCTTGCTCTTTTGGATATAATATTTAGTAATGCAGCATACCTAGTGTTAAATGTTCAGTATTTCTATGAAAATTTTCTGCTTCAGTATTCTAATAGGCAGGTGAGTCAAATCTCTCTCTCTCTCTCTCTCTCTCTCTCTCTCTCTCTCTCTCTATATATATATATATATATATATATATATATATACACACACACACACACACACACCCTATATATAGCTATACATATAAAATTTGAGTTTAAAAAATATGTATTTTATACTAAATTTTATGACTAAATTTGCACTCTGCTCACCTTCCCACACAAAGTCCTGAATAAATTTTGAGAATGTGAGAAAAAGGAAGCAGTCTTATATTCATTAATTTAAAGGTTGCTAACATTTCTTAAAAAAAAGAAAGTTCTTGAGTCCCCATCCTGATCAACTTGGTGAAACCCCGTCTCTACTAAAAACACAAAAAATTAGCTGGGCATGGTGGCGCGTGCCTGTAATCCCAGTTACTCAGGAGGCAGAGGCAGGAGAATTGCCTGAACCCAGGAGGCAGAGGTTGCGGTGAGCCGAGATCGCACCATTGCACTCCAGCCTGGGTAACTAGAGCGAAACTCCGTCTCAAAAAAAAAAAAAAAAAAAAAAATCTCCAAAAGGAAGGTGAGAACAGAGATAAGAAATTGCCTATTGGATACAATGTATACTATTTGAGTGATGGTTATACTTAAAAGCCCAGACATTACCACTCTGTAACATATAGATGTAACAAAACTGCACTTGTAGTCCTTAAATCTATTTTTTAAAAAAAGATCTGAAATGAGGGTTGACAAATTGATCCAAAAGTTAAAATAATTAAAGAGTGACTAATAAGTATCACTATTTTGGACAAAGGGAAAAGATATACATGGTGCATTTTTAACTATTCAACTAAATTGTATATATATTAAATGTATTTTTAAAAATCTATAACACACATGTTCATACACACACACATACACATGTATGTGATTTCGTGAATCACCTTAATAACTTTGAATTTTTTCTTAATAACGGAATATTTTTCTTAAGTAGCAAAAGTAGCCACAATTTATTGGTAATCTACTATAGTGTCAACTTTATAGCGTTAGTATTCATTTTTCCCTGAAGGCATAAATGTTAAGTTGCTCAAGGCAAATTAGGCCTCAGTGTGCATCTTGATGACAAATGTTTTATACAGACACTTGCTGTTGTATACTGCCTTTCAATACAACAAAATGATGCCACATGTTTCAAAATTAATAAATTATGGATATATTAGAAAATAGAACACATATAATAGAATCTCTACCTGTTACATTAGCATTTGCTATAATACTTTGGATGCTTTTAGTATGTTATTGTAATTAAAAAATAACTGGATTATAATTATTTTGTAAAATTCATTATACCTCTTTTCTATGTTCCAATTAAACAGGAGGAACTAGGAAATACATGGAAATCATCCTGGCTTCTGAACTAAAGAGTTGGTGGATCCAATTTATAATCAAATTGTATTTGAAGAAAACAGCTTTAAAAATACATCTCAATAATTTTGAATGCATCTAATTAAATTCATATCAAAACTTAATAATTTTGAACTATCACAAAAGTATACCCATATTTTAAAAACTTAAATGACTTTTACTTGTAAAAACATGTCAGATTCCGTTGTATTTGTATACCTAGGCCTATCTCTCTATCCTTTAGAAAGTGTTCTTACATGTGTTTTATTCCTACTTTTTCATGTATCATATCAATGATAACTTATTCAGCAAAAGTGATTAGCCAGGCACCATAGAAGGGGCTGGATATCTAGCAGGGAACATAAGAGACCATGCTCCCATGGCTGAAATAAGATCAACGAGCCACACACTTTACTTACTAGAAATGCCAGATACAGGTGACTAGCAAAGTAAGTAAAGTGTGTGTGTGATATTGAGGGTAAGTTGTTGCATTTTTTAAAGTGACATTATAATTTTTCTTTGGGAATGCGATTTCTCTCTGTCAGTTTTCCCAATAGCTGGGGCTACAAGCACACACCACCACATTCATCTAGTACTTGCACTTTTAAATCGGAAGATGGAAAGTCTTCACATATGATGTTTTATTTTGATTGTTGAAATATACAACTTTGTATTTTTAAAACACAAAAACTGTTTCTTCCTGTGGCTTGAAGTCTTTGAAAACCATAAATGAATTGTTTGATTGCAGTCTAACAAGGTATTTACATTGTTTCACATATTGAGACTTTTGGCTAGATTCCATAAATGTTCCTTTTATAATAATGACATTTCTTAGCAGATAAATCACTAGATCAAAAATTTCTGAAAAAAATACAAAGTTATTAAGGTGATTCACCATATTGATCATCAAGAGTTGTCCAATTTACCATTAATTTTGCTTGTAAGGTATTAGTTTTACTTTACAATATACTCAACTACATTTAGAGTAATAGCCTCAATATTGTTAGACAATATTTGTGGCACTGTTTACAATAGCAAAGACCTGGAACCAACCCAAATCCCCATCGATGATAGACTGAACAAGGAGAATGTGGCACATATATACCATGGAATACTATGCAGCCATAAAAAACAATAAGTTCATGTCTTTTGTAGGGACATGGATGAATATTAAAACCATCATTCCCAGCAAACTGACACCAGAATAAAAAATCAAACACTGCATGTCCTCATTCATAGGTGGGTGTTGAATAATGAGAACACATGGACACAGGGAAGAGAGCATCATACCCTGGGTCTGTTGGGGGGGGAATAGGAGAGGGACAGCAGGGGGGTAGGGAGGATGGCGAGGGATAACATGGGGAGAAATGCCAGATACAGGTGACGGGGGGATGAAGGCAGCAAACCACCATGGCATGTATGTACCTATGCAACAATCCTGCGTGATCTGCACATGTACCCCAGAACCTAAAGTACAATAAAAGGATAGAAAAGTAAATTTTTAAAAAAGAAAATATTAAAGTACTGCCTTATATAGTGTTTTTTAATAGAAAGCTTGAACTTTATCTCAAATATTTTCATACTTATGATTCTGCTTTTAAAATGTAATAAATCCTATAATCTTTAGCTATATATTGTTTTTTATTTTTATGCATTTCAAATAAAATGTTAAATCAAATATATAAAATTTGTTATTTTACAGCTACTATCCTATTATATCAGAACATATTCCTCTTATATCAGGAAAATTTTTATTTATAGAGCATTTCAATTTTTAGAAAGACTTGTCATCAGTTATCTTTATAGATTTTTCCCTCTACCATTTCTAAACACAAACAACTTTCATCTTCATTGGTTAGGTAATAGGTTTTTCCCTTTTCTGTGTGTGTGTGTGTGTGTGTGTGTGTGTGTGTGTGTGTGTGATCACTGCTGTTGTCTACTTCTAACTTCTTTGGGAGTTTGAAATGAGGTAGAAGTCTAGTGATTTTTTTTCTGTAATTGATAAGCAGACATAGCACCATTTTATGGTGACATTTGAGTTTTATTAGCTGAGAAATCTAATTCCATCTTGATTCTGAATTTCATCACAAATATAACTAAAATATGATGCCAAAATGATTACAAAGTCGGCTCAAAAAACATAATCACTAAAATTATTTGATCAGGAGTTCAGCAATTTTGAATAGTCTCAGTAGATGCTCCCCTTCTCCAACTTTCCTATTCTGTATCAAATCTCTGAATTCATTTTGACAATGCTTCTTAATTTCATTTTCCTCATTAGATTTGCCTTTGCCTCAATGTATTCATTATTTTCCTTATAAAGTCTTACTTTTAAATGTGCTTCCTAACTGAAATGCTAGCTTTTCAATATGCAACTCATACATGTACTTATCCAAATTTAATATTGCCTTGAGGACTTTAATTCGATAACTTAGTTGATTGATTTTTCTAAAAGTATAGGATTATACAATATCATTATACAATATAATGATATAACATGCAATGTTAATGCATTATTCCCATATCTGTATATAAAAAACCATTGCAAAAGCATATTCTACTCAATCTAATTACATCTTAAAGATTAATAGCTTATGATCAAATGAGTTCCTAAATACATTGATGATAAAAATGTCACTCTCACTTAATGAAATTTGTATGCAGAGCAAGAATAAAAATGTGCTCTCAAGACTTTACCACGCCTCATTTATATTATAATCACAATATAAGTTGAGTTACATTGTAAATGTTACACATTTTCTTGACTGTTCAGCATTTTTCTCAAAGAAGAGCAAACTTTGACCTGTTATTAACCCACATCTGGGGACTATTCAGTGATCTACTCTGTATTACACATTTCTTCGTCAAGTTTTCCTTGGCAACTATCACATGTAACCTTTGGCTTCTCTCCAATACTGTTTAAGACAATCTAACTAGTAACCAGATTGGTATTCATCTCTCCCCAACTCATTTCCCTGGAATTTTCTTTATCTTGCTTGAGCATGTGAGTAGGAAGATTTCTGGAGAAATCATTAAAAGACTGAAACCTAAGTTCTTAAAATTTCTTACAATGAAAAATTATTTTCAAAAAAAATATTAACTTCTTAATGTGGATTAGTTTGTTATTTTCTGGCTCTTTGATGTCAGTTAACACAATGAGATTAACTGCCAGCTCAGGTCAAGATCAGAACGAATGATAGCCCTAATTGGTAACTAAGAAAAAGAAAAGGAAAGGAAATGAGCACATATTTCACCTAAGGACTTCTCTCGAAAGAGCAAGCCTCAGTGACCAATTAATAAAGATTGACAGAACAAAGGTTCTCCACTGGAATAACTAACATTATGATAGAGGACATAAAGTGGGAATATGTTTAATAGAACTTTATTGTTAGCTAATGTCTTTTGAAGTGTGATGCCTATCAATTTTAAATTTTGTTATTAATAATTCAAACCTGTGTCTCTAAATCTTGAGGATTCTATGTGTGACAAAGAAGGAAGCTGTTTTAGCTGATTGGGCTTGACGATCATACAAACTCATTTTAGAGGGGCGTCGTGGCCTGAGCCTGTACTCCCAGCTACTCAGGAGGCTGAGGCAGGGGAATCACTTGAACACATGAAAGGGAGGTTGCAATGAGCTGA
The DNA here is from genome assembly GCA_031835075.1 of Saguinus oedipus. Classification (NCBI taxonomy): domain Eukaryota; kingdom Metazoa; phylum Chordata; class Mammalia; order Primates; family Cebidae; genus Saguinus; species Saguinus oedipus. Next base: position 17,247,655 of record CM063190.1, on the reverse strand, counting down.
GATCACACCACTGCCCTCTGGACTGGCAACAGAGCAGCAAGACTCTTGTCTCAAAAAAATAAAAAAACAAAAGAAATATGCTCATGCTCATGATTTCAGTAGTGGTGCCATCTCAGCAAACTACACAGGAATAGTTGGAAAGATACTGGGAGGGCAGTTCATAGACTTACACCCAGTAGGTAACAATCTTTTTTTTTTTATTTGTTTTAATGCAACTGATTGTAATACTGCTAGATTAAATGCAGGTTAGGTATAAACTAAGACAATACTTAATACAATTTGATATACAGCATCAGCATAATAATATTCAAAATCATTTAAATACTAGGTAGTTAAAAGTAATTAAAATCATTGTAATGTTGGAATTATCTTAAAATTTTACAAAGCAGTATGTTTATACATAAAATATTAGATTTACATTCATAAAAGCCTAAGGATTTATTAACATTTTTAAAGAATATATTTATTTGCTAAGTATTATCCATTAACATAAAATCTTCTGAACAGCCATAAAGGAGACATATTTTGTTAACTGGAGAAAAAAAGCAAACAGCTGAGATCAGTAACTCTCATAGCCTTTCAAAAGGAGGGATATAATTTTTCTTTTTGGTAATAAATTAGTAACTAGTTGGCAGAATGAAAACAGTCTGGGGAGCTGGTTATTTGTGGCAACAGAAAGTCATTCCATTCCTACTTTCTGACAGTTTTGTGAACAGCAGTGTTTATCACAAATGCTGAAGAACACGTGACACTATGCAAAAGGCTCAGATTCTCCTTAAATCATTTAAATATATTATTTCTTTGAAACTTAGGACTCAGTTTGCTTTGTACAACAGAACATGTGTGTGTAACAGAGAGAGGAAAAGAGCTTAGTTGTAGACTGTTGTCATAGGATTACCACCCTAAATCTTCACCGTTTAACATAACTATGTCCTATGCCATGTGGCGTGACCCTGGAGTCCCTTCCACTAGAGACTGGATTTTCTTCCCACCTCTTGACTTTGAACCCAGAGATAACTTGCTTTATCCATTGAGATATTAGCAAAAATGAAACAAGCATAATTTAAGGCAAGCTTTTGTTGTGTCCTTCTGCTCTTGCCATGAGAATGAAAAAGCTTGGTACATCACGTCTACAAGAAGAATGAAAATCATAAGGAGTAGATGCAAATCAACACTGAGAATTATCTACATAACCCAAACACAAGACAAACAAAAGATATGTGGGCAACATAAATAACTGCTGATGCTTTTTTAGGCTACAGAGTTGTATTTTGATTTTGTAGTCACATATTATGGCAGTAGCCAACTGAGGTATACACAAATTAATATACATCCAGAAAAATTCAGCAGAAAAATAGAAATTATTTTTATGCATTACCTTTTCAAACAGCTTGAGATTTAATTCACACAGCACCCAATTTCACCCAGTTAAAGTGTAAAATTTTATGGCTTTTAACATATTCATAGAGGTATGCCATTTTCACCACAACCAATACTTGAACATTTTTAACACCCCCAAAAAAATCCTGTGTATCTTCACACTCACTCCTCTTTTCTGTCCAAATTTTACCGACCTCAACCAGAAGGAACTACTAATTAATACTCATTGCAACTCTGAAAAAGATTTAAATAAATCTTTTATTTTACCAGACTGTTCTTGTCCTTTTTTTTAAAACAAAAGTCACTCTATTGAGAGATACTTCAGATACCATAGAATTCAGACATTTAATGTGTAAAACTCTATGGTCCTCATTATAGTCACAAAGTTGTGCAATTCCCAACATAATCTCTATTTTTGGAAAATTGTAATTACCCCCAAATGAAACCATGTGCGTAATTAGAAACCACTATAGGTTTGCTAATTCTGAACATTTCCTATAACTACATCATGCAATATGTGGTATTTGGTGACTCTCTCCTATTACTTGACACACAATTTCAAGGTTTATCCATTTTATTGCATGTATCGGTATTTCAATATTTTTATTGCCAGTAATAATCTATTGTATGAATGTACTGAATTTTATTTATCCATTTGATTAGTCAATGAACAATTGAGTTTAATATATTTTATATACTTAATCAATAAAGTGAAAAACCACAGAATGGGTGAAATAATTAGCAAATCATGTATCTTATAAGTAATTTATATCTAGACCATATACAAAATTCTTAGAACTCTATAATAAAAAAGACAAATAACCAACTTATTTACTTAATAGGATAAACAATTGAATTTAGCAATAATTAATAATTACCTGTAGATTCCCTTGTACTTTCTGTATACACAATCATATCTCTAGAAATAATAGCACATACGTCTTTCTAACAATTATTCATTTTATTTCCTTTTCTAGACTGATATTGTGGGCTAGATCCTCTAAAACAATGATGACTAGAAATGGTAACTGACCTTTCTTATTTGCAATTTCAGTACTCCACAATTCTGTAGAGAGTGGCAGCAAATCTTAATGAATTAAGTTCCATTTTCTTCTAAATGAGCATTGAGCTTTTCAAATAGCTAATATCTTGGTAATATCACATTATTTTTCTACCTCACTAATTTAATGTGATAAATTCTCTATACTTATAAACTGCTGAAACAAATATACTTTCTTAGCAAAAATGTTATTTGGTTAAGAGGGATCTTTTTTCCTACACAATATTTGATTCAATTGGTTGACTGTTTTCAAGACATTCACATCTATATTTATCAGAGATATCAATCTGTAATTGTCTTATCAAACTATTCTTGCCTGATCCACTTGAAGAATATTTGTCATTTTTGTCATTTTGTCATTTTTCATAATAGAAAAAGTGGAAGCACATGAGAAGTTTCTTTGGAGGCTTGTTAAGTCAAAGATGATTACCCATGCAAGGGAATACGTCAAGCAGACACTTAAAAGTGTCTGAAGTTCAACCATGGCCAGGCTTCGGTGTTTGAAATTGTTTTTGGAGTCCATGGGATGGGTAAACATTTATAATGTAAAGCCAGAAGACTCAGTTCACTCACCTAATGAAGAAGCATAGAAAGAAAATACAACTAAAGTTACATCCTTAATACTGCAAATTTTAAAGTTTAATGAAAGGAAGAGGAACAACAAAGGAATTGCCAGTATTCCCCTGAAAATAGAGAGAGAAAGAAGACCAAGGGAAGAAAGTGACACATGCTTCTGAGAGGCCCATTTGCTTGAGTACAGAGGCCTGCGAACTGCTTGGGAACTGGCGTGATCCGAGTGAGTAGCAAATGTGAAGAAAGTGCTGAAATGCAGTGGGAGGGAAGAGAGCAGAAAATACAGCTAGATTTTGCTCTAAAGAAACTGGGTAGAGAAAATACTTTGGAAGAGTTTTCTTTACCATTGAGGAGAGAAATGTGAGATACCTGGAGGAAGCTCTGGAGATAACAGACGACTTTGATTTGGTTTTTGTTTTTACGATTTTAGTTCATATAACATATGTGTATCTGTATGCCAGTGATTCAGTCAACAGGGAACGCTGCGTGAATGGAGAAAGAGGGGCAGTTTTTAGTATGACATCTTTGAGTACTCAAGAGGATATGGGATGTAGGGAAAGCGGTAAGAAAGATATCAGTTTTATATAGTGTTCAACTCATTTCTAAATTCTGCATTATCTGAGCTATGCTTGGTATTATCCTCCAAATTCAGTCAGAGGTGGCCCTGTGAAATAGATCTATAATTTCTGTTTCTGCTGAAGACACTGACTGTGGTATGTCTCACTTCTTTCTGTATGTGACCTATATTTATTTCAAAATTTACTATTGAAAAACAGTCTTTGAATAATTTGTTTGTCCCTATTTTTCTCTGAAATCTTTGTTTGCAAGAAGAAAATCTTGTTATATGAGATCATAATGTTTTAAATTTATTAAAATATTTATGTAATTTATTTTAACAGATTTTATTCTTTTATTTTTGAATAGATTAATTAGACATAAAAATATTTTTAAATACATGTAAGTGGTATAATTAAATACATGGAGAAGTAGGATTCTATTGAATAGTATTATCTAATTAGACAACTAAATAAAACTTGATAAAGATATTTTACTACCAAGAAATAATTTTACCACTTTATTAAATTGACCTTATATTTATAAACATTTATCTTAATGACTATAAACATGAGTGAATTACTAATTGTTTTCATGTTCGTTATAACAATCATTGTTACTCAGTCATTATTGTCATAGGGCTTACTGTCCAATGGATTCTTTCATGGAAAGTTATAGGGACAATAATAGTGGCCTGTACAAAACCCTAAGGGAGCACAGGGCAGACTAACATATATTACTCTGAGTTGGATAATATATAGTAATATATATTACTCTGAGTTGGCTTCCAAGAAAAGTGCTTATATGCCTACATTTTGAAGAATGAGTGTACAAGAATTTAAATAAATAAGGTAATACATGTGCAAGTGTCAAGGAGTATGTTTTTATATTTTCTAAAAACAACTGCATAAATAAAATCATTGTAACCGAATTACTTGTAAGCAAAGATATAAAAGAATCTCAAATTAATGCTGTAACATTTTAAATATCTATGATTTTATTTTCATGATCAGAAAGTGTATACAGATTGCAAGGAAAAAGTTGAAGAATCAGATACCCCCTAAAAGAATACAAGCACTATATAGGAAGAGAACAGTAATATTTGGCAGATACCTATAAATACACAAAAACAAAATTTTAAAAATGTACCACCAGTAAGTTAAAACTGTAAGTTGTTTATGTAGCTATTTATGTATATTGCAAAATAATTATATGTATTTAATGGCAATTATTTCTCCTTAGCAAAACCCATTCCATTTTACCCAGAGATTTGTAAAACTTATTTTAAAAGTTTTATATTTATCTTGTTTAAATAAACCACTTTTAATGTTTCATCTCATGCAGAATTTCTATTATAATTTATTTATTATAATAATTTGTTGGGTACTCTATAATTCAAGTCAGGTAATATGCTTGATGTGCAAAGAATATGAAAATGAGTAACAGACAACTGCTGTTAAGGAATTTTTAAAAAGTGTGTGTGTGTGTGTACATGCACACACACGCATACACACAGGGACAATTCACAGGTATATATTATGTTAATTAATTCCTGAAAGCTAGGCTATGAATAAGCTCTTCTAATGAGACCTCACATTACTTTGAGCATTTATAGAATAAAAATTACATTATTTTGTAGGGGAATCCAGAAGAGGCTTCGTAAAGAAAAGACAATTTGAGACTGATCTTGCAGATTTGATTTTGACAAGCACTGACTGGGCTGTGGGTAGAGAAAGGGCATTCTGTTGATTAGATTCATGTGATTAAAGTCACAATGGTGGGGTGGGGCAGATGTCTCCTGTAACCAGAAAGTTAAATTTTGTTAGTGATTAAATCATGTGGATTGTCAAGTATGTAACCTCTCTGCCAAATATGTTGTATCATTTCTATACTTTTTTTTCATTTCTATACTTCTATTCACTCATTAATTCCACAAACATTTATTGGTCTTCTGTTACATTCCAGAAAGGACAACACAATCCAAGGATTCAAAAGTAAAGGAAACATAACCTACTGCAAATAAATATATTTTAGTAGGAAAAGGGACACATAAACAACTGCAGTGTCATGTGGTAATTAGTATACAATGACAATATCACAAGAGAAAGGAGCACATGATTAGAGGAATGGGGAAGGTGGTACTGGAAAACTCATCCTGAGTTTTTATTCTGAGATTTAAGTACCACCTTATTGATAGAATAAACATCACTCTGTAACTACAGGATTGTACTGTAGTTCAGATGTAAAACATGCTGAACTCGATTCACAAATCTACAATTTAAACCCTGGCTTCTTTATTATTGCCTAAATGAACTCAGCCAAATGAGCTGACTGGCAGATGATGTGGTTCAGGAGTGCTGCTCTTCTTAAGTCAGTAATTGGAATCTTAGCAGTATGTGGTTTACAAAGCCATATATTACCCAAACTAAGTAGATTGACCTGTTCACAGAATCTGAGGGCATTGTAAATATTATCCAGAAATGTCCACTACCTTTAAGTGTATTACATGTGACATTTGTTGTCTCAAAAGTTTTGGAGAAGCCTTAATTTTAATGTCTATAGTTTGAAATTGCATGAGAAAATCAACAGAACTAGTATTATAACATTTCAAATATTGTGGCTTTGGACAGTGAATTTTAGGACTCTTTTAAATATTATTTTTATAGTAATTAATACTAAAAATTATACTTGTTTTTATGTCAATGCCATAATACTGTATCGATATTTTTATTAGTTTTTAGGAGCTTACATATTAATGCAAATAAATTCAATTAAAATAATATATAATATAAAATAATTGAGTTATGATATACTTCCATTCATTTTGTATGTCTAATTTATGTCCTGGAAATATCAATGTTTATATAGAGTCACTTTGTACTGAAAAACTTTCTACTACTTATATCTATTATGAGCCCATGAAATCTATACTTTAATTCAAAAATGTTTTATTATTTATATCTATTACGAGCCCATGAAATCTATACTTTAATTCAAAATGTTGTATTAAAAATTACATTTTTTACATTTGAACACCTATAGACTAGAATGTTTTGTTGCCAAGCTATCACTTCTATTATGCATATTTTAATCTTCATCATTTAAATTTGTGCGAGTTTTCTCTCATTACCCTTTGCAACTCATTAATACTGACTCTAAAATAAATAGGTAGAAATAGGAAATTACTAAGATAGCCTCAGAATAAGTAGATTGGCAAATTATAATTAGAATTATATCTCACTAACATATGTAAAATATAATGTATTTATTTTTACTGTTTCATTGTTTTTAGTAATACAATGATGAATTACACAAACTATCAAAACAAATTTTGTTTTGTCATCGTTACTGCTAAAAGATAATAGATCTTTATAAATTGGTGTATTATTTTCCTGTTCTTTAGTACCTTTCTGCAAAGGAGGTACATTTTAACTACCTCTGACTTTCAAACTTTTTACCTACTGAAAAAAGTTTACATCTCTCTGCTTCAGTACAAATGTCCCTGGAGATCTCCCGCAGCATTTGATCAGCTTGGTCCCTAACCAAAAGGTGACATGAAGTACATTTGTGTCGTTACTTCACTTTTTAACCCATGGGGGATAAAAAGAACAATACAAATCCAATTTCCAACCATATTCAATTGTGGGAATAAAATGAAATATTTGAAAGTGCTTTGAAAACTATAAAGCAGTGTGAATACAGAAGGCACTGTTATTGGTATTAGGTAAAGGACATCTTTTCAGTCTTTGTTATATTTCCCTTCATCCTGAAAAGTTGTTGCTTTACATGGTATTCTCACTACCTCTGATTTCTATTCCTCACTAAAACTGTTCATCACATTCAGAGCAAGTTTGAGACAAACAACCACAACAAATGGGCTCCTTTAATTTCAGATTCAGATGCAGAATTTACAGAAGTTCTGCATATTTCCATAGAGAAATTAGAGTAGAAATTCAATGATCAGTTTGACTTGGCAGGCTCAGCAGAATGTATGTAGCAATATCACCTGGGTGTTTGCTATAACACAGCTTCCTGGGGCCCCTACTAAATATACTAAGTCAAAATTTCCGGAGATGAAGCCAAATAATGTATATTTCTTAAGGACCCTAGGCGATGTTCTTTACACTAAGCGTAAGAACTCTTGTTCTATGGAAAACTAGTTTAGGATAGTATGAGAACAGTGGTTAGTACAAGCCCAGATTTTAAATAAACTGCAGCTATATTCTGGTGAAACATATTTTTAAGAAAAAAAAATACTGAAGTAATTTTTTTTCATTTCATGATTAAAGGCTCAAAGCTTTTTCATTGAAATCATATGTTAACATTAAACTAATTAAAGAAGTTACAAATTTATCCAGTTTTTGTTATGATAATTTCTTGTTTAAAACACAGCAGCTGGTGCACCAATTTATACTTGAGTGCCAAATTTTAAATACTGCCTAAATAACAGTGGAAAAAGAATGGGTGAATAGTAAAACACTGAGATGCTACAGCCAGACAGATGTTCAGTATCATTTTAGTGGTAGTATCCAATGCCTACATCTACAAATGATATAGATTAAAACTGCAAAACATTTTTTCTCACAAAAGCTAGAGAGGATGAATCTGTGTGTTTTCTACTCTGCCTCAACACCTGCAGAGATACATAATCATAAAATCCAGGGCTGAGATGCTATAGAATATTAGTGAGAAAGGTTAAAATTCAGGTTGTTAGATGAGATGTGATTAGAGACTCAGAACCACTTAAAATAATAAGGAATGGGAAATGTACCAGAGGTATCATACCTATATCACTGTAGGAGTTAAGTAGTCTGTATAAAGATGTTGCGTTTTGGTCTGTTATTGGGTCTGAAACCAGCAGGACCAACAGCTGTGAAGTTGAGCATAAAAACTGAAATAACCAGGACTCACTGGCACTAAGGATGACAAGCTGAACCTGAAGAGAACAAACAAAACTGCATCTGTCACCATCTTCAACTTCAGTGGCACAGTTGACCCACGAATCAAATTGGCACTCTTCACCAAGGAAGTGCCCAGGTGTCTGGCCCAGTATTGCAGAGAAGCTGGAGAAGGAGGTCTGTGGGAGTCACGGAGTTGTGAACAAGGCTGCTCCTGCACAGCAAGTCACTCAGCAGATGAGTGACAGTGCGTGGAAGCAGCAATAGCACTTGGCTTTCACTGACCTTCAGAGCGTAAAAATGTGGTACCTCACCTCTGCCCCTTATGTAAACTACTGTTTGATCAATTATAATGTAGAGCCACGTGAGGAGGAAAAATCACATTTATGCCTAACATGGTGCTATTCACCCACATATAACTACAAACACCAAAACGCTCTCCCAAGAATAATACAAATTCCTGTTTTTTCCCTAATTGATAATGGTAATGAAATGTTCATTCCTCCGCTTGCTGAGTTCCCCTCTCTCGTAATAACCTATAGCTTAAATGATAGATATAAAATTACCTAAAATTTACATTGATTAACTGGTAGAACAAAAGGAAAAGAGAAAGTAGTATGTTAATATAGAAATATATTCTGATCGAAATAAAAAATAAATATTCACAGCAATTGTAATCCTCATTTCTCCAACTGGACACATTGTCACAGTTGATAGTGCTAATGGGGCCCTCTGTTAACTACTCAATACATATTTCTTTCTCTTTAGCAAGTAACTTCAGGTGGTCACGGATGCTTGTTTGGTGGGCTTGCCCAGAGCTTCCGTCCTGAAGAGCCTGGGTCATTATCTGCACCTTTAACATTCAGTTGTAGATTTCCATTTTCTCTAATCACAGGTCATGGTAACATTTATTAGTTTGATGTGAAAGTAACTGTGGCTTTCACAATTACTGTTTATTTTTGGTGAGGAGGGGGACAGAGTCTCACTCTGTTGCCCAGGCTGGAGAGTAGTGGCACAATTTCGGCTCACTGCAACCTCCACCTCACAGGTTCAAGGGATTCTCATGCCTCAGGCTCCTGAGTAGATGGACTACAAGCATGCACCATGCCCGGCTAATCTTTGCATTTTTCATAGAGACGGGGTTTCCCCATGTTGTCCAGGATGGTATCATGCTCCTCACCTCAGATGACTGACCCACTCTGGACTTGCAAAGTGCTGGGATTATAGGCATGAGCCACCACACAAGATCGGTTTTTGCAATTACTTTTGCACTAGTAATAGAAATACAGAATGCAGACATATTCCTCCTCATCTCCATTGCACAGTCACAACCCAGTTTTCACGTTAGTCAGGTAAGTCACTCTATCACGTGGTGAGGTCAACATTTACCTGTCGATACACTGGAAAGGGGAGGCAACTGTGGCCAGATATGGTGTCTTGGCTTCAAGTCTAACGGAGCCTTTGCTGGACCCACTAATGGGACTATTTACTTTTTGAAACTATGACCTTTAGAGTGGCAGACTTGAGGTGAGATCAGTAAGGTCAATGGTAAAACAAAGTACGCCAAGTTCTACTCCTGATACATGCGTACCTGAACCGTGGCTCTATGATAAATAGTGCTTATACTGGTATTGATTGTGAATAACATCCTGGAGGGCATAAGCTCATTTCAGCCAGGTTTAGCCACCCTGCTTCTGTATAATGAATATGAAAAATGGCAGTTCACCATTTTATTGGGACTACCTTATGATAATGGGAACATTATAAGACCAGTGAACAACATAATTATCAAGTTCATTGTCACAATTCACCTGCTGGGATATTAATTCTTTGATCAGAAATTATGCTGTGTGCAATATTGAGATATTGAATGAGGTGTTTTGTAAGTCCAAGAACTTTGGTTTTAGCAGGAAGATTGGGTCAGAGGCGTCACATCCAAAAGCAGAGTAATTGCCTGTTCCAGAGACAATGATGTCTGTCCCTTCTGAGATAGAGCTGCTCTGCCCTGATCAACCTGCCACGAGGAAGCTGGCTGACCCCACCTGGGAAGAGTATGATAGGGACTGGTTCAGCATTGTTTCCTGATATTGCCAGGATGAGCACAGATCAGTGGTTTCAGCTAGGGAGGCCTTGAAGACTATAAAGCATTTTGCTCAGTCCATATATAAAATTTACCTCTGACACCATGGCCATTTTGTATCTGAGCCAATTAAATACAAGAGAGGACTGGAAAAAGTCTGATTGACAACTCCAGGATGATTCATCTTGTTTAATTGTTCCTTCTTCTCTGCTGAACTCATTCTATCCTTAGCATTTACATGGAACACAAATATTTGGATAGTCTATGACCATTCTGAATGGTCGGTGCCCATACCTCTTTGCCAGATTGCCTTTTTATCCAGTATTCTTTCAAAGTAATTGCCAATCAATTAGATCCATACCTCTGGCCATCCTTCCTTCCAGATATACTGACTAAATTTCTGTCCTCTGAGGGATACGCTGGTGCCCATCATTATGGAGTCACCCACATGCCTGGCTCAGAATTCAGATATGCTGATAAAGAAGATCTGGCAGTTCAGGAGAATTTGCAAACCAGCTGCTCCTCTACACCAACAAGGATGGCCAGCAGGTCAGTGACAATGTCTAAGTCAAAGACACTGGGCAGAACACTTACCATTAGAGCATGAAGTGACTGCTTTTCCAGTTCTGCCTTCCAAATTTCAGAAATTTATCTCATGGAAAACTTCACTTGGAATCATTCAGTGAAGATAATTCTGGGAAATTCAGATAAAGTTCAATGCCTTGCTGTTGTAGAACTGGGAGCTTCAGTTTCTTACGTGTTATTGGTCAGAGGCTGCCCTCAGCTCCAAGAGGCTGCTCACATTTTGTTTGCTAAGGGATGTTCCCAAACATAGGCATTTGCTTATGTAAAGTCAGTAAGAGAGAGAGAGAACAAGACAATGAGAAAACAAGGGAGAGAAAGACTCTCCAGTAAAAGAGGCATTACATTCTTATGCAACAGTCAAATCTCTCTCACACACAGACACACACACACATATGTAAAATTTTGTATATCCTGCCATATTCTGTTGTAAGGATGAAGATCACAGAAGGGCATGAATGCCAGGAATGAGAGCTCATCATCCTCCTTCAGAGTCTGTCTGCCACATCAAGGTAGTTCCACTACTGCACAAAAATAACTAAAGGCCACCGTGACTCAGACTGTTAGACAGATTTGAAGACCACTGATAACACTCTTAGGTGCTCAAGTCAAAATGGTAAATCTTTAATCCTGAAGAATTGCATCTGTATCAGTAAATTTAGCCAAATGAAGCTTTACATTTGATCTGTTTTGATGCCATATACCCTTTGACTCTGCTCCCATATATATACATTCCAGACTTTTCTCCTGTTGGAGGAAACATATATTATGTGAATCAACATAAAAGTATGTAAAGCTACTCAAACATGTGGGGCTATTTGATATAGACTTTCCTGACTGAGCTATGCTGATATCTAACTATTGTTACAGGTAGGTCTGAGCACGATGGGAAAGAGTGCAGTTGAAGTTTGAAAAAATTTAGCATCAGCTCATGAAGCTGTCCTAGGGTTAACCACTCAGACAATTTTATTAATTTGTTTAATTAACAAGTAAGTAATCAATTAACATTTGTTTAAATTAATGTCAGAGATATTTGAAACTAAAATAATATACAGAAAATGGCTTCCTTTCCAACTAGGGGGTTTGGGTACATTTGTTGATTGAAACTTCTCAATTACATGGCTCTCATTTGTGGACACTATTCTTTCCCACCACTGTCTCTATGTTACCTGGAAAGGTTAAGATTTAATTCTGTGATTCTCAAAATAAAGTTTTAGACTTTTTTATTACTTACATTTTAAAAAATGTTAGAAATGGATACACTTTTATTACTTTTTATTTATTATTTTCTGGAAGACAGGCTCTTACCCTGCTGCACAGGCTGGAGTGCAGTTTTGTGATCGTGGCTCTCTGCAGCCTTGGCCTCCTATGCTCAAGGAATCCTCCCACCTCAGCCTCCCAGGCAGCTGGAACCACAGGTGCGCACCACCACACCAGGCTAACTTTGTATTTTTTGTAGAGTTGGAGTCTTGCCATGTGGCCCAGGCTAGCCTCAAACACCTGAGCTCAAGTGATCTGCCTACCTCAGCCCCCTAAAGTGATGGTATTACAGGCGCAAGCCACTGCATCTGGTCAGAATGCACCTTTTAAAAAATGCCATGGAGGTTTTCTGATTTTTCTTTTAGGCTCTGATTTCTGCATTCAGATTTCAGTGTTTCCTTTTATTTCTAAGGCCATTAGAAGAAACAAACTGATAACAAAGTCTCATAAAACCTGTTTTAATGTAATCTCTACATACCGGTACCATTTTGTCTATCAAGGCCCTGCCTTCAATCTGGATTGCAGCACATAACAGCATAGACAGTACGTTTTAGGGAACTTGATATTACAAATGACACAGATTATTGAAATTTTACTGACAGCTAGCAAGGAGATTTTTCCATGTTAATCACAAATTTATAGATTCAATTTTGAAGAGCTTTGTTAAGGTCAATTCTTGCATTACCATGATTCCTTCAGAAAAGAAGCACACACTCAAATTGAGAATGTAAAGAGTTTAAGAAAGATAATTTACATAGCTGTGGAAATCTTTAAGGACACGCCCAAAAAAAGTATTTCAGAGAAATAGTGTTAATATCAGAGAGGAAGTATTACCACTCCTAGACCTAAAGTTTTCTCAAAAGAAAGGATTCTGTCCCAGGAGACATTGAGCACACAGACAGTTTTCAACGTGCAGCTGGTGGGGAGGTTACTATTGGAGTACAATCTGTAATGGCCAAACATCCTACAACCCATTAAATAGCTTCTCCCAGAGCAAAGAATTACCTGTTCAAAAATGTCAATAACATTAAGTTTGAGATTCTCTGGTCTGGGAAGATAAAAGTTATGGAAGCCTAATTTAAAAATTTAAAAAGAAGAGCTCCAGCAAAGAATGCCTGAAATCATGCAATTATTTCAAAATTAACTGTCAGAACAACAGTGAAAGGAATAAAATCCTGATAAAAAATTTTCCCTGTTTTTCCATTCCTTGCCTGTGCCTCCAGTTGGGAGAACCCAGTTGTATATTACATAAGAAGGAAGCTGTGTTGACATTGTTGATAAAGGTCAGTCTCGTGAGGAAGAGAATAATGAGGTCAGGTAGAGGGTGAATCTGGAATGGCAAAATGGAGGAGATCTGCTTTATTAATAAGGCTTTGGAGTATACATATCTATCCAGGAAAGAAATGTAAATAGAGAAAAATAGATGCTGGGATAAGATTTTTGAGGAATGATATATAAGTGGAGAGTAAACTGAACTTTACCCAATATCAAATAGTAAAGCAAAGATATGCAAGGAAATCCAAAATGCTTTCTCTAATGGGAAAACCACAAATCTAGGTGCATAGTCCAAATGCAAGACAACATTTCATTTTTCATTTGTTTGCGGGGGGGTTCTTAAATTTGGCTGTGTGTATACACTACCCAACACCTTTTTCATTTGTTTGTCGGGGGGGGGGTTCTTAAATTTGGCTGTGTGTATACACTACTCAACACCTTGTTCATTCGTTTGGGGGGGTTCTTAAATTTGGCTGTGTGTATACACTACCCAACACCTTTTTCATTCATTTCGGGGGGTTCTTAAATTTGGCTGTGTGTATACACTACCCAACACCTTTTTTATTCGTTTGGGGGGTTTCTTAAATTTGGCTGTGTGTATACACTACCCAACACCTTTTTCATTTGTTTTGGGGGGTTCTTAAATTTGGCTGTGTGTATACACTACCCAACACCTTTTTCATTCGTTTCAGGGGGTTCTTAAATTAGGCTGTGTGTATACACTACCCAACACCTTTTTCATTCGTTTCAGGGGGTTCTTAAATTAGGCTGTGTGTATACACTACCCAACACCTTTTTCATTTGTTTCGGGGGGTTCCTAAATTTGGCTGTGTGTATACACTACCCAACACCTTTTTCATTCATTTGGGGGGGGGTCTTAAATTAGGCTGTGTGTATACACTACCCAACACCCTCAGACAGTTTGCCTTGCATAGACATTTGGTTTCCTATAAATCAGTAGCTTTCAAATTGTTTTCAAGAGGTAGCAAAACACTCTTTATGGAATACTCAAATCACATTTTCCCACCAAACAAATCAAAACAAAATCAGCATAAAGAAAGCATATCTGTAGGCTAAATATTTTTAAATAGAGCACTCACATTATTTTCATTTTTGTCTCTTTGGACAAGAGTTTTAAACCCATAGAAAATCATCATATGAATGACATATAAGTAGAACACTTGCGGCTTTTGAATTTAATCTCTTTGGAAGCACCGAATGTGCCATGAATATGTGAAGAAGGGAAATAACTGTTTGCAAAACAATTTTTTTTCTATATGCACACTTTGAGAGTAATAGAGCAACTACGAAAAATAAAAACATAAGGAGTTAGGTCATTAAAAAATGCTGTAACAATAACATAAACAAATGTTTTCAATAACCCTAAAATTAAAGGCCCTGTTTCAGAATCAACTTTATTAATGTTTCAGTCATATCAGTTTTGTGTTATGTGCACACATTTTTGCATTTGCTTATGACATTGAGCAATTTTAGTGAAATCATTTCATTTATATGCATGTCCACCATTTACTTGCAAATGTGAACTGGAGTATGTTATGAACATCTGAAGTCTGTATTCAAGGAAAAATAACATCTGTTTAAAAAAGAACCTTCACAAATGCTTTAAGAAATTTAAGATTATACCATTTTGTGGTCTTTGCAGTGTCAACAGTTAAATTATATGTGTGTATGTGTGGGATATTTTACATCTAGCATTAATGTCAAAGGAGAGAGCAAGAGAATGAGAAAGAGAAGCTCTTGAGAAATGGAAAAATTCACAGTTGTTTGCAGATTCTGGTTTGTTATTTGCAATACATACGTGAGTGGTACTGGGAAGCACTGAGACATAAAAAGAATACTTAGATTTACACAATTAACTAGTTACTAGAAATTTAAGACTTCATATGTGTAGATACCACCTTTAATGATACAAAGTCACCAAGGAACACTCACTTATCATTTTGATCGTGCTGTGAATTTAGGGAGTCTCTATAAACATGACTATATTTTTCCAGAAATTCTTGCTCTAGAAGAATAGAGTGTAAACCAGTAAATAACCTCAATGTTTGTGCTGGGAACTACATAAAAATCAATTTATCTTACTGTTCAAATAGCCACATGCTTATGACAATGCATTGATGGTGTGGACAGACAGCATACCTCTCAGAATAACAGATCTTTTAACTGGGCAAACCTTTTACTGATCAAAACCAGTTAACATATCCAGATTCACTTTAAACTTCTCTCAGCACTGTGTCCACCCATCACAAACCCTTACTGTGAAATTCTGGCCAACCATGATCACATCCCCATATTAAAAGACTTGACTAAAGCCACTCTTACACAGAATCCCACACTGTGTAATACACGCTGCTGTTCCGTTTGTGGGTCACTGTAACACTGTTTAGTTGATACTTTTCCTCACTGGAGGAGGTAAGAAACTCAGTCTTGTTTGATAGGTTATTCTAGTCATCTCTCGGGGAGTCAACAGTTGAAACTGACGAGGTAGTGCATCACACAATAGTGCAGTGTTCACACGTTTGTCCATATAGCTATCTATTTTTTTGTTTGTTGATTTCAATGCTTTTCACATACATTAGAAAACCATCAGCTACGCATCATTGAATTATTTGTTTCTAATGTAAAAATTAGCAAGAAATTCTACCCATCTTCAGTAGATTTCAAAATGGTGAAAATCTCACGTGTTTGCACTTTGCTTAGGGACGTCAAACAAACATTACTTAAATTTATATAAAATTAAATTATAAAACTTGAAAAATGGTCAAAAGAAATTCTAGTGTATTATGACTCATTTAAGGTTCAGTGGGAAATAGTCACCACCATCAGGCATGTAGGAAATTCTGCTTGATACCTAGTTTTTGGGAAACAAAATGAAGATCCAAGAAATAGAAAAATAAGTGTGAATATGTAGGAATTAAAGCCACCTTTACAAATAATGTGTTTTGGAGAAGCAGTTTGACAATGCATAAATGGACTTATGTGAGGCTTGAAAGTTATATTTAAAATGTGTGTTAACCATGTGAGAATATGGGGGGCTCCACGACATTTGACCAAAGCAGCCTAATATTTCCGTGAGAATGACTAAACTTTACCATTCCTTTCCTGAATGAGGTCCCTACCTCCCTTTTCTTAGAGCACTTACTTTAGATAATTTTCAGCTGTAATGTTTTTCTTTTCTGCTTTATGATGTAAATTTACTTCTAGGGCCTGGTCAGTTTCAAAACCCAGGAATGTCCTTCTCAAGGGCCTCGAAACCATCCCTGTGAAATGTAATCAGTAAGGCTATCTCCTCCTTTCTATGGGAGGATAGTAGCCTAACTTCCATAAGCAACAATCGGCAATTACTGATGGACGGAACACAGAGGAAAACACTGGTAAACTTAGAAGTAACAGCAAAATTAACAGCAAGTCAGGGTTTTTTGTTTTGTTTATGAAATTCTACAAGAGGAGACTTTTGAAAACACATATAAACAGTAGAAAATCAATGCTCTTTCAGGCATAGTAAAACATTCCAAAAATCTCAAACCCCATTATATTCTAAAAAAATTGTTTATTCATTAATCAATAGATCTCATAGAGCAATAAGGGACAGTAGATGGAGGACTTAGATTGTATAACATTACACACAATTTTGCTATGAATATATTTCCCTCTTTCCAAATGTCCCCTGAAAGTTCCATCTTCTTTGTCCTCAAGGTCATTCTCTCAATCCTCTCTTCTGAGGTTCTAGTTCTCTCACCTATACTCATTACCCTCAGCTTATTAGGAGCAATTATTGAAGGAGCTCTAGTTCTTTCTTATGTAAATTTAAGAGTTGCCACATTGCCTTTTCTTTATGTTACTGATCGATTGGAACAAGGATGGTGCAAGAGTAAGACACACAAAACATCCGTCTGAGGAAGCCTTTGGGCTCATAACACTGTGAATAATTGTTCCTAATATTTTTTATGTTATCAAATAAACAATTTCTTTTTATTGAATATTCATTTAATAGGTCCTCATAAGTAGAATATTTACATTTATAGTTCTAAATATTCAAGTTACAATTGTAACATATCTTCCTTTATAGTATAGTGAAAATAAAGAGACTACGAAAATTGTGAACAAATTCTGTCAATAAGAAAATAATGGAGATAATACAACAATGAGGGATAAATATGAACAAGTTTGGGTGCTACATGTTTAACTAGATGAGACACTTATTTATTATGTTACCTAAGTTTCTAACTGTGTCACTTCCAGAAGTTTCTCCTCATTTTAAGGCAGCTTATAAATTCCTACTAGTGATGTTAACAAAGCAAAACTCAGATACTATGATATCCCATTAAAAAAATTGGCGTAATGCATCAAGATAGTAAAATTCTGTGAAATACTTGAAAATCCACACTTAATAGTATTTGTTAGAAAATGGCACATGCTACTAATATAATTTGAGTAACTAAAAAACAGCAAGATAAAAATAATATATTTATATCATCTTATTTTACATTGCAAGAAATGTCTGTAAAAATACATAAAAATAACTAGCATTTACCAGTATTTAGTAAATTTTGAATAATATGTATTTTACTCTTTATTTTTAAATATGCTTTCAAATTTTTTGCAATGATCATGTCTTTTATTGCCAGAATTGTTTTCTTTTTAGGCAATAAATATTACTATTAAAATGAAGGGAAAGAAAAACAAACTGAATAAAAATTATGGTGACAATGAGAAAACAGATATTAAATAATAGAATTTCTTTGTACTCCCACAAAATGTATACTCCAGAAGTGTAGTTTTTAAACCCTCCAAATAATACTGGATATAAATGGGGTTATGCTACAAACAGTTGTATCTGAGCTATAAAAACAAAGACAACTCAAATTAAACAATTAGAAACTATCTATTCACAATTTGCTATAGCAAGAGAGTAGGCTACAGCCACCATTCCTTGAATTAAGAAGGAAATTCAAAATCATGCAGTGGGTGTTTAGTCTGTTTTTACTGCTGACGAAGACATACTTGAGACTGGGAAGAAAAGAGGATTATTGGACTCACAGTTCCACATGGCTGGGGAGACCTCTCAATAACGGTGGAAGGAGAGGAGGAGCAAGTCACGTCTTAGATAGATGGCGGCAGGCAAAAAGAGAGCTTGTGCAAGGAAACTGCCCCTGAAAATCCATTAGGTCTCACGAGACATATTCACTGTCATGACAACAGCACGAGAATGAGCTGCTCCCACGATTCAATCACCTCCCACTGGGTCTCTCCCACAACGCATGGGGATTCAAGATGAGATCTGGGTGGAAACAGCCAAATCATATTATTCTGCTGCTGGCCCCTCTCAAATCTAAGGTCCTCATATTACAAAATCAATCATGCCTTCCCAACAGTCCCCCAAAGTCTTAACACATTTCAGCATTAACTCAAGACTCCACAGTCCAAAGTCTCATCTGAGACAAGGCAAGTAAGTACCTTCCGCCTACAAGCCTGTAAACCATAAGCAAGTTAGTTACTTCCTAGATGCAATATGCATACAGACATTGGGTAAATGCAGTCATTCCAAATGGGAAAAATTGGCCAAAAAAAAGGGGTTACAGGCCCCGATCCGAAATCCAGCAGGGCAGTCAAATCTTAAAGTTCCCAAATGATCTCCTTTGACTCCATGTCTCACATCTAGGTTATGCTGATGCAAGAGGTGGGTTCCCATGATCCTGAGCAGCTCTGCCCCTGTGGCATTGCAGGGTACAGCCTCCCTCACAGCTGCTTTCACAGGTTGGCATCGAGCGTCTGAGGCTTTCCCAGGTCCATGGTGCAAGGTGTCAGTGGATCTACCATTCTGGGCTCTATGCAATGGTGGCCCTCTTCTCATAGATCCCCTAGGCAGTGTCCTAGCTGGACTCTGTGTGGGAGTGCCCGTTCCACATTTCCTTTCTTCAGTGTCCTAGCAGAGTTTCTCTATGAGCACCTCTCTCTGCAGCAAAATCTGCCTGAACATGCAGGCATTTCCATACATTCTCTGAAAACCAGGCAGATGTTCCTAAATCTTAGTTCTTGACTTCTGTGCAACTGAAGGCTCAATACCATGTGGAAGCTTCCTACACTTGAAGCCTGCAACCTCTGAAGCCACTGCTGAGCTGTACCTTGGCCCCTTTTAGTAATGGCTAGAGTGGCTGAGATGCAGGACACTAAAACTCTAGGCGGCACACAGCAGAGGGAACATGGGCCCAGCCCACCCAACCACGTTTTTCCTCCTAGGCCTCGGGCCTGTGATGGGATGGCCTGCTGTGAAACTCTCCCACATGGCCTGGAGATATTTTCCACATTGTCTGATGATCAACTAACATTTGCCTCCTTGTTACTTAGGCAAATTTCTGCAGCCAACTTGAATTTCTCCTCAGAAAATGCATTTACTTTTCTATTGCATTGTTAGCCAGCAAATTTTCTGAACTCTTATGCTCTGTTTCCCTTTTAAAGATGAATGGTTTTAACAGCACTCAAGTCACATCTTGAATGCTTTGCTGCTTAGAAATGTCTTCCACCAGAGGAGCACTACACACTGGGGTCTGTTGGGGGGAACAGGGGAGGGACAGCAGTGGGGGAGTTGGGGAGGAATAGCATGGGGAGAAATGCCAGATGTGGGTGAAGGGGAGGAAGGCAGCAAACCACACTGCCACATATGTACCTATGCAACTATCTTGCATGTTCTGCACATGTACTCCAAAACCTAAAATGCAATAAAAAAAATAAAATAAGAAAATAATTTTTATTCAGGAAAAAAAAAAAAAAGAAATGTCTTCCACCAGATACCCTAAATCATCTCTCTCAAGTTCAACATTCCACAAATTGCTAAGGCAGGGGTGAGATGCGGCCAGCCTCTTTCCTAACACATAACAGGAGTCACATTTGCTCCAGTTCCCAATAAGTTCTTCATCTCCATCTGAGATCACGTCAGCCTGGATTTCTTCATCCACATGATCAGCAGCATTTTGGTCAAAACCATTCAACAAGTCTCTATGGAAGTTCCAAACTTTTTCAGATTTCCTGTCTTCTGAGTCTTGCAAACTGTTACAAGCCCTACTTGTTACCTGGTTCTGAAAGCTGCTTCCCAATTTTTGGTTATCTACAGCAGCACCCCAATCCCAGTACCAATTTACTGTGTTAGTCCATTTTCATGCTGCTGATAGAGACATACTTGAGACTGGAAAGAAAAAGAGGTTTAATGAACCCACAGTTCCATGTGGCTGGAGAGGCTTCACAATCATGGTGGGAGGGAAGGAGAGGCAAGTCACATCTTACATGGATGGCAACAGGCAAAGAGAGAGCTTGTGCAGGGAAACTTCCCCTTTAAATCCATCAGATCTTGTGAGACTAATTCAGGATTATGAGAACAGAATGGGTAAGACATACCCCATGATTCCATTATGTCTCACCAGGTTCCTCCCATAACACATGGGAATTCAAGATGAGATATGGGTTGGGTCACAGCCAAATCATATTAGACAGGCACAGGAGAATTTTTTAAAAAGGGGTGGTTTTAGGGATAGTCCAAATGGAGGTTATTGGCATGGGGAATCCAGGGGTGGACTAACTAAAAGTGTGGATCTTATTTAATTAATTTGGCAATTCTATTTGGCTTTTTTTGGTTTGTCCTAAGTTGGAAGCAGGTGCAATAAAATAGAGAAGCTGGCAGTCATTAAAAAATTTCTCATCATTTCAGTCAATGGCTACAGATGGAGTTGGTCAGAATTTCATCGTCATATATCATCTGCCACTTTTAATTTGTATATTGAGTCTCTCAGTCTACCCTTCTGTTAATTCTCTTATGAGATGGCTAAAATTCTGTCTCTTGTTTGACTGCACTCGAACTTTTGATTTATAAAAAAGTAATAAGAGATTTTGATAATGTACTCTGAACATGTTAATATTAGATTTCATGTATCAAGGGAACAAGGGATTACAAGCTACAGTGTTCTCACCATATTTTTATGTCTAATCAATTGAATATAAAATAGACTGATGGTTTAGTAAAATTGTGCAAAATGAATTTTAAAAGGAGGTATTAGAATCTTGAACTGGACTTTTTCAATGACCTGTTTTCAGTAAGAATTCCTAATTAGATGCCAATGCTCTAAAAAGAAGAGTATAGGTACTTAATTGTCCTTAAGTATTCTACTCTAAGCTTAGGGGGATATATTAATATCTCATCTTTTTCCTTTTATCTATGTGTTCCCTTGTGTAGATAATGATCTGCCTTATTTTTGTCCTAGAAAACTCAAAGTTTTCCTTACATCTTACTTATGGATGATGATCTGTAGGTAGAATGTGTGAAAGCACAGAACTTAGCAAGGAGAAAGAAAAAGAGGAGAGAATAAATATGAGTCCTTCCAACGGTCATCTCCACCCCATAACCAGCATCATCCATGGTCCTGTGTATGATTCCTTAGCTTGAGAGACATCTTAACTTTGTATTTCTATATAGCTATTCACAATAAACTCATTTACAGCAAATACTCTCTTAAATGTAAATAAATCTTACCTTTTCTATTTATACTAAAATGCAATATGGTACAATTGACACCCAATAATAAAAAAAGATGTCGATGTTTCTGATAATCAAGATATTAATACTGCATCAATGAAGTGTTAAGGTATCCAGAGTGTTCTGGGGAAAAAAAAACTCAACATGATGAGGGGAGATACTTGGGGAACTAAAGACAGTGATTATTTACCAATTGGCAGTATAAATCTTGCTATTTTAAAAAACTATCATGACTGATGACAACTACTGGGTGGATATTTCTGCTGATATGCATTTCTCAAGTGTCTTTTTGGCCTGAATTGTCCAAGACATCTCAAATCTCCACTTCTTCCCATTATTTTGGATACTACCCTCCTCAACCCAGTTATTGTCTCTCATTGTTGGCTTCAATCCTGCTAACCTTGTGGACATCTACCACAGAGACGAGACAGTCATTTGTTGAAACTGCAAATCAGATCACATCGCTTCCTGACTGAAGGCTTTCTATGACTTCTTTTGAAGTCAGAATAAAATAAAAACTTTTACTTCACCAGAAAATTCCTCCATAATTTCAACCCGTTTTTTTTTTTTTTTGCCAAATTTTACATTCTGCCATTGCCCTCTTGCTCACTATTATTCAATCACACTCATCTTACTTCTCTTCATAGATCAAAACAAATTTATTCCTACTTCATGAACTTATGCACTGCCTTGTTTCCTTCAATCAACTGTTTCTCTCCTTTACAGGCTTACCTAAAATGTACAAATCTAAAAAACATAATTCAGAGCAACCCATGAGTTATTTTCTATCCCACTGCTGATTATTTCCTTCACATCATTTATCAAAATTTGAAATTATTATTTTACTTTTATATTTTTATTTTTCAGTTCCTATGTTTCTTAAGAGATAATGTAGACAAATGAAGTGGGGGAACTTATATTATTCTTCACAACTCTTCTCCCAATGTATCCACACAGGTAGAACCCCAATAAATTTTTGTTTAATAAAGAAATGTTCCTTATTGATAGTAGAAAAAAACAAATCTTCTCGCAACCTCCAAAATAAATTATGGCTTCTTCTTAGCAGATGCTTAAGCTAAGAAAAATAATAAAAATTATGGCTTCTACTTAGCAGATAGTAAAGGTTGTTATCTTTCTTATTTCTACTTCCAGGACAGATTTGAGCAAGTTTCTAGCATGATAAAGTTATACTTGTGAGAAACAATTGAACAGATATTAGCAGGGACAGTGAGATAAAAATTAGGACACCTGAAATCTATACACAACATTGATTTTTAAATGGTGCCTAAACTACATGCAATTCTCCTTCACAGGATAATTATTCAGACTGAGTGATTGTTCCGTGAATCAAAGTCTATTCATCTGTCCCTAACGCATTGACTTTAGAAATGATTTTGAACCGTTACTGAGATTTATGGAAAAAAAAAAGAGATAGAGCGAGCCACGGTTCTGTCATAATGTTTAAAGCATTTGTAGCTCTACCCCTTTCTCCTCCATGCTGAATTTAAAAAGAAAAGAAAAAGGACTCACCGGTTAGAAATATACATTTGCATTATTCTACTACCAAGGAAAACATTTAAAAATCAATTATGTTTGACTTTTTTTAGCACAAGACAAGTTGATAAATTTTATAGACTGCTTTCTGTATTGCTTTTGAATAATTCACGTTGGCCACATGGTAGACCTACCTACAGCTAGAGCTTTCTGTGGGCCACTAATTGTTCTCATTTAATCTTGATAATTATTTCATGACATTGATTAATCAGTTTTACAAATGAGAGCTTGAGTTGTAGAAAGTTAATTAAATTATTTAATGTTATATACCTCTGAGTAATAGTGGTAAATCTTTTATGACTTTTGTCAGACTATAAATGCTATGTCTTATTCATAATAAATTGCTTATTTTTTCACCTATGGATATATGGTAACATGAGTTTTAGTAAGTATTTATTAACTTTTTCCTCTCTTTTTAATATGACTCATCACTAGTCATCCTGTTATTTTAAAAAGAGCTATCAATGTTAAGTCTGACAAGCATTTAGAACAAAAGAATGTAAGCACTGAAAATGGTCCTTCAAGATAGTAACAATTATAGTCCAGTAACAGGAGTATATATTCATGGGATAATTGAAAATCAGTGTTCTAAAAGCTATAAAATATATTCCTCATTGTAGTATGTCTACTTTTAAAATGTAATCTGAAAGAAAAATCCTAGGATTTTATTGTATTACAATGGCAGAAAATTTTAATTAAATATAAGTATAATCTACTAGTCAATAATCAATAGAGAATTTGATAAATGAATGATCGAATGTTAGGTAGTCTTGGAAAGCATGCTTTTGAAGAGTACCTGTTTACATTAAAAAAGTTAAATTTTTTTTAATAAATTAATTTTTTAAATCTTAGTTTCTGGGATACATGTGCAGAACACACAGGTTACACAGATATACGTGTGCCATGATGGTTTGCTGCATCTTTTATTGGGAATATAACATTGAACATCCTATAGCAATAAAATCCTAATTTATCACTATGCATGAAACTATATATTAAAGTGAAAAGAACAATCAATATATGTCCAGTTAAAGGTAAATTTTCTAGTTCAACCCCAAAATCTAAAATGGCGGATAATATTTGTGTTTATTTCCCAGATGAACGAGCAAATGTTTACATAGAATCACAGACTGACAGAGTTTGAAGAAGCAGAAGCGGTCTTTAATGTTGCCTGAAGGATACTGAGAAAACGTGGGGAAGGTATGGGGTGGGTCACCTGCCAGAGATGAGAGATAAGATATTAATTCTTTCTCTATCAAGCAGATTCTGGGGGTCACCTGCTGCTGAGATGAGTGGATTAGGCACTGGTGCTGTTGAAGTAACAGGAGTTTCATTAGAAGGATAGTGATTCCTGTGGTTAAACAAAGGACAGGCATGTCCATTAGTACATCTAGCAAGCCTTGTATTGGGTTGGTGCAAAAATACTTGTGGCTTTTGCCACTGAATGTAATGACTAATCTAGGTAAAAGGGAAAAGCACCGTGTCCTCATTCCATTTTCACACTTTCCCCAACATAGACGAAATGAACTAAATGGACCAGCTCTATGGGCTCTGACCCATTTCGTAATATTAAGGCATTTGTTATAAGGGGGTGAACATCTTACTCTTTTAGAGGCTAATGGGTACCGTACCTATGAATATAGCCTCAGGGTCTGTATCTCTTTTCTGTTTTTTTTTTTTTTTTTAGTTTTTGGTTGGGGAAGGGGTTCTGATGGTGGCAGGACATAACTCAGTGGCCCCAGCATAAATAAAAGACAAGAAAGCAACTTGTATTTCAAAGCTTTTGAGAAGAAACAAGGTAGACCCTGGAAATGGATTATTCCAAAGCCTCTTTACTAAGACATTCACTCACATTGTAAAATTGTTACCATATGCTATCTTGCACCATTTTTATTTTCTTTTTATATGTATTATTTTATGACTTTTCTTCAATGTGCATGTTTAGCTTTTGTAATAAGCCAAAATATTTGTTATATAAAATATCATCCAGTTTTAAAGATTATTATATTTAGATACAAACTAGGTAAAAAATATGCTAAACATTAGCCCTCTGAGATCACATTAAGATATTAATGTTTTCTGAAAGATACACTCATTTTACATGAGATGATTTGACATTTCAGTCATGCTCATTATCATCCTCTTTATTAAACATTCTCTACTGTCATAAATCCTGTTCATATGGAGAGAAAATAAAAATACCTTATTGGAGCTTACATTCAAAGAGCTTTGACCTTTATTTTTTTATGAAAGTTTTTATTTATCACTTGGACTTTTCATGTTATTTTTCAGTTGATCTGATTGTGTGATGACCTTTAAAATTTTGTTGATTATAAATCTAGCTCATCACCAATTCATATGCTTCTGTTTCCCAGGAGAAACATAAATATAAGTAATGAAATAGAAAATAGAGATAGTATTAATAGGAAGTTTTTATATCTACTTGCAATAAATAGGGAAGAAGATCTAAGATCAATAGGTGATTGGAAAATGAGGCAAGCGAGTTCAACATAAAGTCTGAAACACAGATGGGTTGACTTGAGTAATTTTAAGCTCTTACACACATACACTCAGACACAGACACACATACAAACAGACACACACACACACAGACATACAGACACACACACAGACAGACACAGACACACACACACACACACACACACAGACACCCTAGAGGTTGGTTAATTTTCAGGTATATTTCAAAGGAATACTTTGAGAAGGTAGAGTAAGATAATTTTTTTTTTTTTTTTTTTTTTTTTTTTGCCAATCAATGAGAGCTTGTAAGGTTGCTGAGGTTGGTTGGCCTTGAACTCTTGGCCTCGCCTTCGCAAGCGCCACGACATCCGGCCGGAGCCACTTTGGGCCCCGAGTAAGATAATTTTTAATATTAATTCCAATAATGCTATTGAGTGATTTTAATAATTTAGACAGGGAAAATATGTTTTCTTTAAAAAACAATGACTTTTTAATTGAGACATAAACAATGATTTATGCTAATTGGACCATGTGTTTAATATTTTAACCCTAATTATAACAGAGATCATTTGATGCATATAGATATTCTGAGCAGTAACACATTGTTAAAATTTTTATTTAAAAACTTATTAGAATTAATAAAATTAGTAAAGATGCAGAATACAAAATCAACATATAAAAACTCATTGCATCTGCTGTACAGAAGCCATTTAGTTTGATGTAGTCCCATTTATTTATTTTGATTTTTGGAACCTAAGCTTTTTGTGTGATATTTGTGTAGTATTGCTTAAGTCAATCTTCTTTTCTAGGCAAAAAGGCAACCTAAGGATTTAGAAAATTATCTGTAAATCATATATCTTATTAGTGCTTAATATTAAAAATTTGTAAGTAACTCATACAACTCAAAAGCATGAAAATGTAATGCAATCTAAAAAAGTGCACAGGACCTGAATAAACTTTTATGCATAGAAGACAAAAATGGCCAACAGGTATATGAAAATATGCTTAGTATCACTAATGATGAAAAAAATGCATGTCAAAACCATTATAAAATGATTACCTCATGCCTGTTGGGATAAAAGATGAGAGATAAGAATACCCTTGTACACTGTTGGTGAGAATGTAGGTTGGTACAGCCATTATGTAAAACAGTATAGAGTTTCCTGACACATGTTAAAATATAACTAACCGTATGAATCAGCAATCCCTCTGTTGTGTCTATACCAAAGGCAAATGAAATAATCACCTTTTAAAGATATCGGCATTCCTGTATTATTGTCAATAGCCAACATATGGAAACAACTTAAGTGTCCATTGACAGATGAATGGATAAAGAAACTGTGACATATATACATATATGAATTATTATTCAGCATTTAAAAAGTAGAGATCCTGTCATTTAGTGCATGGATAAACCTAAATTATATTATGCTAAGTGAAAAAAGCCAGACAGACACAGAAAGAAAAGCATTGCATGACCTCAGTAGTTTGTGGAACATCAAAAATAAAAAATTCAAATATAAAAATATGAAGACTAAAACAGTGGTTACTATGAGTAGGGTTGGGAAGGATATGGGAAGATGTAATTCGAAGAATACATAGTAGCAGAAAGTAGAATAAACATGTCTTAGATATACATTATATATGTGATTATATATATATATATCATTGTATACATTAAATTTAACGTACAATATGAGGACTATAGTTAATTGTATGTATTTTTTTATAAATGCATATATTGTAGCTGTTCTTCCACAACAACAAAAATGGGTAACTACGTGTGATGATAAACATGGTAATTTGCTTCAATATGATAACTGTCTATATGTGTATCAAACATGATATTGTATACTTTAAATATACATTTATTTTAAAGTTAATAGGAAAAAGAATGTAAAACATATCATTAGTAGTTATTTTGTACTGACTCCCTGCTGAAATAGTAACATTTTTGACATACTGGCTAAATATATAAAGTATCTTGATATATTAGGTTTAATAAATAGACTCTTAAAACCTTAAAAAATGTTTTCTTATATTAACAAATTATGTGTAAAACATTTTAAGAAAACTGTTCCATTTACACTATCAAGAAAACAATAAAATATTTAGTAATAAACTCTATTCAGGAAGTTAAAGACTCGCTTACTGAAAACTAAAACACTCCAATGAAAGAAATAAAACAAGGCACAAACAAATGGAAAGATATCTCATGTTCATAAATGTGAAAGATAATATTGTTAAAGTACGAATACTACTAAAGCAATCTAAATATTGACCCTTATCAAAGACCCAATGACATTTTTTAGAGAATTTGGAAAAACAATTACAGCATTCACATACAACCACAAAATACTGCAAATAAGCAAATCAATCTTGACAAAGAACAAAGCTAGAGGCACCACACTTCCTGATTTAAAAATATACTACAATTCTAAGCAATCAAAACAGTTTGGTACTAATATAATGACAGATATATAGAGAGACAAAACAGAATAGAGAGCCCAGAAATAAATCCATTCATACATGGTCAACTGATCTTTGAAAAATGTGTCAAGAATACACAATAGAGAAAAGATTGTCTCTTGAACAAAAGATGTTGGGAAAAACAGTCAAATGCAAAAGGATAAAATTGGACACAACTACAAATAAACTCAATATGAATTAAAGACGTAAGATCTAAAACATGAAACTCCTAAAAAACGTGGGGGAAAGGTTTATGATATTGTTTTTTGCAATGTGGGATACAACACCAATATCACAGTTCAACGAAATAAAAAATAAACAAATGAAGCCACTTCAAACTAAAAAGTTTCTGCACAGCAACGAAAACACAACCTATGGAATGCAAATAGTATTTGCAAACAGGAAAGCTGGTAAGAGGTTAATCTTCAAAATATATAAGCAACTACTAAAACACAATAGTAACCCCACCAACACAAATAACTCAATAAAAAATAGTCAAAGGATCTTAATATTTTCCAAAGATGACATACAAATAACCAAGAAGTATATAAGAAATCTTCAATGTTACTCTTCATCAGATAGATGCAAAGCAAAACCACAATGAGATACCACATCAGCCCTGTCTAGATGGCCCTAATCAGACTAGAGCAAGTAACTCAGTGTGGAAATGTCAGGAAATTTTCTTTTTATCTGGCACTACCAGCAAGAGTTTTGGTTACAAGATAAAATTCCTTGCACAACCAGTGGTGTGCAATTGTAATGTTGGGGTTTAGGGGTTCAGGGTGCCCTTGGCTTCTCTGAGAGGACGTTTCTCCAGGTGCTTGGTCTCCTGCCCTCTTAAGAATGAGAGGCGACCAGGGCACAGGGTGCAGGGTGCAGTAAATGCCGGACTTAAGAAGTGTTGTAGAAAGGAATTTTATTTAGGTAGAGAGAAAAAGGAGAAGGAGAGAGAAAGAAACGCTAACTTTTACACTGAGTGAGAGAAATGCTGCTCTCACACTGAGTGAGCAGGTTTCCAGAGGGGGAAAAATAGAAGGAAATCTCCTCACACTGAGTGAGAGAATCCAGAAAGATGGAATCCAGGAGAGGAAAGCAGCTTCCACACTGAGTGGAAGGGAATAGAGAGATGAAGTTTAGGAGGGAAGACAGGCTTCCACAAGAGAGTGTGGAAGGGGACTCCAGAGGGGAAATCCAGGAGAGGGAAAGACGGCTTCCACCAAGGGAGTGTTCCTGCAAGGGGACCCAAACATGGAGTCCGAAGGGGTGTGGAAGAAGGGGACTTTTAGTCTGGGAGGAACCCCCACCTTCTGTAAGACCCCTGGCCAATGAAACGAGTTCCTTAAAACTTCCACTGGAGTGACTGACTCTTAGTTTCTTCCTAAGCTCATGAAATTTAAACATAAACCATTAAATCTCCTGGATGGAGAGAGATGGGAGGGGGGCATGGTGCTGGGAAGCTCTTAAAAGTGCCCTTAAAACTACGCCCCCTTGTGGACCTGGAAACAGAACACCTTCCCTCTGCCCCCAACAACAGGAAAGTCCAACTTCTGTTGGAATTACCGATGTCCATTGTTTTTTAACTACTTCCTGCTGAAATGGGGCATACAAGGAGCCCTGAATTTGAGACTTCCTCCAGAGGGGAGCCTTTCAGGGGCGCAGGTTGATTTAGAGGTTTACAACAGAGCTTACGAGCAAAGGACATCTGAGGTTTTAGCAGCAGGATTATTTGTGACCTTATGGTTCCAAAAGAAATGAATGTGACAAGGTGGTTAAAGATGAGAGGCCCAGAGGCCAACAAACATAAAATGGTTATAAAGGAGCCTTGGAGAGAATAGAGCCAGGGCAGTCATTTGCTAAACAAGCTTCACAATACTGTTCCTTGAAGGTCTTTAGCCCTGTGTTTGATTCCAGAGTTCTATTTTTAAAACAACACTTAACTGGTTTACAAAATAGCAGCATTTTTTCATAGAAAGAGGCAGGTTCCCTTCCCACTATGAAAAGGATAATTGGAGTCCAAGAGATAGCAAACTTGAGGGTTATAGTCCTATCAATGCCAGGATATAAATTAGACTTATGAGTGGTAACTTCCCTGAGGATCTTGTTGGAAAAGTAGGTGTAGATTTTTTAATGGCTCACAGGGATAGGAAGGGAACTTTAGGCTTGGAACTTTAGGCTGTGGAGTGGAGGGTTTATGACTTTCTTAAGGAGGTGTTCAAGGCTTTAGCCAAGGCTGATGAATCCATAAGTTAATTTTCACCACCTTAACTCCCACTGGGGTGGAGAGAATACCGAAATGGTTCTTCCCAGGATGGGCCTAGACAGGGAGAGTTTGAGGGGAGAGAATTAACAAGCACCAAGTCTTTAGGGCAGGAGAGAAATACCGAGAAGGCCATGTAGTGTCGAGGAGAAGACTGGCTTCCTGGACCTCTATGGTCAGCTTCACCTGCGGCTCTGTGAGGGTGACGGCTTGTGCTGGCAAGTGGCTTCAGACACCCTTAGTTCTGCCATTGGGTCATCTGGTCAGACACCTCAGGCCCTGAAAACCTGGGACAGTGTGCTTTCCAGTGATTCCCTTGGCACAGCGGGCAATGACAAGCTGGTGGATTATTCCTTTAAGGACAGTTTCTTATAAAATGTCCCTTTAGACCACACTGGTAACAAACTTTGCCAAACTGGTGGCTAACCTGAGCCTTTTCCTTATTTGAACCCCTGGGGTCTGCTTGCCTAAAAGCCATGACTAGGGCAGCAGCCTTTCTTTGATGACTGTTTTTCTCAGCCTATTTCTCCTGGTTTCTATTATAAAACACCAAGCTTGCCTGATTTAGTAATGATTTTAGGCTCTGTTCTGGTTCCAGGCCAGTTTCTGGAGCTTTCACCTGGTATTTGTTGCTGATTGAGTAATAAACTTGTTATTTAGTATTAACCGACCCTTAATGGAGTCTGGTGACAAGGGGGTGAACTGTTTTAAGGCCTTCCGCAATTGCTTAAGGAAAGCTGTTGGGGTTTTTTTCTTCTCTTTGGGGGTTAGCTTTTCCACTTAGCAGGGGGTAATTTGGCCACGCTGTTTGGCGGTGAAAAATGAGCTTTGTTTTTTTTAAAGACTGTGTGTTAAATTAGTTTTAATTTTCCAGTATACACCCTAATGAGGACTTGAGCTTGGGAAGATTGGAACTCATCTGAAATTGAACACAAAGAATGCTGGCATTAAGTTAAAGAAATTACAGCTGCTTCAACCTAAGGCGTTTCTTGGATAAAACGGGCACTGAAATCAAACGTTTTTCAGTTAGAACCCCGACATTTTGTGTGCCCAATATGCGTGATTTATTTTATTAGAGGGCTGTCTGGGTACTGGGTTTTAATTAGGACCTACCAGCGTGATAGGACTCAGGCTCACCATCTGCATGACCTCCAGGGACCACTATGAAGGTATGAAGGGACGGTTGGGTTGAGTGGTTCCTGCCAAGGGGTCCTTGAACCAGGCCAGTGAGGCTCAGGAGCTGGGTACCAATGTTCCCCAGCAAAAGCCCAATTCACAGAGGCCGATTTATTAAACTGCCCCAGAAGGGTAAACTTCTAGGGAGGGGCCATTAGAGCACACACTTTAAAGAAGGCAGGCCACGTGGCTGAGGACAGAACAATACCCTCAGGACCCGGGCCTCCTCTCCCCTAACCCATCTTCCCTTGCAGGAAAATGCTCTTAAGGCTGTGACACCTGCCATGGACTATTTGGCCCTGGAACCGGTTTACCTATGATTTTCTAGATGGAAAAGTTCTGCCAGAGAGAGGGCCAATCCTAAGCAAGACAAATCATACACCAAACACAAAGTCCCATCGCCTTTAAGACGGGCTTCACTGGGGATTCGAACCAGCAACCTAGCAGTTCCAGGCCCTACACTTTAACCAACTGTGCACACAGGTCAATCACACTGAGGTGAGGCAAAAGCTTTCTTCAGCGGCGTTCTGAATGGGAATGCTGCACCTGAGGCAGTGTGCCCTGCCCACAAGCCGGCGGGGCTGACGGCCAGCAGCCGCTTCTTTTCCTTACCGGTGCACCCAGAAAAAAACTGCTTGCCGCTTTGGGTTTAAAAGCCACATTTGCAGCCGTTACTTGGTCGGCGGTGAGTTCCCTCGACCCTGCGGCTTTTCCTTGCCAGGCTGACCCCGCCAGAACCAGGTGAGCCGCTGCCCACACAGGGACCCGCGGCCAACAGGCCAACGCCCTGGGGAAGCCCTTCTTACCCTGCTGCCTGGGATGAGAGAACGCCGGCGAGGCCTGGACAAGGCCGGAGAGGCTGGAGAACGCCCGAGAAGGCTGGAGAAGGCTGGAGAGGCCTGGAGAACGCCCGAGAGGCCTGACAGAACCTTGCATCAGGCCGCGGCGCTCCGGTCCCCTGAAGACTCCGGCTGAACCTCGCCCCTCCCCGTTGTTCTTCTCTGACCAACCTCTGCGCCTGCGCGGTTCTGCCCCCGGGGCTGGGCTGTTCCTCGCCAGCAAGGAGCAGAAAGTGGGGAGTGCTCACCCCTTCCACCACACCGGCTTCGGCAGGTTTTGGTCCCACATATAATATCGGAAGGATAGAGGAGAGGAAAGTGGAGACAAAGCTTGGAGGTAAAAAAACTGCGCTTTTAACTTTGGTTGGGTCGTGCCTCTGAGGCACATGCTCAGGTTCCCCTCAGCCCTGCCTGGCTGCGCCTTCAGGAGATTTTGAAGAGAAAGGACAATGGGGCTGGTTTTACTCACGGTTTTAAGTTTCTTTCTCTGGCTGTACCCCTCTTCTGGCTGTACCCCTTTTTTGTGTACCCCTCTCCTGGCTGGCTCACCAAATGTAATATTGGGGTTTAGGGGTTCAGGGTGCCCTTGGCTTCCTTGAGAGGACATTTCTCCAGGTGCTTGGTCTCCCGCCCTCTTAAGAATGAGAGGAGACCAGGGAGCAGTAAATGCCAGACTTAGGAAGTGTTGTAGAAAGGGATTTTATTTAGGTAGAGAGAGAAAAAGGAGAAGGAGAGAGAAACAGCTGACTCTCACACCAAGTGAGAGAATCCAGAAAGATGGAATCCAGGAGAGGAAAGCAGCTTCCACACTGAGTGGAAGGAAATAGAGAGATGGAGTTTAGGAGGGAAGACAGGCTTCCACAAGAGAGTGTGGAAGGGGACTCCAGAGGGGAAATCCAGGAGAGGGAAAGACGGCTTCCACGAAGGGAGTGTTCCTGGAAGGGGACCCAAACATGGATTCTGAAGGGGTGTGGAAGAAGGGGACTTCTAACCTGGGAGGAACCCCCACCTTCTGTAAGACCCCAGGCCAGTGAAAGGAGTTCCTGAGAACTTCCACTGAGGTGACTGACTCTTAGTTTCTTCCTGAGCTCATGAAATTTAAACATAAACCATTAAATCTCCTGGATGGTTCTGAGAAGTTCTTGCCCTTAAAACTACGCCCCATGTGGACCCCGAAAGAGAACACCTTCCCTCAGAATGATAGTTTACCTCAAATTCAGCTGTGCAAACTGTTCTTTATAGTTCTTCCTAATTCGTGGTACAAGTTTCCACATTATATAAGTTATATGGAAGATATTGAAAGTTGTTTGAGGAAGCCATGATATACTGAAGAAGTACCTTTAAATTTATATTTGTCCACCATGGACAGTTCCTTTTACATTAATTTTTTTTCTTTTAACTCTTTGTTGTATTGTGTGGGTATTTCTTACTCATTGTTTTATTTGGAAATTGCATGTATTTCAATTTTCGTCTTTTAGTCTGTGACTATTATGGTGTCTTGATTCACAGAAGCTGTGTTTGGTTTTATAATTCATGGTTTTCTTAATAATGTTTTATGCCAAGCTTTTAAAAGTCTTTCCTTCCCCTAAAGTCATAAAGATATTTTCATATATAAGTATTTGAAAAACTGTGGTTTTTTTTTTGCATTTAGATCATTAATACAATTAATCCTTGTGCATGTAGGAGGAGGACATTTATTTTCCATGTGGATAGGATAAACAATTGTCTCAATTATTAAATTGTCTACTCATGCCCATTTGTCTGCAATGACATGTTTGTAATATACCAAGTTTTCATAAAAGCATGTGTTTATTTCTAAGTCCCCCATGTTCTGTTTAGTCCATTTATTATATCTGTTTCAATAATAGATTGTGTTATTTTTTATAATAGTCATAAGATGTTTTGAAATCTGATAAGACAGTATGCACACTTTTTTTCTTCATAAATTGTTTGGATATATTTGCTCTCATGCTTTTTCACATAGATTTATTTTGTCAAGTTCAACAACAACCAAAGAAGCCTATTAGTAATTTTTCCAGAATTTCAATGAAGTTTTACACTGTTTGGAAAGAATGGATATTTATATAATACTGTGCTATCTTTTCACTTTGAGGGATCTTCTTTAATGCCTTTTAATAAATTAATATCTTTTTTTCTACATAAAGGTGATATAGATATATCCCTAGGCAAATGATAGTCTTGGCTGTGATTTTAAACATTATGTTTTAACATATTCCACTTTACAACTGCTTCTTGCTTGTATAAATCAAGCAACTCTGCTGAACTTTGTAGTAGTATTGTACATTTGCAGATTTTCTTGGGTTTTCATGTATACAATTATATTGCAAAAAAAGACAAAATTATTCCTTTTAAAGTCTTAGTTTTATTGATTTTTTTTCCCTTGATCCACCATACTGGATAGGAGCTCCAGCAAAGTGTTAGGAAAAAGTTGTGTCTCTGTTTCTGACTTTTTTAAAGTATTTTTTACATTGTCCTATTATGAATTATGCATACTATGGGTTTATGTATTTATTTTATTCATTTTTATCATTAGCTTTTGATTATTGTGTAACAAATTACCACATACTTAGTGGCTTAAAATAACACATATTTATTATTTCACAGTTTCTGTGGGCCAGAAGTTCAGCATGGTTTAGCTTTGTCTTCTGCTGAGGGTCTCATAAGAATAAACTCAAGGTATGAGCTGGCCACAACCCCAACTAGAGGTGACACTGAAGAAAAAGTCGTCTTCCATTCTCATTCGGGTTGTTGGCAGAATTTAGCTCCTTAGAATTGCGGAACTGAAGCCCTCACTTTTTTGCTGGCTGACAGCCGAGCACAGCTCTTGGTCTGGCTCTAGGGTCCCTGCTGCAGGCTTTCCAAATTAGATCTCTTCATGAAGGAATGGTCCAGTCTCTTTCAAAGGCTCACCTGTGTTGCTCCGTCTCCTCAAGATAATCCTGTTTCCTAACTTCAAAGTAAGCCAATTTAGAACCTGAATTACATCTACATCAGGGAAATTTCTTCACCTGTGTTATAAAAGTAAATTAATAACAGAAGTCATTTTGTTTTCCATAATAAAAGTCTCTAGCTGTGAGTTGTGGGCTTGCCTATAGTACCAGCTGCTGTTCAGGGTGCTGAGGTGGGAGGATATCGAGCTCAGGAGTCTGAGTTGGAGGCTGCAGTGTGTGATGATTGTGCCCCTGGACACCAGCCTGGGTGTCAGAGAGAGACCCCATCTCTAAACAAGTAAACAAATAAGTAAATGGTCCTAGCCATAGTCATGGATAGAGAATTATACAAAGGTGTGTATCCAAGGGACCAGGAGGAGTCTTGAGGTCCAATGTAGAATCTGTCACTACAACATTATTTGCTAAATTAATATCATCCTTTTTCAATTCTTCATTTGTCCTACTTTTAATTATATTTATGTTTATATTTATTACTCAATAGTGAAAACCATAAGGCTATAGCCTTAAAGTAAATCTTGAAATCGGAGAATATAAATTCTTTAAATTTGTGCTTTTGCAAATTTGAACACTTTTTTTTTTGCATTTTCACATACATTTTAGCTGATTATTTTTTATAGATACCTCGTATTCTCTGACTTCATTAAACTTTATTTCTGGCGTCTTTATAGTGGGATTATTAGGATTTTCTATACACAATCAAGTTGTCTGAGAATAAAGACAGCTTTTAGTTTTCTTTTCCAGTGTGCATGTGTTTGATTCATTTTCCCATCTAGTAAATTGTTTAGATTTTTCCATTGTTGATTAGAAGAGGCAATGGCAGAAATCCCTGTCTTCTGCAAAATCATAGAGAAAAATAAAATTAGTTTTTCAGCTGTAAATAAGTTATTGGTAGTTTTTTTTTAAATCATTCTCTGTTTCAGATTAGGAATTTCCTCTCTACTACTAGCTTGCAGAGAGCTTTTTAGCATAAACAGTGCCGAATTTGGCCGTATGTAATTTTCTGGATCTACTGGGATCATTATGTGTTTTTGTTTCCTTTCTTCTGCACATATAATATAGTTTTACTTTTGAATATTAAAGCAACCCAGCAGTCCTGTTATAAAATCCATTTCATCATGTTATATTGTCTTTTAATATATTAATTGAATCATTTGCTACGTTTGTTAAAATGTATTACAGTACTGCATCTGTGTTTGGGAGAAATATTTGACTGTGGTTTTTTTCTTGTTTGCTCATGTAACACTTTTCATCAAATGGCTTGAAAGTATTCATACCTTCTCTATTTTCTGAAAGAGTTTTTATTAAATTGGTGTTCTTTTCTCTTTAAATCTTTGGTAAAAATTTACCAGTGAATTTTTCTAGGCTTGGTAACAATAATCTTAGAAATTGAAGTAGGCATTCACTCAATTTTGCTGTATTGATTATATTTGATGAAAGTAAATAATCATTTATTGCAGCTCCTTTTTGTGGATTCTGATGTATTCTGTAAAATAAATGGGTCAGTTTTTGTTCTTTAGGGAGGGTATGGTTTTGTTGGACGTATAATCAATATTTTGGGGTTTATTTATTTTTTTAATTTTTATTGCATTATAGGTTTTGGGGTACATGTGCAGAATGTGCAAGATAGTTGCATAGGTACACACATGGCAGTGTGTTTTGCTGCCTTCCTCCCCTTCACCCACACTTGGCATTTATCCCCAGGCTATCCCTCCCCAGCCCCCCACCCACTGTCCCTCCCCCATTCCTCCCAATAAACCCCAGTGTGTAGTAGACCCCCTCCCTGTGTCCATGTGTTCTCATTTTTCTCACCCGCCTATAAGTGAGAATATGCGGTATTTCTTTTTCTGTTCTTGTGTCAGTTTGCTGAGAATGATGTTCTCCAGATTCATCCATGTCCTTCCAAAGGACACAAACTCATCATTTTTGATTGCTGCATAATATTCCATGGTGTATATGTGCCACATTTTCCCAGTCCAGTCTATCATTGATGGGCATTTGGGTTGGTTCCAGGTCTTTGCTATTGTAAACAGTGCTGCAATGAACATTCATGTGCATGTGTCCTTATAGTAGAACGATTTATAGTCCTTTGGATATATACCCAGT
Source organism: Saguinus oedipus (assembly GCA_031835075.1). Classification (NCBI taxonomy): domain Eukaryota; kingdom Metazoa; phylum Chordata; class Mammalia; order Primates; family Cebidae; genus Saguinus; species Saguinus oedipus. The sequence goes on along the minus strand of CM063190.1, from coordinate 17,209,599 downwards.
AATGGGATTGCTGGGTTAAATGGAATTTCTATTTCTAGGTCCACGAGGAATCGCCACACTGTCTTCCACAATGGTTGAACTAATTTACACTCCCACCAACAGTGTAAGAGTGTTCCTATTTCTCTGCATCCTCTCCAGCATCTGCTGTCTCCAGATGTTTTAATGATTGCCATTCTAACTGGCGTGAGATGGTATCTCAATGTGGTTTTGATTTGCATCTCTCTAATGACCCCTGATGATGAGGATTTTTTCATGTGTTTGTTGGCCTCATGTATGTCTTCTTTTGTAAAGTGTCTGTTCATATCCTTTGCCCATTTTTGAATGGGCTTGTTTGTTTTTTTCCTGTAAATCTGTTTGAGGTCTTTGTAAATTCTGGATATCAGCCCATTGTCAGATGCATAAACTGCAAAGATTTTTTCCCATTCTGATGGTTGCCAGTTCACTCTAGTGACTGTTTCTTTTGCCGTGCAGAAGTTGTGGAGTTTGATTAGGTCCCATTTGTCTATTTTGGCTTTTGTTGCCAATGCTTTTGGTGTTTTGGTCATGAAGTCCTTGCCTACTCCTATGTCCTGAATGGTTTTGCCTAGATTTTCTTCTAGGGTTTTTATGGTGCCAGGTCTTATGTTTAAGTCTTTAATCCATCTGGAGTTAATTTTAGTGTAAGGTGTCAGGAAGGGGTCCAGTTTCTGCTTTCTGCACATGGCTAGCCAGTGTTCCCAACACCATTTATTAAACAGGGAATCCTTTCCCCATTGCTTGTTTTTGTCTGGTTTATCAAAGATTATATGGTTGTAGATATGTTGTGTTGCCTCCGATGCCTCTGTTCTGTTTCACTGGTCTATATCTCTGTTTTGGTACCAGTACCATGCTGTTTTGATTACTGTAGCCTTGTAGTATAGTTTGAAGTCTGGTAGTGTGATGCCTCCCGCTGTGTTCTTTTTGCTTAGAATTGACTTGGCTATGCGGGCTCTGTTTTGGTTCCATATGAAGTTCATGGTGGTTTTTTCCAGTTCTGTGAAGAAATTCAATGGTAGTTTGATGGGGATAGCATTGATTGAGTAAATTACTTTGGGCAGTATAGCCATTTTCACAATATTGATTCTTCCTAACCACGAACATGGAATGTTTCTCCATCTGTTTGTGTCCTCTCTTATTTCATTGAGTAGTGTTTTGTAGTTTTCCTTAAAGAGATCCCTTATGTTCCTTGTGAGTTGTATTCCTAGGTATTTTATTTTCTTTGTAGCAATTGTGAGTGGCAGTTCATTCTTGATTTGGTTCTCTTTAATTCTGTTATTGGTGTATAGGAATGCTTGTGATTTTTCTACATTGATTTTATATCCTGAGACTTTGCTGAAGTTGCTTATCAGTTTCAGGAGCTTTTGGACTGAGGTGATGGGGTCCCCTAGGTATACTATCATGTTGTCTGCAAATAGAGACAATTTGGCTTCCACCTTTTCTATTTGAATACCCTTTATTTCTTTTTCTTGCCTGATTGCTCTGGCTAGAACTTCTAGTACTATGTTGAATAGGAGTGGTGAGAGAGGGCATCCTTGTCTAGTGCTGGATTTCAAAGGGAATGCTTCCAGTTTTTGCCCATTCAGTATGATATTGGCTGTTGGTTTGTCGTAAATAGCTTTTATTACTTTTAGATATGTTCCATCAATACCAAGTTTATTGAGGGATTTTAGCATAAATGGCTGTTGAATTTTGTCAAATGCCTTCTCTGCGTCAATTGAGATAATCATGTGGTTTTTGTTTTTGCTTCTGTTTATGTGGTGAATTACATTTATAGACTTGCATCTGTTGAACCAGCCTTGCTGGACCCAATGCAGGAGCAACCAGATATATAAGGCAAGTTCTTAACTCCGTGAGCTGGCTGCACTAGCATCCCGTGTCTCTCCCACACCTGGGACTTTCAACGTTCTGTGGGCAAAAAAGGTCCATCCGAGAATGTGGCTAGGACTCATCCTCTGCGCCTTCACTGAGAACTGCAATCCTGAGTCGCCTCTACGACGCCTTCTTGGAAGCATCCCTATTTTGGGGTTTAATTGCATAATCAATAATCACATTTTAGGGTTTAAAAATGAAATGATCAGGGGCTAGGTATGGTGTCTCAAGCCTTTAGTCCCAGCATATTGGGAGGCTGAGGCGGGCAGATCTTGAGTCCAGGAGTTTGAGACCAGGCTGGCCAACAGGGTGAAACACCATCTCTACTGAAAATACAAAATTAGCTGGGCATGTTGGTGCCTGCTTCTAATCCCAGATACTTGGGAGACTGAGGCATGAGAATTGCTAAACTTGGCAGGGTAGGTTGCAGTGAGCTGAGATCATGCCACTGCACTCCAGCCTGGGCTAAAGAGTGAAACTACTTCACAAAGAAATAAAAAATAATTAAAAAATTTAAAACAAATAATTGTGAAACTATTAGGAAGGTAACATTTAGTAGAATATTGATATTTCATGCTAAGTTTACAGGTAAAACAATAAGCAAAGTTTTAGAACTGCACAAAGAATATAGAGAGTACAGAAAGCAAACAAGTTTGTAGGAGTGATAAGTTTTTAATCTTTCCTACATACAGTCAGATAACTGTGTATCACTTTAAATAAGCAACCATATATTCATCTGTATAAAAATTTACTTAATAGTTTAATCAACTATTTTCTAATTATATAATTTGTATATATAAATTTCTTTAACATGTATACATCTGTGTGTGTATATGTATGTGTGTGTTTGTATGTGTATGTGATTGTATGAAAAGGTTTATCTGAACATATCCCAAAATTATAGTACACACTACCAGTGCCATTACTCACGGCAGCTTGATGGCACATTGTGAAATGCTAACAATGTTTGTGAGAAACCTGAAGTACATTACAATGACAGTGTAGACAGCCTCAAACACCATATTGAAGAAGGCCAGATTTTGTTCTTTAGATTATGGGACCAGGTATGGTGTCTCAAGCCTTTAATCCCAGCATATTGTGAGGCTGAGGTGAGCAGATCCTTGAGTCTAGTTTGAGACCAGGCTGGCCAACAGGGTGAAATACCATCTCTACTGAAAATACAAAATTAGCTGGGCATGTTGGTGCATCCTTGTAACCCCAGATATTATTGCAGCAGTTGATGTTGATCCACCAAATTTAGTCTACAGGAGTTTGGCATACATAGAAGTATGCTTTAAAATGACTGATTATGAGAGGATAGATTAGAAGAATGACTAGATGGTGAGAATTCTGACAGGCATGCAGGTAGGAAGCTACTATAAAATCTTGTTTTTTTATGACACAGAATTAAGTTAACTTATTGATTATAATGACAGTAAAAATTATTAACTTAGGTTTAGTTTTATTTACTTCAAGACAAGAAATTTAATAGTGAAATATATTGTTTCTATAGTACTCATGATTTTACACGACTTATAAAAAATGAGTGGTTAAGATATTTTTATATTGCAAATCCACAGAAAGTCAATTTTATCTGAATTTTCTTAAAGCCAAGAGGAAATATGCCTGCTAAAATAATTTGCATTTTGTCAAGACTTTTTTTTTTTTAGATGGATTCTCACTCTGTCACCCAGGCTGGAATTCAGTGGCATGATCTCAGCTCACTACAACCTCCATCTCCCAGGTTCGAGTAATTCTTCTTCCTCAGCTTCCTGAATAGCTGGGACTACAGGCGCCCGCCAACATGCCTGGCTAATTTTTGTATTTTTAGTAGAAACAGCATTTCACCGTGTTGGCCATACTGGTCTTGAACTCCTGACCTCATGATCCACCTGCCTGGGCCTCCCAAAGTGCTGGGATTACAGGCATGTGTCACCACACCCGGCCGCCAAGAAATATTTTTAAAACTATGGTTATATGTAATTTCTACAATTAAAAAAATATATAATAAAAATCTTTGTGATTTGAAAGACATGTATTTGAGTAAACTAGTTACAGTAAAAAGTAATTTATCAAATGTCTGGGAACAATTTTGAAGACATATGCAACATCTATATAAAGAAACTAGAGACTTTTGCAGAAGATCTTGATTTGAATAATCACATTTTGGGACTTAAAAATGCAACTATTCTAAAGATGTCATTTACTCTTAATTAAGATATAAATTTAATGAAATTCCAATAAGAATGCTAAGGAGAAACTTTTATTTTGAGGCATTCTAAAGTGAAGCTAGCATAATTAAAAGCATGTGTTATTGGCAACATGACAAAATACAAGTTTCAGTAAGGAGGCAAAATTACATGTAATAATTTGTTAGAGTAGCATGTAAAATCAGCAGAAATAAGTAGAATTTTTTTGTACCTCATATTGATATAAGAGGCTAAGCTGTTGGGAGAATATTGTATTCATATATAATTTCATTAGTCAAAATAAATTTTAATACATAAAATATTACATGTAAAAAACACTGTAAGAACACTAGACATTATATCAAGGTAAATATTCTTGAAATAAAGGCTACATGCTTTATAAAGGCAGAAACAAAATGTGGATAAAAATGGATGTGACTGGCTGGGGATGGTGGCTCACAACTTTAATCCCAGCACTTTGGGAGGCCAAGGAGGGCAGATCACGAGGTCAAGAGATTGAAACCATCTCGGCCAACGTGGTGAAAACCTTTCTCTACTAAAAATACAAAAATTAGCTGGGCGTGGTGGTACATACCTGTAATCCCAGCTACTCTGGAGGCTGAGGCAGGAGAATTGCCTGAACCCAGGAGGCGGAGGTTGCGGTGAGCCGAGATCGTGCCATTGCACTCCAGCCTGGCGCCTGGAGACAGAGTGAGACTCTGTTTCAAAAAAAAAAAAAAAAAAATGAATGTGACTGAAAAATAAAAAACTTCGAACACAAATAAACAGCAGACAAAAAAACATAGGAAGATCATCTGTGGCATATATCACTGGTAAGTCAATAATAAAACTGATATATATGAGGGATAATAAACAATGTTTAATAAGCAATGTTTTTCTGTAAGAAAGTGCTGGGCCGGGTGCGATGGCTCACACCTGTAATCCCAGCACTTTGGGAGTCCGAGGCGGGTGGATCACGAGGTCACGAGATCGAGACCATCCTGGTGAACATGGTGAAACCCCATCTCTACTAAAAATACAAAAATGAGCTGGGCATGGTGGCGCGTGCCTGTAATCCCAGCTACTCGGGAGGTTGAGGCAGGAGAATTGCCTGAACCCAGGAGGCAGAGGTTGTGGTGAGCCGAGATCACGCCATTGCACTCCAGCCTGGGTAACAAGAGTGAAACTCTGTCTCAAAAAAAAAGAAAGTGCTGGGACAAGTGCTAACAACACAGCTTTGACTTTGGGTAATTTAATTTCTCTGTGCTTCATTGCTGTTTTCAAATAATTACAGATTATAATAGCTATGTTGCAAGATTGATATACATACATATATGTATGTATGTGTGTGTATATATGTGTGTATATATATATATATACACACACACACACATACATACATACATACATATATAGTGTGTGTGTGTATATATGTCGCAGGATCCTTAGGCACCTGTGTCTGGACGAGGGGATTGTAGTGGTGCCCAGAAGCTTGGAGATGCTGGGAACCACAGAACCCCAAAGCTCTTAACCAATTATCATAAAGAAAGGACTTAAAGGAATGTGATCACACTTCTTTGAGTCCTTTAAAGGAGTTAATCAGAAATATCGCACTTTATTCCAAAAAAAGAGGAGAATATTGGCCAAAATATTTTGATTCTTTAAATGAATATATATAAAGCCATTTTATGCTAATTTTAAAATGTAAAATCAGGCAATATTTTAAATTATCACTGTATACATCTTCACAGCAAAAAACTGGGTGTCCAGATAATCTGCCAAGGAAGTAGCAATCTGCAACCAAGGCATTCCTTCAAAGAGAATTTTTGAAAAATATTTCTTTCCCTTGGGAAATGAGGAAAGATCTTAAATTTTTTAATAATGAAATCAAAGTGAAGCATAAAAGTTTAAGCAACATGTTCGCAGAAATAATGTAGAGAAAATCATATTTCTCAGAGTAGGATGTTTCAATATTTTTAGCCTGAAAAATAGCAGGTTTTTGCTTTTAAAGGCATCACTTTCTTTCTCAATAAGTATCATATTCTGTGTGTTTGAAATGTAGAAGAGGAAAACATATGACTTTCAAATAATTTTAAATCATAAAGTGTATGGGCTGGGCAGTCAATTAATGTACTTTTTAAACCTTATTAATGTATAGTAAATTATATAATATTAAAAGATTATTTTAACCTCCACATCTCTTAATATGTGAAGGTATACTGTTCTAAGTCACCTCAATGATAAATCTCAATTTGCATGAAGTGCTCATTACATAATATAAATAATAATATAGCATTCCTCATATCTATGAAAAAATAAAAAGAAAATTCATCATTATTTGTATTTAACTTCTACTGTATTGGCTGAACAATGTATGGACAAACACTTCAAAATGTTTGCCTACCAGGCTACTGGTTTATCACTTAAGCAGAGTTTTCTTATGGAAGAGTTCATGACCGTAACACATTCTCTTAATGTAATAACACATAATCCATGTTTTAGGTGTGAGAGATTACAACATATGCCTCATGTACTACATATGCAAAAATAAATGTTAAGGGTGTCAATGTGTTAACCCGTTTCAACTCACATGAATTTGTACTCCTTCAGGCATTTGCATTGTCCATCTGGTTTTCAGCAGTTCCTGATACAAGCCTTGTTTCTAGCTAAATCTTATTCAGCTAGAACAATGGAATATTATTCATATATATTTTGATTTCATGGGTGCATATTGAAACTCTTGTTTCATTCATCATTTGGTAAATATAAGAAAATAATCATATGTTTCAGGGCATAGCCAGTGGTACATGGCACCTCACTTTTACATTCTTTATTTGCAATTGGCCTGTGTAGTTTTACAGCAGTTCTAATTGAGTATGTTAGTCACTTCATTTTTAGATACGGTCATATGTGGGTAGTAGAGTAGCAGTCTCAAACAGGTGTTAAGAAACATACCACCTGTTACTAATCTTCTAACACTGATTTGTTACTGATGTAACGATAACAAATTGTTACATCAATAACAAATAACAATAACAAAACGAAAACTAAGCTACCCTCCTAACACTCTCCAGGGTGGCTTAGTTTTCATTCTTACCAACCAGTTCGTATAGTAAATTTGAGAGAGAATGTGTGCAATTGTTAATTTTATTTTTCTTGAACCTATGGCTAATCTGAATCTTGTGGTAGATTAATCTGGAGGGCAAAGCAGATATAATCATTTCAATGTTCCTTCACTGTGTGTTACAGACAGACACCTTTCTGACTCCAACAGTGGAGTGGAAGTTAGTGTGAAATATAAAAATTAAATACATATTTATAAATATATATTGAATGTTACACGTGTGTGTGTGTGTGTGCGCGCGCGCACGTGCGCAACAGTGTTCTTTTCTCTCGTTTTTTGGTGTTTTGATACAGAGTTTTACGCTGTTGCCCAGGCTGTAGTCCAGTCGTGTAACCATAGCTCACTGCAGACTTGATGATCCAGACTGAAGCAATCTTCCCACATAGCTGGGACTACAGGCGTGTGCCACTACAATGCTTAGCTATTTTTTTCTTTTTTGTAGAAATGGAAGTCTCACGATGCCAGTGTTGTTGTCAAGCAATCTTCCTGCTTGACCTCTCAAAGTGCTGAGATTACAGTAATAGTCATATGCCCAACCCTCTCTTTATTTTTCAGATCAACTTAACCCTAAAGTGAAAGTGCATTTCACCTGTTTTTTAATGTAAATTAAATTATGTGCCCAATGTATTCATTCAGTGTAGATGTGCATGGCAAGGGTACTTTATGGGATATTGTACAGTTGTGTCTTGTTGGCCAACAAAATACCAGAAAACAACAAAAACAAAGTTTTAAATAGACGTTAATTTTTAAATAGATGTCAATGTTTTCTCAATAAAAGGGGTATACACCCAAAGTATTATAAATCTTTCTCTCATAAAGACATATGTATGTATGTGTTTACTGAGGCACTGTTTGCAATAGCAAAGACTTGGAACCAACCCACATGCCCATCAATGATAGACTGGATAAAGAAAAATTTGGCACATATACCCCATGGAATACTATGCAGACATGAAAAAGGATGAGTTCATGCCCTTTGCTGGGACATGGATAAAGCTGGAAACCATCATTTGCAGCAAACTGATGCAAGAACAGAAAAACAAACACCACATGTTCTCACTCATAAGTGGATGTTGAACAATGAGAATACTTGGACACAGGAGGAGAACATCACACGGGGGGCCTAGCAGGGAGTGGGGGGTGAGGGGAGGAATTGCAGGGGTTGGGGGCCTAAGGGAGGGATAGCATTAGGAGAAATACCTAATGTAGATGACAGGGTGATGATGGATGCAGCAAATTACCATGGCACATATATACCTATGTAACAAGCTTGCATATTCTGCACATGTACCCCAGAACTTAAAGTATAATAATAGAAAAGAAAAATTTTTTTAAATTGTTCCAACCAGGTCATAGAGAAAAATAAAATAAAATAACAAAATAAATATAAAATATGACAGAGTTTTAATTTTATCCAAATAAATGATATTAGTACTTGCATTGGGCAATTTATATTTTTGTTAGGATCATCTTTTGAAGTGAAGAACATCTGGAAAATCATCAGCTCAAATGAAATTACTTTGTTTCCTTTCACCTGCAAATTTATGGACAATACCTGGGCCAGTTTATGCTATATTGATATTCTAAAATCATCTTTTCCTTTCTTTAAAGCTATATGATTCTCAGTCCTGACAGTAGAGCTCTGAACCACACTTGTAATCTTTTACCTCCAATTTACCCTTATTAATGTAGTTAAATTCAAGTTTTGTCCACTTTTTCACAATCCAATTTTAGCAACTTGTAACCTTTTATCTATTTTCTACTACTCCTTTATATATTCCACATGTTAAACATTGTAGTAGCATCTCTAGCATCAGTTTGTATTTGCTGTGTATGAAACCACTCCTGAAATTTAGTGGCTTAGAAGGAGGATTGACTTAGTTATATTTCTTCGGATTGGCTGTGCACCTTAACTGATCTGGATATGCTCTGTTGAGCATTTGTGTATGTATGTATGTGTCATACTTTAAGTTCTGGGGTACATGTGCATGTCGTGCAGGTTTGTTACGCAGGTATACACGTGCCATGGTGGTGGTTTGCTGCATCCATCTCCCCGGTGTCTACATTAAGTATTTCTCCTAATGCTATGCCTCCCAATACCCCCACCCCCTGCCATCCCTCACCTAACCCCTCTCTTCCCAGGCCCTGGTGTGTGATGTTCCCCTCCCTGTGTTCCTGTGTTCTCATTGTTAAGCACCCACTTATGAGTGAGAACATTGGGTATTTGGTTTTTTGTTCTTATATCAGTTTGCTGAGAATGATGGTTTCTGGTTTCATCCATGTCCCTGCAAAGGACAGTTGAGCATTTTGGATTCTTTTCTTCATCTGATGTCAGGTGGTAGATCAGCTGGTAGCTGAGATTTAGAATAGCCTCACTCACTTATCTGGCATTGGACATAGGATCTCAAAACTGAGACAGCTATATCTATTGTAGAAACAGTATGTAAATCTCTGCTAGTGTTACTTTTGCTAATATTCTTTTGGCCAAAGTGAGTTTGCATGGCTAACCTGGATACAAAGGTAGGAAATATAATAGATGATGCTAAATCTTGATGGAAGAGGAGGAATTTGTGAGCATTGCTGCAACTCACATCAAGTTACTGGTTAAATAACACTGAATGACTGTTTATCATAGACAGCTCCAAACTTTTAGGAATGACACATAAAGACCTTTTGTTTTGAGGCCCCCACTCAGCCATATCACACCCTCCAGAGGCTTGCGCTGTCCTCCACTTGTGCTCTGTCTAGCAAAGAGAGTTTAGGTTCCCCTGTAGGACCTAGTCTTCCATCAACGCCGTGTTCACACCTACTTCCTTTTCTGGATAACTGGCTCTTTTTGTTCTGGATCTTGTCCCTTTCTCCAAACCATCCTCTCTAAAGTTGCAATAATGCCTCCAGGAAAGGGGACTAACTTTACTTTCACAGATCTTTACATGAAAAACCACATATAATATTAGAGTTATTTTCTTACTTTAATATTTCTCTCAATGTTGCTTCACTGTAACAACATAAAATCTGAATTACAAAGTATTTAGGAGAGGGATGTTAATGTTATTTTATCTCTTTGTCCTTCCAGCCTAGAATAGTGCCTGTGGTATAAATAGAACTTACTGGGTTATTATTAATCCTGGGTATACTATAACCACAAAAGATTATATGATAGCTATGATTTATTTTCTTGAAATGAGGTTATATATGTTATAAATGCATTTCATTTATATAACTTATCCTGTCAAAACTGCACACTCCTTCAAGGGAAATGTACATATTTTTCTATGGGTTAATGTCATTTGGAAAGAAGGCAGATAATCTAACAATATATTTTGAATTGAGGGTAAAAATTTCCATCTTGAAAACTAAGATTATATGTTTAATATCAATTTAATTTCTATATTTTGTGGCAATTCACTATATTGGATTTTTAAAACTGTAAAAAGAATTTTATTGTTTTAGTTTTAAATATGGCACTTTTGCTCGATCAAATTTATAGAAGTTTATGGAGTTCAAACATTTGTGAAAACCCTAAGCATATTTGTTTAAAAACAAAAACAAATATGCAATAGAAAACATTTACAAAGCTGTTTATTTTACAATTTCTAGTTGCTTATGTCTAATTACAAGATTGATAAGAAAGCTCAGTTTATTTAAAGAAACAACTATAGTCTAGACATGTTGAATAAATGCTTGCTTTTGTAAAACTTTTATTTAAGTCCTTGACCCTATTTATTCCGCTAATGATTGTGAAAAATTTAGTTGCTTAGATCAACAACTTGTGAGGGGAAAAGGTAATAATGTATTTTGGTTGAGTGAACTTTGGGCTGTGAACTAACATAGACTTGACAAGGCCTCTGACTGTTTAACCATTCTCTGTTCATATTTATACTGCTGCCTTAGTCTCTCTTCTGCCCTTAAAACATTTGACTTTGAAACCTTCTCTTATGATGGATTATATAATTTATTTTGTATTATCTGCAGTAAATAATATGTCATCATAAACATAGGTATATGTCCCTACCACTCTAAAGTTTTCAGCAGTAAAATAAAGTTGTTGATCATGGATGTATTATTCAAATACATATAACAAAATATTTATTTAGTTCTTAGTTTTAATCCATAGTAGAAAGGTCAACTCCTAACAAATAATGCAAATAATATATGCTCTTCCTATTCAAAATATTGTAATCATACTGAGCAGTATCCATTTTGACAAGTTCAACAACTTAATTCTGGAGTTGGTTATAGTGAATTGTTTGTCTCAATTGGAAGTAAAAACACTTCCAAATCAATTGCAAGTTCAAGAATCTATATGAGCTACATTCAAACTCATATTTAAAAATCACTGTATTTTGTTCTGCTTTAGTACACATAGAATAAATTCAGAAGTCAAATATCACACATCTATAATGCCACAATTTAGGCTGATAAAAGGATGGTTTTTATTTTTTAAGTACCTTCCTCATGTCCTAAAAGAATTTTAGAATGCCATCTATCATAATCTACATTTTAATCAGACTAATACAAATACTCTCAAAATATTTTGTTAAAATCTTCATGTCTTTCTACCTCTCTAAAAAGGGATTCTGTATTAAAATGCTTCCTTAAAGTATACAATGAATATATATTATTTATATGACTTATCATATTGAAAGTCATACCAACCCAAATACATCGTTTCTAACTCGATGAAAATCCTGTCCTAAGTTTCTTTCACCCTAGAGAATGACTTTCCATTTCTAAGAGGTCTTTTACAGGAGACACAAATTGAATCTTGCAACTATCACATGGCCTCCATTTTAAGCAAAATCTTCTAAACTTAACCTTCAAAATGGTTTCAGATGAATCTAGCTGTTTGCATGCAATGTGGAGGGAAATTTACCTATTTAAAGATCTGTTTTGGAGTTTATTTATTTCAATTTGGAGTTGAAGAATAAAAAGCATTGAAAATCCACACATTACCTAGGAGATCAGGTTACATTATGAGCACACACACAAAAGTAAGAAAAAGGGGCTAACTTACACATGCAGTTCACATGAAGAGGTGACGTCTGACACCATTCAGAAAGCAACTGTTAGATGACCTAGACTCTAGCAATTCTAGGGAAAGAATTTTAAAAAGCATATTCCTCATGGCCCAGCTACCTCTTTGCCCCTCAGTGGTTCCTAATCTAGTTCCTGTCTGCTTTACTCACATATATGTGCTCTTATTTATTTTCCTCTGTTTGAAACTTATTCACATAGAGATTCTGGCTGTGGCCACAGATCCTCATGTGAATTTCAGTACTATCCATCTCAAGTTCCCAAGCCAACTAGTCAAAGGCCTGTCTTATGTTTACACTTAATCTAGAGATTCATTGTGAGCAAAGTCATAGGACTTCCTAGTGCAAAGGACAGCCGTGTATCCAGAGTATTTTCTATAAAATGAAAATCTGGGTACAGAAAATATTTAGAGACTTACAGATTTCTATGCCAGGCCAGAAATAACTATTTACCCTAATTATTATAATGTCTCTATTGTAATAATTGCCTATTCTGTTATGGGTATTAGGCAAAGTGCTCTAAATAACATTTTTCAAACACTACTCACTACATATAAGCTAGGTATAATCTCTGTTTTAGATTTAATGAAATCAATCAGAGTGATCAAACATATTGTCCAGACTTCATATAGTAATTGGAAACTAAATTGGAATTTTAGGCCAGGCACGGGGACTCACGCCTGTAATTCCAGTACTTTGGGAGGCTAAGGTGGGCAGATCACAAGGTCAAGAGATCTGGACCATCCTGGCCAACATGTTGAAACCCCGTCTCTACTAAAAAAAAATCAAAAATCAGCTGGGCGTGGTGGCAGGTGCCTCTAGTCCCAACCACTGGGGAGGCTGAGGCAGGAGACTCACTTGAACCTGGAAGGCAGAGGTTGCAGTGAGCTGAGAGGCCAGATGGAGCCACTGCATTCCAGCATGGCAACAGGGTGAGACTCTGTCTCAAAAGACAAAGAAAAGAAAAGAGAAACTAAGTTGGAATTTTAACACAGGTCTTTTTGCCCTTTCAAATTTGTATGTACTTTCTTCAGTTTACCACAATATGCATTTTTGGAATTTTCCCTAAATATGCAAATGAAAAATATATGGAAATCCTTAAAAATATGCTGAAACAAATTTTTCTATCACTTTAGCATGAGGAAAGATATATATTCTAAAAGAGATGAATGTTCAGAAAGTTAAACCATTAGGAAATATTTTAATATTCTGACTGATATATATTAAGAAGTAAAAAAGCGTAAAAGTTCATACTGTAGCATATAAAATTTATTGCAACATACAAATCCTGAAAATAAGACAGAAATTGCTTAGAGGTAGTCTTATGAAGCTCCTATATTATATATGTGATGCTCTTGTGATTTTTAAATTCATGCCTTGAGTTATAAAATAGTCATAAGTGAAGTGTGTATGTTATTAAATTTTCTAATACATGCTACTACCTCAAACCTGAATTTTTTTCCTCTGTCCTGCAAAGTGGTCTTAATTTAAAATTATTTTCTCACCTCTTCTTCTTTCCTCCCTCTCTCCCTCTTTCTTGACTTTTATTTCAGTTGTTTGAAATCTTGAATTTCTTTTTATTTATTATTTGTGTAAGTTAATGGGATACAGCAAAATTTTGCTACACTTCTTTCAGTGCATCCATCATCTGAATAATGTACACTGTACCCATTAAGTAATTTCTCTTCATCCAGTCCCCAACCTGTCTACCCTTCTGAGTCTCCACTGTCTATCATTCCATATTCTGTGTCCATGTGCACACATTATTTAGCTTCCACTTGTGAGAACACTTAGTATTTGTCTTTCTGTTTCTGAGTTGCTTCACTTGAGAATGACCTCGAGTTCCATCTACGTAGCTGCAGAAGACATGAATTCATCCTTTTGATGGCTTAATCATATTCCATTTTGTAGATATATCACATTTTATTCATTCATCAGTTGATGGACACTTAGGGTGATTCCATATCATTGCTATTATGAATAGTTCTGTAATAAACATAGAAGTGTATGTTTCTTTTCAGTATAATGATTTCTTTCCTTTTTGATAAATACCTAGAAGTGGAACTACTGGATTGAAAGGTGGCTCTATTTTTAGTCATTTGAGAAATCTCCAAACTGGTTTCCATAGAGGTTGTACTAATTTAGAATCCCATCCACACTCTATAAGCATTCTCTTTTCTTTACATTCTTGACATCTATTATTTTTTGCCATATAATAATACTCATTCAGACTAGGCTAGGATGCTATATAATTATGCTTTTAATTAACATTTCTCTGATGATTAATATTGCTACACATTTTTTCCACAGGCTTCTTGGCTTTTTCTATAAATTCTTTTGAAAAGTGTTTATTCAAGTTGTTTGCCCACTTTTTACTGGAATTATTTTTATGGTTCATCAGTTGTTTGAGTTCCTTGTATATTCTGAGTATTAATCACCTGTCAGATGCATAGTCAAACAATTTTCCATTGATATATATTCCCTTACATTCTTCATTTTCTGTGTTATAGTTCTGGAGCTATGACTAAAATTTCTCCTCTATTCTACTGAAAGTTTTTCTTTTTGTATGATTTGTATTCATATTTCCTAGGAAATAGTTTTTGCTTTTTAAAATATTATTTGTTGTTTATATTATCTATGAGGAAATGCATACATCCAATTGCCTAATTTAGTCATTCTACAATGTATACATATATCAAAATATCATTTATATACCATAAATATTTACAATCTATACTTGTTAATTAAAAATATAAATTAAAAATCTGAATTTGGAACACTGATTTGTGCATGCCTGTGTATGTATGATTAAATTATAGTGTCTTACAGATCTCATGAACTCCAAATTTTATTTTGAAATAAATTAATTAGCTTTATATTTATGCTTTTATGTTTTATCTTCCATTTATTTTAATATTGTTCTGATAAAATGACACATTTAAGGTTGGAATATATTAATTATGGATCTTAAAATATCATAAAATCATTAATTCATTTTGCATGCTGTGGTAACAAATGAACCAAATATCTCCAGAAGCACAGTACATTTTGATTAAATAGATTAAATATTTTTAGAATTTTATAATGTAAGCAACAATACAACTATTATATTGTACTTTTAGTTGCTTTACAAAATATTGTCTAAAAGCAAAAGGAGGTACATATTACAAATAAAACTCATCTTTTTGGATTTTACGAGCAAGCTAATTGCTATTATGCAATAGAGTTTAAAGTCAGGATAAATATGCAGCATTGACTGCGTTCAACTCCTGTTAGAGCTGTTTCACATTACTCCTGTCTGTCATTGATGGAGTAGTTGGCTAGCACTTCAGTATTTATGGCCAAACTCATTGGCAAGAGCATGGCATTGACAGTTAAGTGTGTTTTTTAGTGACTTCTGTGCTCATCCATGTCAACCACGTCTGTTTTTAAATCACAGTTTTTACATTTTTAAGGAATTTGAGTGATTTGTACAAACTCAAAAATATTTTATTTCTATAAATAACTTCCATCCTCTTTATTTGATTTTACATATCACACACATGCCACCATCACTGTCACCACCACCACCACTAGAAATCCAAATAATTTTTGGATTTTAGTTTATCTAATTTAAACTTTCTCTATGATTTACTAATTAAATATTTACTAGGTAACTTATCTGTGAAATGCTTCTAATAAACTATAGTCACTCATTTTTCACTAAAAGCAATTTTGAATAAAGCTATTGTATCAAATGTTTTAAATACTTAAACAATTGCATGTTACCATCACTGTAAATATAGCTATTATATAAACAGATTTCTCCAGAGCTAGATTCTTTGGTACATATGAATTTGATGTACATTTAATAAATAAATCTGAAGAAATTAATAAAATATTAGTTTTGACAATAATCTGTTTCATAGCTATACCAAGGTGAACCTCCGTCTACTAATTCCCAAAATAGTATTGTTATAATGCCATCCCATTATCAATACTATATAGTGTTAAAGGGAATTATTTTACATATCAAATAAAAAAATTGTTAAAATTGCAAATAGTGTTAAAATTGTAAGAAGTAGACTCCTATACAATGTTTAAAACAGAAGTGAAAGCTGCATATTTTGATTAAGAAAAATTAAATATGGAAATTCCCATGCAATTATGTCACTGCACAACTGCAAATTAATTTGCTTGTTTTATATATGTTAGTTGCTTTTGCCCTTAAAAATAATAAGTATGTGAATGTCAATTTTTGTATTTTAGATTCTGCAATCTCAATCTCATAATATATTGTGAAATGATTTAAGATAGTTATATTTCTATTTAAGATTTAAAACCTGTTGTGATTAGTACTATTCAAGTACCAATAATGGAAATCAACAAAAATCAGCTTAAAGTAAAGCAGCACAGGATTTGTATAAGTATTTTAAATGGAAAAGTACAGTTGCACCTAAAAAGTGAACTAGAATCAGAAGATGAAAAAGTATCTTTTTGCCTTTATATATTTTTTCTTAAATATCTTACTCTTTTCTATTAGAAGATTTGTTTCCAATATAGTTCAGAAAGTGTTATATGGCTTTTCCTATCTCCTAGATTCCTATTTGTAACAAAAAAGAAAACATTTATGAAAATTTTGATGTTGAATTCTTTATGGAAGCTTTTGGAAATGTAATAGAAGGTTTAGAAAGCAAGCACAGAAAATGTTTTTTTTTCTGTTTGTCTTGTTTTCTGATACACAGTAAAGGCAAAAGCAGGGCTATCCCACTGACTGGCTCTCACTGCCAGCTACTGTTTAATACTGGATTCTATACCTTGCATTCTCATACCGTCAGTAGCCAGTTCTGGATACTGCCATTTTTCTGTGGCACTTTGCTTCTGGGAATGGGTGTGACAACCTTGCCATTACAATAATCCTTAGTTCCAGGTTCAAAAGCCTTCTTACCTTTCTCCTAATGTTTTAGCACCACGAATTTAATAGGTGTAGCTGAGCTTCTCATAGAGCAGACCAAAAACACACATTTTTCACTCTTAGGAGTACAATGTAGGCTCCTTTTCCCACAGAGATGTCCAATATGTGTCAATATTTCATCAAGAAAAAGGCCGAACTAATCCTCACAGATGAAGTGATGACCTCTCTGCCTCTAATACCTTGTTCTTATGATAGATGCCCAAATGGAGAAACTTTAAAATACATCCAGCCTTTCTCAAAGGGTCCAAAATCTCAAGCTATTCAATAATCAACTTAAAGTTCAAAATCTTATCTAAGTATCAGATTAGATACCCCAAATCTAATCATTCTCAATCTTCTCAATCACGTTTGGATAGGTCTATGGGTGTGTTCTGTACTGGGACAAAATTTGTCTCCACTTGTGGATCTGCAAAACTAGAAAATAAGTTGCCACTTCCAAAATATAGTGATGAGGCAGGCATAGAATGAAGTTATACCCAAAATGAAAAAATAGAAGAAAGAAGTCACTTAACTAAAGCAATTTTAAATTCCAGCAGGAAACAATTTATTAAGTTACAAGGCCCAGAAATAATCCCTAGGTTGGCTGGGCACCATGGCTCATGCCTGTATTACCAGCACTTTGGGAGGCCAAGAGGGGTGGATCATGAGGTCAGAAGTTCCAGACTATCCTGTCCAACAGAGTGAAACCCTGTCTCTACTAAAAATTACAAAAATTAGCTGAGCAGGGTGGCAGGTGCCTGTAATCCCAGCAACTCAGGAGGCTGAGGCAGGAGAATCCCTTCAAACTGGAAATTGAAGGTCACAGTGAGCCAAGATCATACCATTGCACTCCAGCCTGGGCAAAAGACCGAAACTCACCTAAAAAAAAAAAGAGAGAGAGAGAGAAAGAAAGAACCCTTAGCTTAATGTTCTGTCCTTTGGGCCCACAAGGAATATAAGGACTAGTATTGTACAGGGAGAACAGATCCCAGAGAGAAATTGTTATGATTTAGAAGATACCTTAGAACATGACTACAGCAAACAAATAGTTGGTGAACTTTAAAAATGTTCTAAAAACTATATTGGATGCTCTAAATTTGTCTTACCAGAGAAAATGTTAATAAAGCATACAAGTTGAATGTCTTTCACATGTAGACCTGTTTACAAACTACAGAATCAGTGCATTTATAAAAATTCTGTATACGTGTGAGATACCAAGAACAGGAGATTAGTGAAAAACTAAAAATAAACCCAACATATCTAGGGTGTTCAGATGCCAAGGATGAAGAGTTTTCCACTGAACTACCCTGTCCTCAGTGTCACCCTGGCCTGCCTTCTGCTAGAATTCTTCTTGAGTTGGCCTAGCTAGAATTCCACTTATCCCTGATGTTTCGTCTTAGTAATTTTTCATCAGCTGACCCCTAACCCCACTCCTTGACTCTAAATATCCCTTTAAATGTCCCCGGTTTTTGTTGGAGTCATAGTTCAGTCCAACATCTCTTTTCCTCTGTAAAACCCAAATATAGTTGTCTCTAAACATAGCTCCGTGGCCCACCTTGAGTAAAGTCTGCCTTACTATCTTTAATGAGTGTCAGGAATATCTTCTTCTTTAAACAAAGGTATTTCCTAAAATAATGACTTTTTAAAAAATTTTTCCCAGATTTATCTTTTTTAAAATAAAATATATTCCTTTCCTTCTATTTAAAAACCACTAATGTCTATGTGCCTTTATAAAGTGACAAATAGAGTCTCCTGTAGTGAAAAGAACTTAAGCCACCAAATAGTGTGTCAAACTCTGATTTTCTTGTAACTTTGCCTTTGCAAGACTACCTAGTTAATGATATGAAAAACAAAAAAAAAAATGTTCCACTTCCCCGTTTTATGCTGGGTGAAGTGAAACACTTCACTGCACTTAACACCCAACAGCATGTCAAATTCTTTTGAGATAAACTGCAAACCATTAACTGATCTCTTCTATTTTTTCTTGACAAAGCTTGAATCAAAAACAATTTCTTGATACATTCTACTTTTCTGATAGGAGAGACAAGTTTTTTCCATCAAAATAATTTTGGGAGTACAGATGCAAAACTGCCATTGTCTAGCATATTATCTGTTTACTTTTGTTTGTTTTGTTTATTTTGGCGTCTAATAATACTAAGCATTATGGTTCATTTAGCACATGATGCATAGCAGGAGCTACATTAAATATTTGCTGTTTTCCTCTATAAAGAATGTAATTTTAGGGAAGGCAAAAGTTTTCCTCTACTCTTTTAGGTTTTTTTAAATTTAATGGATAGTCCTGAGTACTAAAATGCCATAAGACAAATCAATAAGAGAAAAGCATTCAAATTGGCTTAATACAAGTTTTACCAGCACATGAACCTTCATAAGGAAATGAAGACAAAGAGAAACAATTAGAGTTGAATACTTATAAACTGAATTGCACAAAATAGTAAATTATGAAAATGTGACAAGGAGAAGGGGCTTGGGCAAATGTACTAATTGGCTGGAGAAGTAGCTAGGAAGATAAGGGTTAGTAACAAGCTTGTTTGTACAGATTTTCCAGGGTCTCAACTTATGATGACACAAATAGCACTTTTCTTCCCATATAGGGATGACAGCTTTCACATGGGAATTTTATTTCCTGCTTTTAAGAAACAAAAGGAAGTTCAGGGTAATCTTGCATCTACTGTTTTTCCAGAAACTTAAACTCAGCATACCAAAATGGTATATCTTTTTTTTTTTTTTTTTTTGTGAGACAGAGTTTCACTCTTGTTACCCAGGCTGGAGTGCAATGGCTCAATCTCGGCTCACCACAACGTCCGCCTCCTGGGTTCAAGCAATTCTCCTGCCTTAGCCTCCCAAGTAGCTGGGACTACAGGCATGTGCCACCATTCCCAGCAAATTTTTTGTATTTTTAGTAGAGACGGGGTTTCACCATGTTGACCAGGATGGTCTCGATCTTTTAACCTCGTGATCCACCCACCTCGGCCTCCCAAAGTGCTGGGATTACAGGCTTGAGCCACCGTGCCCGGCCCAAAATGGTATACCTTGACCTGACATGCTCTTGACTCTGCATAATGTTATCTTCCATTGTCAGATGAAAAAATTGGGACTGAGAAAATAATTTACATAAAGCCATACTGTTGCTAATGGCAATCAAATATAAAATATTATGTTTCACAGGCTTCAAAGTATGTGATCCTTCCATTATAATCCATGGCCTTTGTGGCAATGGATAATTACCAGAAATAGACTGTTTATCCGTATTTTCACCTCCATTTATTTTTCACAGTATAAATTAAAGCTAAGAGTGAACTTTTAAGGGGTGAATGGAAGGGTCATTCTTTTGGATCATTAATTTGTATTTTTTGTACAGCAGAAAAACTGTAACCTTTGCCTTGGGGCATAGTAAAATCACTAAATGCAGTCATGAAAATATAATCAATTGTAGTTTTGTGACTCTTGGTCATTTTCCAGTAGCCAGATCGTAACCCTAGTCTGTAGACATGAAAATTATTCAACGCTCTGACAAGGCACTAATGGGAAGCGATTGCAAAATACTCCTCAAGGACTGAAAGACCTGAAAGTAGATTGCCCTGGAATGTTTTTGCGTTGGAGCAGGTGATTCCTTAGCTAATTAACTTCACTGTCTCTAAATATCATGGGTTTCTAGCTACCATTTGCAGCTACTGTTATTCTCTACAGTCCTTTCAATATTTCTGTGACAAAACTCTGTTCCATTGTTTTCCTCTTGAGCTTTTTACAACTTACCCAAGAGGTAATGGCATACTGCTTTATGCACATGAGAATGCATAGGTCCCCAAAATCAGTTCACACAGTGCCCTGTTTTGGCTGAGTCTGGGACAGAAGCATTTCTACCAATGCACAATGGTCATATTTGGGGGTCACCTCAATCCCCAGATAAATCAGAAACCCTTGGTTTAATTTAATAGCATGTTTTGTCTGCCACCTCCCTGACATAGTTTCTATACTCCTATATTTCAGCTTGGTTTCTACTTATTAGTTTTTCCTTAGGTTGGCGTTTTACAATTAGTCCTTTCTCATTTTTGCAATTATTTTATGTATAAAACAAATCTAACATAGTTGTTTTAAGTAAAAGACAGTCATAGTAAAAGAAAAACCACCTTTTGAAAACATAGGTACTTAAATAATCAAATTTAATGGAAAAACACCCAGTATAATACAAAGTTTATCAATAAATTTTATATACGTATATTTATATGCATAAATATATATATATATACACACACATATATATATATATATATATATATATATACACACACACACATATATATTTATATATGTATATATACAAGCATAGTATTTACCTAACAGGGTTAGGTAAATGAGGTTTAAATGACATAACTTACAAAAATCTCTATATCTAAAATAAGACTTTAAAAGTGTTATTATATTCATGATTATTTCAAAAATTATGTCGACTATCTAAATTAGCAGCCACATATTGGCATTCTTAAGTCAAGAAACCACAGGCATTGTGTAGATAATGAAAACCTTTCAAGAACCCCTTGGTTTGAAAAAAATCTTTTTCGCTGTTGTTTATGAAAATCAATAGCAACATCAGGAAGTCATGTTTTCAAGATCAAGATACTTCATGCTTAAAGTTCTTGTTCTCTTTAACTTCCATTTTCTGAATCAATCTATTGGAAAGCAAATATTTTTCATCAAATCACTCAGTCAGCCACCATAAAATACAGCAATTACAGATCCTCAATCAAGAGACGTAGTTTATCTTATTGCAACTATCCAGGATGTCAATTATTAAGTATATACTGTTTTATTCTAGCATTTGTTATTGAAATAGTTGGGGTTAAAAAATTATTAAAATTTTCTGATTTTGAAAGTAACACAAGTGCTAGGTCAAAACAGAAAATGTATATATATGTATAAAATACATTTAAAATATCTGTTTTCATGAGAGTTAGTTTTAGCATTTTTCATACATTTCTTCTTGAGCATATTTTAATAGATATTTAAATAAAATTTTTTCTCTAACTTCAGTTAAAAATTTTAAATAATATATTAAATGTTAGTCTCATTTCATAAAAATAAAAGTATGTTTTTAACAACTATCCTCTTCCTTTGCAATGTCAGTCTCATCTATGGAAAGAAACAAAAATGTAATGTGACAAATTTGGGAGCGTTTTTAACATTTAACTTTGAGTCTTCATGCTGTTCACGGTTAAGAGGAAACTTTATCCAAGTATTGTAATCAGAGTGTCCATAAACGGAGAAGTGGACCAACATAAATGACATGGTTGGAAGAAAATGAAAGCAATCAGTTCAACATAATAAGCAAAAGCCTGAGCCTTAAAGCTAAGTGGGAATTTAGTTTCACCTTCTACTCAAGGAAGTATAATGGCTAAACTGCTTGGCATCTCTGAGACTCAGTTTCCTCATAGTAAAATAGGAATAATAATAGGAGCTAACTAAATAAAATTTTAAGAGATTTAAATGTTACTTTATGTATATACTCAATGAACTTTAGTCATTATTTTTTATCATACTTGAATGCTGTCAAATTAGTTATTTATTCAAAATTAATAAATCAGGCAGGTTTTCTGATAGCCTGCAGTTCCAATTGGCTGGAAAGCTACAAATGTCTAAAAAAGAAAAAGAAAAACAGGCCTAATAAAAACTTCTATAAATCATGATAGAGTTTTATCCTAGATTTTTCTCTTTGAGAGATTTTATACTTTTAGGGAGAGGGACTGCTATATTTCAACATCATAAGGCATTCTGCATCATATCCTATGTCAAATTAATAATTTAAATGTGTTGAGTATTATGTGTCCAAAAATTATTTGTAGGTTTTAAATAATATATTTAAATCAGGAAATTTTAAATATACTAAGGTTTGATAAATTTTATATAATTCATAATACAGTACTTTCATTTATGTCTATTTAACATAGGTTGCAAATTGTTTCACAATGTATTCCTACTTTTATATACTTTAAAGTTAGAAACATTGGCAATCATCTTGTTAATTTGCTTTCTGTGAATAAAACTATTATCATAATACTTATTTTCTCTGTTTTGATAGTTTTAGTGACATCCACTTTAAAACTAATTTTAAGTAAAAATGAATAAGAGTTTCCTCTTAGCTCTTTAGAAAATCACTTTGATCACCACATTGCTGCAAATATTATAACATTGACTTTGGCTGTACTGAACAATTCAATAGATTCATGAATATAAATCAGTTATTTAATGCTTGCTTAGCAGGTAGTAAATACATATATATGTTTATATATTAGTTTGCAAACTTCAAGTCCATATCTTATTACATTTTTCAGATAATCCCATCTCTATTTACATAATCACAGTTTAGTCATTTATTTTGTTTGTACATGACCTAATCACATGTTTATAAAGAAAAGCTGTTCAACCATTTCAAATTTGTATTTTTCTTCACAGGATACAAACTGCAATATCAAGTTGATTATTATAGTAAGTATTATAGCTACAGTCAGTATCCCAGGCTCTTCAATCATCACTTGCTTTTATAACTTCACAAAATATGATGGTACTACTATCATTATTAATGAATGTGCAGACCCCTCTGCTAGGAATGGTGTATTTTCAGTACTTTGTTATTGACTAATTTATTTCTTTTTGTAACTTATTTTCTTCTCCCGTCTAATTTCTATTTTTGCTTACATCTTAGCATTTTATCTCTAGGTATTACATTTAACAAAACATATCATTTATTTTCTAGCATAAATACTGGATAAATGAGCTTCAATTTGCATTTCAAAAGGAAAAAATGCAGCAAGATAGAAACCCACTTTATTAGAAATGTTTTAATTTATTCTTTATCAAAATACTTCTTTTCCTAATATCCCAAAAGGCCTTGGTGCTTGCTAGTAAAAACTACATCCTTTACATTTAGAGTATGCCCCATTATTTTTTAACTTTTATAAACTCATGAATACCTTTACAAAAATGAAATATTATTTCTTCTCTTAATTTTAAAATCAAAATATAATTTTTCCTGAATTAAATCAAGACAATCAGACTAGCCTTAGTGTGCTTTTAAACATAGTTTTTAATTGTTTAAACTTTTCTATTAGGGAAAACCATTGTAAGATACCTGTGTTATTTTTATGTTGAATGCATCAGCTAAACCGAGGTTTCAGAAAACTCAGCAGAATATATATATCTATTAAGTTATGTGAACTCTCTGATGGGTTAAAAATTATGAAGAAGAGAATACAGGGTGAAACGGGAGACAATAACAGGAAGTAAGGTCATGATGGTCAAATATGTTTTCAAATTCAAGGTCAGTGTTTAATAAAATGAGAAGAGACATCCCTATAGCATCATAGCATAATCATGAATTTCCTAATATATCTTTATCACTTATCAAATGGAATTTTAAAATGCCTTTAGAATTCCAATTATAGGAGACTACTTCATTGGTTTTCTGCCCCTAAAAGACCCCCATATATTAAAAAATCCTAATTCCTAATTTGTAAGTTATAAGTTATGATTCTTTTTTGTAACCACATTTCTTAAGACACTGTCAGTGCTATCCATTATAATTCAACCCAAATGTAGCATCCACCATTGATCATTTACCTGCTTATAGCAGGGAGTTGATGATTTCAACCTTCTCACTCTTTAAATATTTGATTTGTATAACTCACAAGGTAACCATAAGTCAATGCTTTGTAGGACTGATACTTATATATGTGTATGAATATATTATTCTCCTATTATAGTCTAAAATATGAGCCTAAACACTAAGCAGGTATTTATGTCATCCCCACTCGTAGCACAGATTTCAGTGCCCTAAATATGGTACATTCTCAGTAAGTATCCTTAAGCTTAATAGATTTTTAACTGCACTATAATCCTAAACTACCAAATTGGAAAATGTGTACTTTAAAGATTGTAGTTGAAAGGAAGATATTTCCACAAATATTTCCAGAGGATAATTATGTGGTAGTTATTTTCCTTCTCCACAAGCAAGTCACACTAAAGAAAAACTTTAGTGCCCTGCTGTTTTTTCAGTCTTTTATAAATCTTTCCTAATTTAAGAATAATCAGGTCCATTCTAATTTAAGAATTGGATAATCCAGTCTTCATATCAGTCTCTGATTTCAATATCATTCTAGAAAATGGGGAAAAAATTAAATAATATAAAGGTTTTCAGTGTTCAAACCTAAGGGGATTGTTCTCTTAGGAGAAAAACTAAGTACCAATCCCTTTCTAGATTAGAAGCAATATGTGGAATCTGAAAGGAAAAGAAATGGTATGGGACTCAAAAGGTTTTTTGGAATCTGTAATAATTTATAAATGAATTTAAAAGGTGTAGATACTATATCCACAGCTATGAAATGAAAAAATTAGATTATGATTGGCCAAACCCATTGAGGGTTTAAATGACTACAAGATCCTCAAGTTTATTTTGCCAAGTTCCTAACTCCATGAGGAGAGAAGCGATAAATTGATTTGTTTATTTTATATTGACTGAAGTGCTTTACAAATGGTAAGCACTCATAACAATAAATGTGTTATGAGCAAATGAATCAACTGAAGTACAGTGTTCCTGCAACAGAAAACTAACAATGCTAAGATGATATAAAATTCTATGTCTTAAAGGATGATTCCTCTATTCTGTTTTCTCCATTTTACCATATCAGTACATCCATTTTGGGCTTTGAAATGATATAGTGAAAATAAATATCAAAGGAGACAATCAGGAAAATTCTGGTTTGTATTTAAACCACATTTTAAATTGTTATGCTTTCATATTTTTGGAGATCAAATAATGAAAATTACAAATAAGCCAAAATGCATGCTGAACAAATTGAAAAATAAATAAATAAATGGCAATGTTTAATATTTTTATTTCATTGTTTTCTCTTATAAATAGCTACATTTAAAGCAAACTTGAAATCAATAACCAAGTTTAGACTCAAAACATTCTGTGTGGGCAGTGGTTCACACCTGTAATCCCAGCTTTTTGGGAGGCTGAGATGGGTGGATCATGTGAGGTTAGGCATTCAAGACCAGCCTGGCCAACTTGGTGAAACCCCATCTCTACTAAAAATACAAAAATTAGCCAGGCATGGTGGTGGGTCCCTGTAATCCCAGGTACTTAGGAGGCTGAGGCAGAAGAATGGCTTGAACCCAGAAGGTGGAGGTTAGAGTGAGAAGGTGGAGATCACGCCACTGCATTCTCCAGCCTGGATGACAGAGTGAGACACTGTCTCAAACACATGGGGACACACACACACACACACACACACACACACAGGTTTGCCATTTTCTGCCACATAAAATTAAAAAGACATTATATACTTAGCAACCTTGAGCTGTAGCATGAATTAGTGTTTTGTATTCTTTCATAAGATAGTCAGGTACATTCATAAAGAGGCTCAGTAAAAAAACAAAACGTATTTTACTCAGGTTCTAGAGACAGGAAGTAAGACATGCCATACAGGGCCACATGGTGAAGACACCAGGATGGTCATGAGACAGAAGACAGGAGTGAGGGGAAGATTTCAGCCACTACCATACTAAGGTTTCCAGCATGAAGGTAAGACAGGAAAGGGTGAACAGTTTAGGATTTGCTGATTTGAATAATTTTGGTTGTCTTGGTTTATAGGAATGGTACTTAGTTCCCTGGTTCCTGAACCTGAGATAATTATGGTAGAGGAATACTGCATCCTGAGGTACTCTGCCCAGATAAAGTAGGCATGGCTCCGGATTGATTAGTTTGCTATCAAAGAAAAGCTCCAGGCTGGGCCCTTTGTTATCTTTTAAAAATTGATAATTCCAGGACAGGGCAGTCTCTCTCCAGCCAGAAAAATTTAAGATGTCAAAATATAATAATATACAGAAAATTTTAAAAATTTACAATGTAGTCAATAATTAGAAGTGTTTGATTTATCTGTGGAAGTTTCATAATATTTGCTTGTTAACTTGCATGAGTCATTGAAGATATTTGGTTAGCACAAAATCATTACTAGTCTATATTAGGAAACATTTTATAGGTGAGATAATGTAGATATGAAGAGCTATGGATCTCTGCTAATGAAACAGATAAAATTGGTCACTGATATAATAGGTAATTTAATACAGTATTACCACTCATCTGTGGCATAGACAAGATGCATTCTAATTTAAGTGCTCATATATTTCAAAAATGGAATAATGTTACTTAAGCAGAATAAATACGTGTTATACAATCCTTTTTAAGAATTATAATTAGGTATAAGATTAACTTGGTAAAATTTCTTTGTTTTTCTGCACACACAAAAATACTTGGTTGAATAAATCCTAATTTAGATTTTTTTTTTAGGAATTAGGGTATAGCATTCTGAGAATATAATATTCCAGTGTTTTTGTAATAAAAAATAGTCCACTTGCTTCATAATGGCATGAATATAGCTCTATAATCAGATAGATTTTTAAGATAGATAGATAACTATATATATAGATTTCTTCTCGTCTTGTCCTCTAATAATATTTTGTTTTGAAACAGCTTGTTCTTTGTAACTCAAGTTTATGGTCTCTATCTTAAATAGAATAATTAGTTTGGCATTCAGTTTGTTTCAAATAGTATCATAACCAAGAATTAAAAAGCTGAAAAAGATTAATGAATATTAAAGATAATGCAAACTCTTATTTTTTTTACTTTTAAAATATTGCTTTAATTTTATTTTATTGTTTCAAGTAGCCATGAGAACACACGTTAGTTTCTTTGTGGTTGGATTATAATGTGGCACACTTGATATAGCTGTGATGAGATTGGTCAACGTTTTGTCAATGAGTAATGTACATTTTGGAAAGAGTACTGTACATAGGTCTTATCTGTCGATAAGAAAATTAGCCCAGCGATAGAATTCGATAAATTAAGATATCCTGTATTTATTCAAATGACAAAAAAAAGCAAAGCAGTATAGTTCATATATAATAACATATAGAAAAAATTATGTTCACATTTTACTGTCTCTTTCTCAGGGCATGGTCTTAGAACGTGAAGAATTTTCAGGTAGTTTAGGTATCATCAGAGTGTAAATACAACACTTTAAAGAAAGCTCATGCTCTTTTGGACCTATATTGTTCACTTTATTGGAATTAATTTGTCCTATATTTGAGGCAATCTCTACAGACATAAGTATGAGAAATTAATATACAAACAAATATCTTTAGTAAATGTTATTAAATCAGGATACCTGTTTGGCAGAAGGAATAACAATCAAAATATAAAAAATAAAGTGAAAAATTACTATTGAAAATGTCTTCAAGAAATGTTTGGTAATAAAGGACTCCACAAACCATGATGTTTCAAATAAAATTTTAGGTTAAAAATGGTCTTCATGTTCTGAGACAATATGACCTTGTCTATGACCAAGTTGAAGGACTGTTTTTGCTGGAGAGCTGACAAATGTTCCAGAGTTACTGCATAGCATCCTATTTTAGGCAGAGGAAATGAATAATACTATTTTAGACAGGTTTTAAACCTTTGTTTTTCTCTCCTACAGGGCCTTTGTAAAATATGCATAGTATCTTAGGGTATTATTTTATGCACATTTATTACGAATGCCCAAATTCTTTAACCTAAGAATCTTCTTTTGCACTTCAATGCATATAAACAAATATATATATAATAAAATGCATGAAGCATGAAATAATTTTCTATATTTAGAGTGTTGAGAGCATTCCATTGTTCAATATAAGAAAACATTTTCTCTGAGAGGAGAGAATAATAATAATTGTTTGTCATTCAAGTATGAACTGACTTGTGCAATTAGTATCAGGAGTACGACACAATCAATGCATTTAGCATTTAATTTACTAACAGTTACTTTTGTAGTGTCCCGTATACTGCTCCTCCTCTACCTACTTCTCCATTTTCTCCTCCACCTCTTCCTCCTTCGCCCCTTCCTCTTCTCCTCCTTCCTCCTTCTCTTCTTCTTTATCAACTTAGTATAGACACAATTTGCATAACAATTACATAGAGAAATAGTAAGATTCAATAGTACAGTTTAGTTCGTTTTTACCAAATGCATATATGGCTGTCAGCAACACCAAAAAGATACTAAGAACTTTTCAGTGGCTACGAAACTGCCAAACCCTCTTGTGAAATACGGTACATGTATTAGCTCGTTTTCACACTGCTGCAACGATACTACCTGAGACTGAGCATAAAGGAAAGAGGTTCAGTTGACTCTCAGTTCCACACGAGGCTCAGGAGGCCTAAGGAAACCTATGATCCCTGCCGGAAGGGGAGAGGGAAGCAGGCTCCTCCTTCCAGGTGGCAGGAGAGAGAAAGCGTGCAACGCAGAAGCTGCCAAACGCTTTCAAAACCATGCAATCTCGTGAGAAGTCACTATCACGAGAACAGCATGGGAAAAACCAGCCCCATGATCCAATGACCTCCACTCGGTCTCTCTCTTGACACATGGGGATTAAATTTTCAACTAACATTTGCCCAGGGACACAGCCAAACCGCAGTAGTATATATGACAATTTTGATAGCAGAGAAGCAGTGTTAAAATTGCTCCTTATTCTCAATGCAACTTGATGTTTCCACTCTCTAAATCTTACCGTTCTAAGGGCTGTGTAAACATTATCACATCATAGTTTGGACTTATTTTCCCTAATAATATATGATACTCAGTTTCTTTTCTTGTGTTTACTGGCCATTCATATATCTTATATATCATTCTTTGTGAAGAATCGAGTCTACCTTGACTATTTGCAGTTGAGTTGTTTATGCATTTTTCTTCTCATTATTAACATTTATATCCACATACATATTAGGAGTGCTGAACTCAGAACTAAAATAGTTCATTTGTTGAGTTATTTTAGTTCTATTAGAATTTCCTTCGAGTACTTTGAGTTCTGTTATAAAGTAAAAACATATTGAGAATTTCTATATTTTTGAAAAGACCATTTCATCATTATGAAATTCTCCTTGTTATGGGCTGAAAACTGTATTTCAAAACAAAACACTGAAGTCTTAATACCAAGTACCTCACAATCTGACCTTTCTTTGAAATCTGGTATTTAAAGAAATAATCACATAAAAATGAGGTCCTGGGAGCAAACCCTAATGCATGAACACCCATTTCCATGTTGTGATTATTACTCATTGCATGCCTGTATTGAAATACTTTTATGTGCTCTATGAATACACACATACTATGTACATATAAAAAGAAGAAAGAAACAAAAAACAATTTTAAAAACTATGTTTCTCAAGAGATGGTATTTTCCCTTAATTTTCATAAATGATGGCTATCATAAACTGATATATGCTGAAAATATATTTAGTGTCTTTTTATGGTCTGAATATTGGTGTATTTCCCAAATTCGTATGTTGGAACCTCATATTGATAGTATTAGGTGCTGGGGTCTTTGGAAAGTGTTTATGTCCTGTGATCTCTACCTTCATAAATAAAATGAGTACCCTTACAAAAGAGGCTCAAACGAGCTTTACTACTCTTTCTACCATGCGATGGTAGAGGAAGCAGGCAAAGCAGACATAGCCCTCAGCAGAAACTGAATCTGTCAGCACCTGGATTTTGTAGTTTCCAGTTTCCAGCACTGTGAGCACTGCATTTCTGGTTTTTGGTTTTGTTTTTTTTTTTAATTACCTAGTCTGCAATATTTTTTTATAGCAACCTGAATGGACTAAGGCAGGATTAAACTATTCAACTGGAAATTTATTATACGTAATTTTTTTAAATTGTTTACTTTGGTTCATCAAAGTATAATGTATTCTCGTGTGTTAAAAATCTTTCCATATGTGAAAACTTTTTAAAAATTGTGGCATTTTGAAAATAATAAAAGGAGTTTAACAGAGACGCCAAGTTTTTTTTTCTTCATTCTTTCCCTGTTTCCTAATTTATAATTCATCTTCCTTCAAAGTTTGTTAGCTTACATGAACACCAAAATTGAGACATTTCACCTGCAGTTAAGTGGGGCTACTGGGATGTAAAAGGAATTGAAATATGTAACTCCTCAATCATGCCCTTCAAATGATTAGATGTCTACTTATACTTTGCTTTCATTGGCTGGAAAACAGGAAAACTGTCAGAACTTATTATGCAGAGGAGCACTACACCTCAGTGCTGATGGTAAAAAAATATATAAGGGCATAGATAATATCATAGAGCTAAGTCACCTACCAATCTTAAGCATCCCACTTACATCTGACTGTAATACTAGATTGGTGCAAAAGTAATTCCTGGTTCTTATTTCTCTTACTGTAAGAGAGCAAAATCATAATTGCACCAAGTAATTGCGGTTACTTTTAATTACAAACTTGATTTTTTATTTGTAAAAACCTAGAAATCTAAATTCCAAACAGTCCTAAAATTTCAAATGCAGAATAATCACATCTTTTCTACAAATAACTTCCTTTGCATTCTTTAGTTTCAATTATTATTACTTATTTGGCAAACTTTCATAATTGAATTACTAGTGACTACAGGAGTAAAGTTTTAGTATAAGCCAATATTCATCAAAAAATAACTTCTTTAATGATTATAACTAAGTCTTTTCTGAGATTTTTTTTTTTTGTATATCAAGTGTACTTTGTGTGGTTTTGCTATTTTGCTTTTGTACTTCCGATTATAATTATAAAGCAAAACTGCAAGGATGAATTATGAACTAAATATGGTTGGCCAGAAAGTTTTTTTTAAAGATAACATATGAATTTATTTTATTTGCAGGCATAGAATTTATATTTAACTCGTACTTTAAGAATCACTACCTGTATAATTTAAGCATGTTTATAACACACATATTTATTAAAAAATATATTTATTATGTTTTGGTAAGAGATAATACTATAAAGCTTTATAAATTAATGTAAACTGTTTCCTCCATATCAATTGATCAATGTAAGGATCATTTTTTGTTTTTTGCATTTTTGTTTTTGAGACAGAGTTTCACTATTGCTGCCCAGGTTGGAGTGCACTGTTGAAATCGTGGCTCACTGCAACCTCCGCCTCCCTGGTTCAAGTGATTCTCCTGCCTCAGCCTCCCAGGTAGCTAGGACTGATTATAGGCACATGCCACATGCCTGGCTAACTTTTTGTATTTAGTAGAGACGAGGTTTCACCATGTTTGTCAGGCTGGTCTCAAACTCTCGACCTCAGATGACCCACCCACTCCAGCTTCCCAAAGTGCTAGGATTACAAGCATGAGCCACCATGCCTGGCCCCATGAGGAGTTCTTAATTAAAATTCATGGTATATATTTGAAAGATGCTGAAATCTCTAGTAGTTCTATTGCATTATTTTCTATTATTTTGTGAATTAGTAATACCTTTGTTATACAATGGCACTATTATATGCATTTAATTATGATATAAATATATTTTTATTGCCTCTTTATTTTAACTTTGCTTTTTGCCATGATCATACAGCATGCACTCTGAAAGTGGTGATTTCATCAGCTCTTACCTAATATATTTTCTCTAATTAATTAACAAAAGCCTATTTATTCTTCAGGAGGTGGTAAGTCTGGGTTTCTTATAATGGTGTGCATTTACTGGAGGTCAAAAGCACATGTTTAAAATATAGCAATCAAAATGGAAGCTGACTTTCAATAAGAAGATGAGTATATATGTTGGCAATGTATCTGAATTGGCTTATGTAACTGAGTAAAAAGCATTGTCACTTTTCATGTTTACTTATCTGAAAATTACTGTCTGCATGTATCACCAATAGGGAAACTAAATGAGAACATACATTATGAAAGTTGCAATCTTTGTGTTGTCCTCTTAATTGTGAGGATTTAGTTTTTTCTGATATTCATATGTAATTTATTTTTCAAATGTTTGAAAAAATTGAATTTATTCACATGGAAACATTTACTTAACTGTAAGTCATGTAATATGTAATTTTATGAGGGTTATTTCAAATACAACTATCTTCCTAATTCCTATTTGTTACATTACGGATACACAAAGTTAAATTAAAAATTGTGATACTAAACATATCCTCAGAGATATATAAAGTCTTAATAAGCATAATAAATACTATTCTTTAACTCAACATTTACCAGCAGATATTTTGGAAATCATCGTCTCAAGTCCTTTGTAAATAATTTTTAAAATCCTATCTCTCTATCTCTTAAACAGAGAGTTTATTTCATTTAGCCTATTGCTTTTATTAAAATGGATTTCTAGGAAGGATTTTTCTTATGCAATTCAGAGTTTTTGGATATATCTAAATTTTTTGTGTGTTCAGTACTCAGAATACCATTCAAAAGAAACTAATAAATAAATAACTAACCTTAATATTTTCTTAAGTATACACATATATAACCTGAGCCAAAATTTTAATTTTCCATTTCAAACATGTATATATCTCATGGTTTTAAATAGTGATGTATGTATTTTTTTGCTTATGTAAAACAAGAAAGCAAATACCACCACTGCAACAACAGGCTTTGAATTTGTTCTTATTTGCTTTGTTATAACATCCAAGTGATCACTAATGTAGTCTAATTCACACCTCCTTCAAAATGTCTCATCTGACTGATTGCACTTTGCATTCCTACTCGGAATAGTTACTGCAAGAGTTTTGTTTCGTTTTGTTTTTCCAGCTCTCTCTGTTTTTCCTTTTCTCTACCAGTTTCTCTTTAATACAGAAATGAGAATGTGCCCTAGTCCCAAAGGTACACTGGTGTCACTCTATCAAAGCAGTACAGTAGACTGAGTCATTATAATGGCTTTGCATTTCACTCAAACCTGTTTTCACAGTGGCCTAAAAGGCCTTAAAATCCTGCCGCCTGCTAACTCTGGGGAATGGCCTTTCTCTGTAGGAGCAAGCGTTCTTACACCTGAGACTGGCGCTTGTTCTTTGCTTTTCCTGGAATTTGTTTCCTCCAGAGATCTTCCTAACTCATGTCTTAACTCTTTTCAGGTCCTACTCAAACATAAGCTTTCTAGTTAATTTTTCTCTTAAGTCTCTGGGTAAAGCAGCAATATTTCACCCCTGCTTTTGCCTATGCTACTTTGTTGGTTTTCATAGACATGTTATGACTTTGACACACATACACACGCACACACCATGTATATGCCACACAGATGTATACAAATATATACATACATGTCACATATATACACACACACATGCACACACACATTTATATGTATAGTTTGTCTCTTAGACATCAGAATGATAGCTCTATTAAAGTGGAAAGTTTGCTCACATGGATTTTATTTATTTCTTATGGATTTCTAAAGCCCTGAACACTGCCTGGTAGACATCTGTTAAATCAGTTAACTCTAAAATATCATCTTTGCTTCAACTGTCTTAAAAATATTGCATTGTCTTCCTTATGAGAATGTGTATAAAGCATACTTTCAAAAATAATTGAGTGGGTAAAAATTAACAAGAGCTGAAACCTTTCTCTCTGTTTTAGGACATATTTCTACTTTCTATTTCCCTCCTCTATTTTCTCACATTGCAGTCACTCCTTAGCTTACAGCTGCAGTTTGAATTTAATGCCTTCCAACATAGGTAAACTGCTCCTGCCAAAATTGCTGTTACTTCTTTCCAGTAAAACTGAATAAAAAACGTAGTTATATTTGTCCTGCTGGCCACATTTTATGCTATTAAACACAAAATTCACATAACACCACATATTTATTCCTCTTCTGCCTTTTTGGCAGCACTTCTCAGTTCACTTTGTGAGATCTACTTTATCTTTCCCCTGGTGTTATGTTTTATTCTGACGCATATGATATAACTTCTATATATGTTTTAAAAGAGATTTGGAATAATTTAAATGTTGAAGGGGGAAAAATATCCATTTTGCTTTGAGCTGCTATTTATAATAGAAGAGTATATAATGTAAAACTTTTTTTTCAGGAAATATAAAAAACAAATACTTTTAAAGAACAGCCTTTCTTTACATAGTACTATAAAATGCAGACTACATTGAATCTAATCAAAGTATATAAAATGATTATTGACTAAAATTATAATATAATTTAATATCAAAACTATCAGTTGTTTGAAATAATAAATTTAACCAAATAATTTGTGAAAATCGAATAATCCCATACATTAAATAAAATATGGATAATTAAAAATCTCACAGCAAAACTCACATGTATTCTAAATTTATAGGAATACATACATTTTCCTATACATATTTTCCTTTTAACAAAAGGAAATGTCTTTGTTGAATAAATATTTTGCAACTCAATTGTTCTTTCATCTTATGACTATTTATGTGGTACTTTAAATTTGTCACCTGTATCTTAGGATGTCAGGGACTGTAGTTGGAAGAGTGTGTTGCATCAAAAATGGAAACAGTCTAAATATTTTTTTAATTGCACATTTTTGTGTGTAAAAATGTCATTTTCATTCTTTCAAGAGCAGCTATATATGCCTACCTACCATCAATATATTGTCAGAATTAATTAAATCTTGCTTTTTGTGAATAAACATCGACCACTGGAAACCTCATTAGCAGGTTCTCTGCTCAATTCTTTTGCCTCAACTTCAAAATCCTGGTATCACTCTCAATTCCTTGCAATGAATTTCAGACTTCCCACTTCTTGAAAAACGTGTCCTACACTTGAAACAATTTACCAAACATTCCTCATATTTTCATGCTTTAATAAAAACCTGGCCCATCTATGAAGTGACAACACCCACCACCATTTTCCTAAATATAGAATGCTTACTTTTACTGATCTTCCGTTTGCAAATAATTAAGTCTGATATCTTTTTACTCATCAATTTAACCCCATAAAATAGCTATTATACTATTTAAAAAATTATAGTATTTTTTATGTACTCTTTGCACTCTCTACCACTCATTGCAATAGTCTATAAGGCTACCACATATATTATGTTATTCATGGAAATCTGGTTCTTGATTCATATTTTCTCTCTCTGTGTTGCAGTTTTTGCCTTCATCCTGAGCAAATTCAAAATCCATGCTGACCAACCATGTAACTGTCTAGCCTTTTAGATCTCTAATCAAAAAGTCTGTAATTCAAAAATCCTCTTCTCCACTTTTTATCAGTTATTATTCTCATGATTTCTTCCTGGAATTTATCATTGCTTAATGATATCCAAGCTCTGACATCTCTAAGTTAGATGTCTCACTGCATGAACAGAACCTTCTGTTCATACTACTTCCATGCACAACTACTTCCATAATCACTCTGTTTTGCCAAGTAGTCTATTTTCCCTGATCATTAGACAGACCCTTCTGATCTCATTGAGTTGAAACTCTACAGTTAGACTGAATGCATCTTTTTGAAGATACACAAAATGTTCCTGGCCCTTTATGCTTTTAATATTCCTGTAAGGCAAAACTGTAATCCTAGATCAATACACCTGGTTTTCCTTATTACCTTCTGTACTTTCACAAATATCTGACATCCTTATTCTTCCTCCAATCTCAACAAATGATGTCTTCCTCTAGTCAAAATTAAAGAAAAAAAAGTCAGAGAGAAGATAGAACAGAACATCTTTAACTTCCTACCACCAAGGAAACAAGGTACAATAATTGGCATGGATAGTTCTTTAATTATTTCTTAAGTGATTTCCATTGGGTAAGAAGAAAATACAATGTTTTCATCATCTTTGGCTAATACTCTTAATTATTCTGCTGGCCTTTCTTCCTGCCCAGCCACTATTTGTTGGAATTTTCAGCAATCTCTCATATGTATATTCTCTTCTCAATTTATTTATCATATTTGGGTGACTATGTTGACGCTTGTGGCTCCACTTGCCTCTAGGATTGATCACTCTTCTCACTCTCAGACTCATATATCTGCTTTGCCACCAGATATCTCAACTTGAATGGTTGCTGGATATTTCATATTCAACAGATTCATCAGTGATTTAATATTTGTTTCCCACATTTGCTTTTTTCTTCTTCCCTATTTTAGAGTATTGTACCTTTAACTGTGCTTATGCCAAAAAAGCGCAGCCATATTTTTCAAATTTAATCCCTTTCTAAACCTAGGTAGGCAATCAATCTCTAAATTTGATCAATTCTACTTCACATACATATGAATTCTACTCCATATATATCTTTTTGTTTCTCCCATTCTCCTTAACACCACTATTAATACTGCAATTCACACTAGCACCTTCCCTCCACTGGACTATTTATTATGATTATTGTTATTCGAGGCAGGGTCTCACTCTGTCAACCAGCCTAGAATGCAGTGATGTGATCACAGTTTACTGCAAACTCAGCCTCCCATTCCAAGATTATTGAAATGACTTTCTTTCTGGTCTCTCAGCTCAATTATTAACCCATGCCAATAATTTTACACTGAAAATAAAGGAATATCACGTTACAATTTAAAGGCATTAATGAACTTCGTGTGTGTATGTCTAGTTTAGTGTTTGTGTGTATTATTTGATTTTCCTTTTTCTCTTATATTAGGCTTATAGCAAATGGTTGTAGAATTTAGCATCCTGAGTGAAACCAAATAGATCCTCTTGCTTGTCATCATTTTCACACTGTTTAAGTTCATGGGACAAACACAGAAATCACTCAATTTAACTATTTCTGATTTAAAGTAAATTTAAATTTTAATAAGTAAAACTATTATTTGAAGTAAGTTTATTTTATAAAGTAAATTATTTAAATTAAATAACTTCATATTAATCTTTGTATATTTATGTTATGTTAAATATACCAGGTACTAAAGGCATTTTAAAAAGTAATTTGATAATTACATTTACAAATATCGACTGATTTGCTAAATTGTATTTCCTCTGCCTCTATAAGTCCACTTTTTAATGTCAGAAATATAAATACCAATATAGAGAAACTGAAATGTTGAAGTAAATTCTGTGCAACATATGCATTTAACTACACATGATAGCAAAAATTGGTGTTTTTCCATAAATATATAGATTGTTCTGATGAAGTGGGTATGTTTAATACAGTGTATCTGACCTCATATCAAGTGGAACAATAATATTGACAAGATTCTATAAAGTAAATGCCCCAAACAATTTCTATTTTATTAAATTGCCTTTAATGATTTGAATAGTAAAATGTTTTAAAACATATTTTTTAGTAAAAATAGGTTTTTTACTCTTGATATTACAAACTCTTTTAAGGGTAATCTATAGAACCATTTAAAATATATTTTTCTCATCAAAATAATAATCATCTGCATTTTTTTTGATATGAAGCATCACTTTTGTTGCCCAGGGTGATCTTGGCTCAGTGCAACCTCCACCTCCCAGGTTCAAGTGATTCTCCTGCCGTAGCCACCTGAGGAGCTAGGATTACAGGCATGTGCCACCATGCCCTGATAATTTTGTATTTTTAGTAAAGACAGGGTTTCTCCATGTTGGTCAGGCTGGTCTAGAACTCCCAACCTCAGGTGATTCCCCCCACCTTGACCTCCCAATCTGCATTCTTACAGCATTGTTAATTACTTAAAGTTTAAATTATTTTTAATTCACTAAGTAGCAAATCCAAAACAAATAGATGGTTTCCATTCTCCTTATATTACATATGAAAATCACTGAGCTTAAAATTTTTCACTTAATTTTCTTGCAAAGGTTTTTAAATAAAATGTGTTTTATGGATTTACAATGTTTTACAAATCTACAATACAAATTTCAAATATATTAAAATGCTATAAAGTAAAAATGAAAATATAATCTGTTTTCAGACCATACATTCTGGTAAAAAAAAATACAATCTGAATATAGTTATTGAAGTACCAGTGAATTGAAAAAATGGGCTGCATTGCTGAAGCATTATCCTAAGTAAGTTAATGCATTTTCAAATCAGTAGAATGTTCTACTTGTTTTGTCATAGAGTAACACTCTCCTTGCTCAAATCTGGGCATCAAGACACTTGCAGATACAGTAATTCTTGATCTGTCACTGATTCTGCCCTCATCCAAGTACCCAGTAGTTAGCCATAAAACTGATTATTGAAGCTTGATAACTGATATATTTGAGATGAGTACTGAGACCCTCTCACCACTCAGCTGAATTTTTTACATAGTTCTACATTATTTCCCTAGTTCATTGTAGAAGATTTCTGCCTTCCTTACTTTATTTTTTTGAATTTTTTCTTAAGGTAACCTGCTTATCAGGGACCTGTCATTTAATCATAATTTTTCTATCTATAGCCTTTACATTCTGCTCTTTACTTTGTAAATATGTGATGATTTCAGGATCATTACAATGAGGATAATGCCTCTGATTAATTCTCAATATAAATACTTCCTGAAATGCTCCAGAAAGAGTGAAAAACTCTACAGCAAGTTCATTTCCCTTTCCTTATGAACCCATAGCTAGTCAGTATCTCCCAGGCTCCCTCACAGATAGATATGGCAGATAAGATACCTACAGTTGATGAATGTGAATATATTTGATGCACATTCTGTCCTGGCTAGGCACATAAAAATTTCTATAGAGTGATTCACCTTCTCTTTCATGTCTATTGGCTACATGTCAACACACATGGTAACTTGCCTCTGAGAAATCTTTAAATGAGAAATAACTAGACTTCCAGAATATTAAGCTACTGTGATTTCAAGATTTAATCTCCTACAGCAGCTAGTGCTATCATAAGTAATTCATCCACCAAACAGTTGGGTTCCTTCCTTGGAAATATCCTTTTGCTTGAGATCATATTATTTTAAACTTTTTTTGGTCTTTTTTGAACACTTAGATTTTGCCTGCTGCCAAACTACCTTAGATCAGCTTTGTCTGGACCATTGGTCTAGGATTAGGTCTAGGCCAATCTCCTTTGCTGTCTACCAGCAAACAGGTGAATTCTCAGCATGCCTTAAAGCTGAGCGCTGAAGATAGAATGCTGTGTAACCTAATGTTATTTCATTTGAGTAAATAATAATAATTAAACACTATATAAAACAGCTTGAAATGAAATTTAAGCATTAATCAGGCAGGTGAGTTTTGATTTGTGATTAGTATTAATTGAGATATTGTCAGTAGTAACTGTGTTCTTAACATTATTTTAAATATTTTACCTATAAATTCATTTAATTCTTAAGAGTTACTGAAAATAAAAAACTGTTTTCAGGTACAGAAAGACTGTAAAAATATTTTTAAATGAAACCATAGTCTTTTAAAGGCCTGGCACATCAAAAAGAATTGCTGGCTCTTGTATTAGTATTTCATATGAAAGAGCAATCACCAACAGTGTCATAGAAACTTCTATCCTAAGAGACATTTAAGAAATAAATAAATGGGCTCCTGAATGTTCTCTAATGTCACTAAACATTATGTTGATTGTACTTGCTTTGCTACAACACACACACATATTTGTCAGAATGTTAAATTTTCAGAAATACATTAAACTGGAAGATCAACAAATTGGATACATATTTAGTTGAAGTACATATTCTACATTCCAATATCATTTATTAAAATGCATTTACCACTCATAAAATATATGTGTATTTTTATAACTATTTTATTATAATTGTAATTTATGATTTAGTATGCACTATAAAATTTATAACATACAATTTAATAAATACAGTTATAAGTATTTTAAACATTAATTTCATTCATCATAAAAATAGACTTGTGAAGATAATTAAGAACTGAGAAGAAATTTTCTTTATAAAGTCAAGAATTGTATATCTTTAGTTTAAATTTTTATATTTCTTTTTGTATCTAAAAACCCTTTATAATTCTTTCTCATATATTTCTTATTGACTACTCAATATTGATGTGCATGAATTTGCTAGACATTCCAATTTCCATCCAGCGGTGCAAGAAAAATAAATCAACTTATTGACCATCAAATCTCATATCAAATGTGGTTGCACAATGCACTTGAAAGTAATTGTCATTATGAAAAAAATTGTCATGTATCAAAAAAATATATATTAGTACTTTGAAACATAGCTGCCATTTAAATTGGAAAATTTACTTCACAAGTTTCAATCACCACAAGATCTTAGATTTATAACTAGCATGATCTGATACTTAGTGTGACATAATATCTGCATATTGGAAGACTATCACTATAAATCAAAGTA
The DNA here is from genome assembly GCA_031835075.1 of Saguinus oedipus. Taxonomy (NCBI): domain Eukaryota; kingdom Metazoa; phylum Chordata; class Mammalia; order Primates; family Cebidae; genus Saguinus; species Saguinus oedipus. The sequence continues at coordinate 17,168,381 of CM063190.1, read as the reverse complement.
CCCACTTCAAATAATAGGAAAGAATGTGATGAATGAAATAAGCCAAAGCGAAATATAATATTTGCTAGAAAATGTCTTCATATTCCAAAGAAATACACCTAAACAAATTTTAAATTAGTTATAGCATAGTCTGTAATAGTGTAAACAGATTTTTCATAGTTCTGTTTCACAAAGTCCTATACCTAAATAAACCAAAATCAACAATTGGGAGAACAGAGAAATTGAACTTCCATTGGGTAAGAAAGCAAGCAATAGACCCATGTGGAGTGCCGTCAGGTGTGGTTTCTTTGTGAACCCATTAGATCGTATGTGAAGGGAGAGTTATATATGTATCCAAAACTATTCAGAAATTTTCTTCCATAGAGCTATTTTTAGGTAATGCTATTTTATTTATTTATTATTTTCATTTGTTTTTATTTTTTCTTTATTTTTCTTGCACAACAATTTACTGATTGCCTATATAAGGCAAAGTCCAAATACTGAAATACATATTTGTATATAAACATGTCCTCTTAATAATAATTCTGCATAATTCAAAGTAATGAAGAGAAGAACTAAACATGCTTGGGTATGTCTAGGTACCTGAGAAAGAGTGAGAAAGCACCATAATTTATAGGTTTCCATAACCATATAGATTATGATAAAAATTGCCCAAAGGAAATAGAAGATACATTTTACTGGAAGAGATAAAAGATACTGAACAACTAAAACGAACAAAAACTACAAGTCACTCAGTCGGAGCTACACTTGCTATTTTCTTCCACTCAGAAAACAAATTTCTATTCCCTATTATCTTTCTCATCTTCCCTTGTTTCATTATTGGTTAATATCTTCATCTCTCCTCTCAGTTACATGACTTCTCGCATAGATTCTTAAATTTTTCTAACTTAAACAAACAAAAAATATGTCCAACCCTATGTTTCTCTTTAGTAAGGACACCCCAGTTGTTTTGTTACAAATAAATTACAGGCTCAACTGGAAATGTTGGTTCCCATAGTCTAAGGGTATCCGGATGGGATTTAGAAGAGTTCAGATTCTCTGGGCTAGCTGCCTGTAGCAATTTATGGTTTTAAGAGAGTTTCATGAAATTCCTCAATTTCATGAATGAATCCAAGCTGGAAAATACTCTTCAGGATATTATTCAGTAAAACTTTCCGAATCTAGCAAAGCAGCACAATATTCAACCCCAGGTAATACAGAGAACACCACAAAGATATTCCTCAAGAAGAGCAACCCCAAGGCACATAATCGTTAGATTCACCAGGGTCAAAACGAAGGAGAAGATACTAAGGGCAGCCAGAGAGAAAGGTCAGGTTACCCACAAAGGGAAGCCTATTAGACTTACAGCAGATCTCTCAGCTGAAACCCTACAAGCCAGAAGAGAGTGGGGGCCGATATTCAACATCCTTAAAGAACAGAACTTTCAGCCCAGAATTTCATATCCTGCCAAACTAAGCTTCACAATTGAAGGAAAAATAAAATCTTTTATGAACAAGCAAGTACTCAGAGATTTTATTACCACCATGCTGGCTTTACAAGAGCTTCTGAAAGAAGCATTATACATAGAAAGGAACAACCAGTATTAGCCTTTCTAAAAATATACCAAAAAGTAAAGAGCATCAACATAAAGAAGAATTTACATCAACGAATGTATAAAATAGCCAGTTAACATCAAAAGGCAGTAACCCTAAATTTAAGTCGACTAAATCCCCCAATCAAAAGATACAGCCAAAACCTAACGATATGCTACATCCAGACCCATTTCACATCCAAAGATACACAAAGACTTAAAACAAAGGGATGGAGAAAGATTTACCAACCAAATGGAGAGCAAAAATAAATAAATAAATAAATAAATAAATAAAAAGCAGGAGTTGCAATTCTCGCATCTGATAAAATAGATTTCAAAGCAACAAAGATATAGTGGTAAAAGGATCAATGCAACAATAAGAGCTAACGATCCTAACACCCAGATACATAAGACTCATAAAGAGATTTAGACTCAATGAGACAGAAAATTAATAAGGATATCCAGGACTTGAACTCAGATCTAGAACAAGTAAACTCAATAAATATTTATAGAGCTCTCCATTTTAAATACACAAAATATACATTCTCCACCTTAAATACACAAAGTATTGATCAGCCATTATTGATACCCATTTTTAGAATAAAGTTACATTCCCGTTTTCTCTCCCTCTTTTTCTTCCTCTTTATTCCTCTCCTTCACTCCTTTTTTTCTTTCTTTCTTTAAAAAAAAAATAGGAAAAGCACTTGTTTTCTCTCTGCAAGTGCCTATCTAAACTTCCATTCCTTCTATCTGAACCTGGGGTCAGAAAGAAAAAAAAAAAAAAAAAGAAATTCCTCAATTTCTGTAAACATGCTGTATGGTGAGCATAATGGCATCAGGAAATCAGGCTCAATGTGATCAAAAAAGTCTGTAAATATTGGAAACTTACTTTAGCAGTCAGACGCACAGAGAATGGCTACTGGTAATAGACAAGAGGCCCATCCATGGAACTGCTCAGGAAATGTGTATTCTAGATGCCAGGAAGAACATTCTTTGGGTCCTCAGAGGCGGTAAATCTAGCTGGGAGGGCAGGGTGAGTAATTTCATGATGAAAGTTTCTTTATAGAGAATAGAATATAGATATTTAAAAATAACATGTAATATGTTTTTGAGAATAATTTCATGTTTGTCATTTCCTAAAATTAAATATTGAAAGGATTTTATTGATATGTTTGGCTCAAATGCAATTTCAATATTTTTTCTAATAAGCTACATTTTATTTTTAAATGTTATTCTATAATACAAAGTGACATTGCTATTTTTTCAGCAATCTCCAAAAATGTGCCCGTAAATCCCCTACAGTTTTCTCAAGTGTGCCATACAAATACTATCATTTTGTGATGTAATGATATGTAGAAAAGTTGCAAAACACTACCTTGTTACTTCACTTTTCAACATCTCTTTTAAACTGAACTTCTGTACTTTCTGTTTAATGTTCAACTTCCATAGCTAGTCATTCATAATCATTACTTGGTTACAAAATAATTTGGGTCATCAGTAATTTTCTGGTTGCCAAAGTTGGTAAATGGTGCTAGACATATAATATAACCTTATTTTTAATCTCTTAACCTTTTAGCACCATCTACTGCTGTAGGCTTAAAAAAAAAAAAAAAACAGCTTTTACTTCTGTGGCACCATTGTAAATCCTAATTTCCTTGTTTACTTCCTGCTCCACTGTAGATTTATTTTCCTTAGTCTTCTTAATGAATGCTGTATTCTCCACAATTTCCTCTTCTTTATTTTTGTTGCTACATACCCATCTTTAAAAATCACCTATGTACTGATGATTTTACATTATTTTTCTCCAATTCAAAATTTTCTTGAGTTCCAAATACATGAACACTGATTTTAAAAACATGTATCTACCTGTGTTCCTGTAGGTATCAGCAGCTCAAAAATGCCATAAGTGAATTTGCCACATTTTTCTGACTAAATATTCTTCTACTTTATTTCCTCTGCTAGTCAAAACAAAACCATGGGTTTCTCTTTGACTTTTTATCTATTTTACTTGATATTCAAATTAATCTCTGTAAATTCTATTGCTTTACTATTATTAAATACTTTCAGTATCCTATAAAATAATCCCTTTATTTCTTTTCCTCTTTGACTTTTTATCTCCTTTACTTGATATTCAAATTAATCTCTGTAAATTCTATTGCTTTACTATTATTAAATACTTTCAGTCTCCTATAAAATAATCCCTTTATTTCTTTTCAAGCAATTATCTCTTCCTATGAATCTCAGAGCCTCAGGGTCTATTTGTCAAACTGCTGCTCAAATGTTCTTTATAAAACTCAAAATTTAAATAGCGTGTACTTACAAATGCTAATTGCAGAAGAGGGAAATAAGCAGCTGACTCTTCTAAAAAGAATTAGCAACAATGTGACACATAATCTGCAAATTTCTTTATAAATATTTTGTTGGGAAAAATGCTTATAAAGCTATTTTACTTAATTAAATATTTTGGTGCACAATGAATTATTAATTGTAATATAGCCTTGATTTCCTCATAATACAGAATTTAATAATAACTATTAATAATACATCATTGAGATAACAGAGTTAGTTTCTCAGATTATTTGTGCTAAATATGTAAAATTTAAATAGCAGAAGTCAAATCATTAAATATATGATATTTTAATAGCATCTTATTGCTAATAATGAAGAAAAGTGCTTCTTAGTGTTTGATATGGACTATCAGTTAAAACAATGAAAAAATACATGTAATTAATGTCTATTAAACAATGACTTGTATTTCAGAGAAAAAAGATCTCAGTTCTAAATCATCAGCTTAATTTCCTTAATAGGGCAATAAAGTTTCTTCTTTTTCTTTCTTGTTTTGTACATAGGGTCTCATTACATCACCCATGCTGGAGTGCAATGGCATGATCACAGCCAGCTCACTGCAGCCTCAAATTCCTGGCTCAAGCAGTCCTCCACCTTAGCATCCCAGTGTGTTGAGATTGCAGGCATAGGCCACTAGGCTAGGCTGTTTTTAATATCAATATTAGGAATGAGTGACACTGAAATGCACATTTGACCCTTTGAGCTCTTTGAAGGGAAAAGCAAAGGATATAAAATTTTTCTAAATGTTTTTGGTTTTAACGATGGATTTGCATGTAAATCTTGAACAATGACTATCTGTGTTCAGCTATGGTGTGTGTATTTAGATTGTGAATATATATATATACAAATAATAATTGATCTCTTTTATTTTAAGTAAGTGGTATGTTGCTGAAGATGAATGCATCTGATATATTCATTTAAGTTTTATGTGGAATTAATTCATCTTTACCATATATTAATTAATTATTTAAGTTAGTCAGGTTCAGTGGATGAAAGTCATCCAGAACATATTGTCAGCACCACTAGAAGCTTAAAACTTTATAACAGTTTGGCTGAAAATAGATAGACTTTAGTTTCTTTTATAATTTTTAAATTTGTATCAAAGTAATACATTCCACGTTCTGCCAAAGATATAATCTCATTTTATATGGCTGAATAGTATTCCATGGTGTATATGTACCACATTTTCTTTATCCAGTCTACTATTCATGTGCATTGATGCTGATTTCATGTTTCTGTTATTGTGAATAGTGCTACTACTACATGCATACGTCTTTATGATAGAATATTTTATATTTCTTTAGTAATAATGAGATTGCTGGATTAAATGGTAGTTCTATTTTTAGGTCTTACAGGAATTGCCACACTGTTTTCCACAATACTTGAAATAATTTACATATTACTATTACATAATAATTTCTCCATAATCTTGCCAGCATCTATTATTTTTAACTTTTAAATAATAGCTATTCTGACTGCTGTGAAATGATATCTCATTATGGTTTTGCTTTGCATTAATCTAATGATCAGCAATGTTGAACTTTTTTCATATGATTGTTGGACGCATATTTGTCTTCTAAGAAATGTCTGTTCATGTCCTTTCACCACTTGTTCATGAGGTTGTTTTCATCTTGTACATTTGTTTAAGTTTCTTATGAAAGGTAGATATTAGACCTTTGTCAGATGCTTAGTTTTCAAAAGTTTTCTCCCATTCCATAGTTGTGTGTTTACTCTGTTGGTAGTTTCTTTAGCTGTGTAGAAGGTCTTTACTTTAATTAGATCCCATTTGTCATTTTTTCCTTTTGCTGAAATTGCTTTTGGCATTTCATCATGAAATATTTGCTCATTCCTGTGTCCATATTACTTAGGTTGTCTTCCATGATTTTCATAGTTTTAAGTTTTATATTTGGGCATTTAATTGAGTTGATTCTTTATATGGTGTAAGAAAGGGGTCCAGTTTCAATCTTCTGTATATGGCTAGCCAGTTGTCCCAGCACCATTCATTAAACAGGGCACCCTTTCTCCATTGCTTGTTTTTATCAGCTCTGTTGAAGATCAGATAGTCGTACATATGTGGTCTTATTTTGGGGTTTTCTATATATTCTGTTGGTCTATGTGTCTGTTTTTGTACCCATACCATGCTGTTTTGGTTATTGTAGCCATGTACTGTAGTTTGAAATCAGATAGCATTATATCTTCAACTTTGTTCTATTTATTTAGGACTCCCTTGGATCTTCAGAATCTCTTTTGATTCCATATGAATTTTAAAATACTTTTTTTGCAGTTCTATAAAAAATGTCTAATTCTGTGAAAAATATTTGATAGGAATAGCATTGAATCTGTAAATGCTTTGTGTAGTATGACCATTTTAATTATGTTGATTTTTCCTATCCGTGAGCATGGGATATTTTTTTCCATTTGTTTGTGTCATCCCTGATTTTTTTGAGCAGGGTTTTGTAGTTGTTCTTGTAGAGATCTTTCACCTCCCTGGTTAGCTGTATTCCTGCATATTTTATTCTCATTGTGGCAACTGTGAATGGTATCACATTCCTGGTTTGGCAACAGCTTCACTGTTGTTGGTCTATGGGAATACTAGTGATGGCAGCCATGCCCCATCTGGAGTGGTCCCTGTGAGGACGCTGGCTGCAGCTCCCAGGCACAGCTGCGACTGCTCAGCTGTGGCTTCTGACCCCAGCATCCCTGCACTCTAGGGGACCCAGGAAGGCCGTTGCCTCTGTAGGATTGAGAGTGCCTGCTCCTGCTCCCTGGCCTCTCTCTGCTCCTGGTGTCAGCTGCGGGATTAAGCCAAGTTGTGGCTGAACCTGGGCAGTGTCACAACCTGGTGCCTCTGTGCATGCTTGGGGAAGTGCTGGCAGTCCAGCCTCTTCACTTTGGTCCATTCCAAACTTTGTGCACCAATGAGCATGAGAGGGAGCCTGAAGGAGGGGCTGAGGGTGGCTCCGTGTGGGCCTGCAGGTGCCAATGAGCATTAACAGCTTGGGCCCCAAAGATGGCATGTTTAACGCGGCAGGAGGCAAACAGCCTCCTGGGCATAGAGCGCAGGTCCGAGGTGAAATCCCACCTTCAAGAAGCCAGGGATGCCCTGAAGCCTGGGGTCCATGCTGCCAATTCCAGGTGGAGCCCGTGGCCCAGAGTGAGAACTTATGGTGCTTTTTCCTGCTGCCCATGGCCACCTATGGACCAGTCACCACACACTTCCTCCCTTCTGAGCCCATAGCAACCCCGGATTCAGCCAGACTCAGACAGACATCAGGACCACCAGCTGTAGGAAGCAGCTGTGCACTTTGGATCTCCTGCGCTTGTCAGGATGACCTGCCTGCAGAAAGGGGACACCCACTATGTGTCTCCTCCCCGCTGAGACCTGGATGCCCATTGAGGTGACCTGCCTGCAGAAAGGGAACACCCACTGTGCGTCTCCTCCCTGCTGAGACTTGGATGCTTATTGAGGTGACGTGCCTTTGGAAAGGAGCTGCCCTCATGGATCTCCTGAGAGCTGTTCTAGGTCTCAATAAAGCTCTTCATCTTGCTCACCCTCCAATTGTTTGCATACTTATTCTTCTCAGGCACAAGATAAGAGCTGAAGACTTAATGCATGGCAGCACTGAAAGAGCTGTAACACAAACCCTACTCAAATGCCCGGGATTGCCATGTTGTAAGTGAAGAGGAGGTGAGAAGAGCTGTAACCATTTAGGAAACCCAGACCTAGGGCACAGAGCCAGGGCTGTGACATCTTCTTTGGAGAGCTGTGGTTCCTGGCATCTCCATTCTTTCAGGCACCACTTCATTCCCCTCATCCAGACACAGCTGCCTGTGGTGGAAGCCACTTGCGGTATATCGGATCTAGCCTTAGCCTTGCAGAGAGCAGGCACCTGTGCTCGTGCCTGGAGCTGCCCACTGTGCCACAACTGACAGCCTGCCTGGCTGTGCGCAGTGGCCAGAACCCATGCTCACTGGCTCACACACCCCTCGCGTCTCCATGCCTGACTCACCCTTGGCAGGTGTGGGATACAGGCTGGCCGTGCAAGCCAACCACAGCCTGCCAGGTCCAGTGGGCAGAACAAACCAAGAGAACCCAAGCAAAAACTCAGGCAAAGGCATTGCCAGTTATAGACATTCTAGCTTAAAAAGTGACACCCTAAGGATTCTGAGACTGTAGTGAATTTTGTGCATGGATTTTATATTCTGAAACTTTGCTGAAGTAGCTTATCACTTTGGGAATTTTGTGGCAAGAATATGGGGTTTTCTAGATAATAGGATTACATTGTCTACAAAGAGGGATAGTTGGACTTCCTCTCTTCAAATTTAGATGTGCTTTACTTCTGACTCTTGACTGATTGCTCTGGCCAGGACTTCCAATATTATGTTGAATTAGAGTGGTGAGAGAGGGCATCCTTGTACCAGTTTCCAAGAGGAATAATCCATATATCTTTGTCCAGTGAGTATGATGTTGGCTGTGGGTATGTCATAGATGGCTGTTACTATTTTGAAGTATGTTTCTTCAATGCCTAGTTTGTTGAGGATTTTTTTTTTTCTTTTTTTTGAGACAGAGTTTCACTCTTGTTACCCAGGTGGGAGTGCAATGGCACAATCCAGCTCACCGCAACCTCTGCCTCCTGGGTTCAGGCAATTCTCCTGCCTCAGCGTACTGGGTAGCTGGTATTACAGGCACGCGCCACTGTGCCCAGCTAATTTTTTGTATTTTCAGTAGAGACGAGTGTTCACCATGTTGACCAGTATGGTCTCGATCTCTTGACTTCGTGATCCACCCGCCTCGGCCTGTTGAGGATTTTTAACAGAAAGGATATTAAATTGTATCAAAAAACTTTTCTGCATCTATTGAGATGATCCTGTGGTTTTGTCTTCAGTTCGGTTTATGTGACGAATCACATTATTGATTTGTGTATGTTGAACCAACCTTGCATCTCAGGGATGAAGCCTACATGTCTGAGGTGGATAAGCTTTTTGATGTGCTGCTGGATTCGTATTGCCAGTATTTTGCTGAGGATTTTTGCATCAATGTTCATCAAGGGTATTGGCCTGAAGATGTTTTTTGGCTTTGTCTCGACAAGGTTTTCATATTAGCATGATGCTGATCTCATAAATTGAGTGAAGGAGGAGTTGCTCTTTTTCATTATTTTGGAATAGTTTCAGTAGAAATTGTGCCAGTTTTTCTTTCTACAAGATGTTCCAGTACATCTTGTAGAATTTTTCTGTGAATCCATTTGGTTCTGAGCTTTTTTTTTTTGGTTGGTAGGCTTTTTATTACCGATTAAATTTTGGAGATTGACCGTTCTGAAATTTAATTTCTTCCTGGTTCAATCTCAGGAGGGTGGATGTGTCCAGGAATTAATCCATTTCTTCTAGATATTCTAGTTTGTGTGTATAGCGTTGTTCATCTTACTCTTTGATGGCTACATTTAGTTATATGGGGTCAGTGGTAATAAGCCCTTTATCATTCCTGATAGTGTTTATATGGATCTTCTCTTTTATTTACCTAGCTACAAGTCTATCTGTTTCATTAATTTTTTTCAAAATCAGTTCCTTTATTTGTTGAACTTTTGAATGGATTTTGTGCCTCAATCTCCTTCATTCAGCTCTGATTTTGCTTATTTTTTGTCCTCTGCTGGCTTTGGGGTTGGTTTTTTTCTTGCTTCTCTAGTTCTTTTAGTTGTGATGTGAGGTTGTTAAATTGATATCTTTCTTCCTTTTTGATGTGGGCATTTAGAGCTATAAATTTTTCTCTTAACGCTGACTTAGCACTGTCCCAGAGATTCTGGTATGTTGTACCTTTATTCTTATTAATTTCAAAGAGCTTATTGATTTCTACTTTAATTTCATTATTTACCCAAAGTCATTCAGGAGCAGATTATTCAATTTCTATTTAATGTTGTGATTTTAAGCAAATCTGTCAGTCCTGATTTCTAATTTGATTGTGTTGTGGTCTGAGAGAGTGGTTGGTATGATTTCAATGTTTGTTCGTTTGTTTGTTTTTTGATTTGTTGAGGAGTGTTTTCTGTCTCATTTCAGTGCTGATTTCAGGTCCTGAATATCTTTGTTAATTTTCTGTCTCAGTGATCTGGGAGCACCAGTGGGGTGTTGAAATCTCCCACTATTATTGTATGGGTGTCTACATTTCTTAGAAGGTCTCTAAGAAATTGCTTTATGAATTTGGGTGCTCCTGTGCTGGGAGCATATATGTTTAAGATAGTTAGGTCTTCTTGTTGAATGGAATCCTTTACCCTTATGTAGTGTCCTTCTTTGTCTTTTTTTATCTTTTGTTGATTTAAAGTCAGTTCCTGCTTTTTCTGTTTTCCATTTGCTTTTCTGTTTTCCATTTTCTTTATCCCTTTATTTTGTGTCTATGGGCCGTCATTGCATGTGTCAAGGCACAGAGTGGCAAGCTGCATAAAGAACCAATAACTATTGGTATTCTGTCAAGAGAATACCAACAGAGACAGAATACCAATAGTTTTTGGTTCTTTATCCAGCTTGCCACTCTGTACCTTTTAACTGGGGCATTTAGCCTATTTACATTCAAAGTTAGTGTTGATACTTGTGGATTTCTTCCTGTCATGTTGTTAGCTGGTTACTATGGAGTGTTGTTTACGTGGTTGCTTTATATTCAGAGCAGTGTTACTGGTCTGAATACTTCAGTGTGTTTTTGTAGTGACTAGTAATTGTCCTTCTTTTCCATATTCAGTGCTTCCTTCAGAGATTCTTGTAAAGCAACTCTGGTAAATTCCCTCAGGATTTGCTTGTCTGACTAGAATCTTATTTATTCTTTCCTCATGAAGATTAGGTTGGCCAGATATGAAATTACTGGTGGAAATTTCTTTTCTTTAAAAACGTTGAATATAATTGCCCAACCTATTATGGCTTATAGGGTTTCTGCTGAAAGGTCTGCTGTTAGTCTGATGGGCTTTCCTTTGTAGGGACCTGACCTTTCACTCTAGCTTAAATATTCTTTTCCCATACATCCTTTCAGTTGATGCTTCACTTTCTTAAAGTTCTGGACCAAATGTCCCTCTTTTTGTGGTCTTCCTGACTGACTCCCTTACATAAAATGCAATCTTCTGCCATTTTTTATAATTGTTTAGTTATTCCCTCTGTTTTTTTTCATAGCATTTATCAACTTACAATACATAATTGTATTGTAAATAAATAATATATTTATTATTATCTGTCTTCTCTCTTATCCCTTTAAGAAGGGCAAGGGCAAGCATTTAAAAAAAACACACACACATTTTGATTAAAATTCCATAATCAGAAACTAAAGACGTACCTGTCACATAAAAGGTGCTCTAAAAAGTTTACTTAATTTACATTGCTCATATTTATTTGGTGCTCAGTAAATACTGGTTAACAAATGAGAGTAAGAGTGATGATAAACACTTTACTAACAAATACATAATATCGTTTGAAATATTCAAGAATACACAGAAATAAGTATATATACATTCCATTTTCTGGATAAAAAGGTATAATTATATTAAGCACAATCATTTGTCTATAAGCATGTTACCAAAATGTAAAGTCAACTAAAATTATTTTTTGATTCTTTTACACTAAGAAATGGTATATAAATTTAAATTATTATGAGTACTACTCTTGTTAGTTACACTACTTTCAAGATTTTTTTATTTCACAATGTTTGAAATTTCAGTATTTAAATTAATATTTAGTAATTTATATATATCCAGCAATTTGTTATAACTTCAAATTATGTAATGCAGCATGTGTACTATTCTGTGTTACCCTAGTTTCAAAAAGATAATAAATCATTACTTAACAATGCTATTCTAGTATGCTGTTACTGGCAGTAATTAAATTCTGTGTTCTCATTATATAAATTGTTAAAATAAAACCTAGATGTCGATCAAAACAATACTCAAATGATCTAAAGTTATATTTAAATGAATCACTTTAATTCAGTACCTAGAGAAAAGTTAGATATTAATTATTATATCTGTCTCTTTTTTTAGATATGTATAAAGAAGGACACAGAAGTTAGATGACATGGAAAAGCAGGAAATCAAATTTGCCCAGTCTGGATAGAATAGTAAAATGTGTTCTATAAATTATGTTAGTCTGTTTTCACACTGCCGATAAAGAAATACCTGAGACTGATTATATTTTTATTTTCATTTGCAAACATTAAATTTATATGTATGTAACAAATACAACTCACCATTCAATTAGCCGCTTAATTGATACTTTCTTTGTGAAGGCATCAATTTTTTTCCTGAACAAATATGTCTACTGAGTCTAATAAGATGTTATATAACTTTATTGTAGTTTTATACTATTTATGTTAGAGTTACTTTTTTGTTTGCTTTTTTCTTCTCTTTGAGGGACATGAGATGAAAGATACTGATCTTCTTGCCAGGTTGTAATTACTCAAGATCAGAACAATGATATTCCGCATTTGTATCATATACTAAGCCTTAGGTTGAAATATGCTGATGAGAAGAATAAATAGGAAATGACATAATACTGTAATGTTTATACCACAATAGAAATAAAAGCAAATGTTACGTGGAGTATTACAAGAAACACTGTTAAATTAGTGAGACATGTATGTGGTGGAATTACAGAAAGTAGGCAAATTCATTCATGTAGAATTTTGTACGTAATTTGAAATAGCCTTAATTTCTGCATAATATTTTAAAGAACCTCCCATCTTTTATTCATCCCTATTTACTGACTCCATTTCTATCCAATTAATGAAAAAGTATTACCACTAAATATTTAAGAATTGCCTGAAACCTTCTACATTTCATGTGCACAAATGAATGCTCACAGAGTGTTACAATAGGCAATTTTATATGAAAGATTATGTCAGCCTTACATCGGGATGTATAATCTCTAGAGATAATGAGGACAAAGAATTTGAATGGCTTTTTTAAAGCCGAGGTTAAAAAAATAAAAGCATGCACTTATACACACATACCCAATCAGTACTTTTGACCTTAGAAAAATCTTTGGAGGTTGCATAATGAAGTCTATTATAAAATGCACAACAATTAAAAGGGCACTTACAATTCCAAGTGGCTTCTTTTGTAAAGGGGATTCCTTTGTCTGTTCTATATTAATTACCATTTGATATGCTTGCTGCATAGAATATGTGCTATTTATTCTGCAGAATTTCTCTGCGTGGAATAGAAAACTACTTTTAAATTGAGTTTCAAATTAAAATAAAAATATTTAAAAAGGAAGCTGATTGTGTAAACAATTTTAGTGAGTAAGCACTATAGCTATCTCATTTTTAAGCAGATATTTGATTAGTATAGTTAACTGTAAATCTGTTTCTCAGACCACCACCTGTTGGATTTCTGCTAAATGGGATTTCATTTCTTGTACTCAGTCATGAAACAAGCTGCACTCTACTAATGTAACTTTGGTCTTAGGGAATGTCTTTGGCAGTTTCCTTAGACTTTAGAGCTTGAAGGCAAAACAGAGATTGATGCTTTATTTATTGTGAAAAATAATCCCAGGACAGGAGTAAGGGAAAAAGAAAATGAAGTAGACAGAACTAGGAAGCAAATGCAGAGATAGATTTTTTAAGCTGTTATTTGTTGAGTCAGGCTGTTTCTGAGACTCTAGTTAATAGTCATCCTCTCCTTTCTCTATTTTGTCTTCTAGTATTCCATTATCTTTAGCCAGTACATTGGCCAGTTTGAGTGAACTTGATGGCTGGGTGACCCAGACATTCAACCCTACATGATTCTTGTCTTTGTTGGATTATGGTTACTGCAGTCATCCACTTTCAGTCATTATTGAACATTACATACTAAGTAATGACCCCAAGAAAACCCCTGAACTCCAGATGTTATTGTCCTTGCCCCATTTTGTATTAAAGCCCAAGATCCATATCACAATCCAGAAGGAATACCCTAGCCAATAACATAACTTTGTTAGATTTCATGGTGAACGAGATCATATGGTATTTGGCTTTCTGTGCCTGGATTATTTCACTTAACACAGTGTCCTCCAGGTTCATTCAGATTCTCACAAATGATGAGTTCCACCTTTATAAGGCTGAATAGTATTCCGATAAATCATACATAACCAATTTACCACATTTTCTTTATCTAATCATCTGATCACGGGCACCTAGGTGTCTTCCATATTAGCTATTATAAATAATGCTGCAATAAACACAGAAGTGCAGGTAGCTCCACCACATACTGATATGAGTTCCTTTGGATTACATGCCCAGAAGTGGGATTGCTGAATCACATGGTAAATATAGGTTTAGTTGTCTAAAAATCATGCATACCATTTTTCATAATGGCTGTGTTAATTTGCATTCCCACCAATACTAACCAATAATTCCCTTTCTTCCACATGCTATTTAACACTCGTTATCTCTTGTCATTTTGAAAATAGCCACATTAACACATGGGAGGTGATATCTCATTGTTGTTTTAATTTGCATTTCTTTGATTAGTGATGATGAACATTTATCATTTATCTGCTGACCATCTAAGTGTCCTCTTTTGAGAAGTGTTAATTTAGTTCTTTGCCCTTTTTTTATATTGAGGTTTTGTTTTTCTTGCTATTCAGTAAAGTTCCTTATGTGTTTTGGATATTAGCTTTTTATCAGATGTATGATTTGAAAATATTTTTTCCTAATTTGCATTATCTATTTTCTCTATTAATTGTTTCCTTTTCTGTGCTTACTTAACATAAAATAATTACCTCTGGTTCCACCTGATACCCTATTTACCCCGATATGATTATTGTACATTTTATGCTTGTATCAAAATATCTCATGCACCCCATAAATATGTATACCTACTCTATAGCCACAAAAAGTAAAAATTAAAAGTAGTTAAAAAACCCAGTACCAAATCTAGTAATACACTTGATGTGCACTATCATAACATTGAAAAGATAGAGAAAGCATTTTTTGTAGGTTGATAAGAAGGTTCTGAAAGCTTTAAAATTATTTTTTATTGCAATAAAATAAAAGTGTGAATAGACCCAGGGATTAGCCATCTTGAAGATCACTTCCACATTAAAAAGCTTTGTGAAAGGTGAGTCTAAAGTAACTGTCAGTGAATAGAACATCTATTGGTACCCAAAGATTTAAAGTAAAGAAAAGAAAAATCCCTTCTGTCTATGAACCTCAAAAAAATAAAAGTGTGTTACTTTCAAGATACAATGAGGGTGCAGACATTAACTACTTTCACTCTAAAGGAGAAAAATCATTCAAAATAAAGGGTTATAGATCCACGCAAGTCCGAAACTCAGCAGGCTAGTCATTATATTTTTAGGATCCAAAATAATCTCTTTGACTCCATGTTCCACGTTCAGGGCACACGGATTTACTGCCCCATGGATATGCAGGGTTCAGCCCTGGATGCTGCTCTCAATGGCTGGTTTCAGTGCTCACACTTTTTCCAGGCTCAGGGTGCAAGATGCCATTAGAACTGCTATTCTAGGATATGGAGGAAGGTGGTCCTCTTCTCACAGTTCCACTTGGCAGTGCCCCAGGGTGGACTCTGTGTGCAGGCTCCAACCTCAAAATTCCCCTTTTCACTACCCTAGTAAAGGCTCTTCATGAGGGCCTCCTGAGTAGCTGGGAATACCGGCCCTTGCCACCAGGACCAGATAATTTTTTGTGTTTTCAGTAGGGATGGGATTTCACCGTGTTAGTCAGGATGGTCTCAATCTCTTGACCTTGTGATCTGCCTGCCTCAGCCTTCCAAAGTGCTGGGATTACAGGCGTGAGCCACTGCACCTGCTAAGATCATATCATTTGTGGGAACAAGGATGGAGCTGGAGGCTACTATCCTTGGCAAACTAATGCAGGAAGAGAAAGCCAAATACCACATGTTCTCACTTACAACTGGGAGCTAAGTTATGAGAACTCATTAACAAAAAGAAGGGAACAAGAGACACTGGGGTCTACTTGAGGGTGGGAGAAAGGAGAGGAGCAGAAAAGGTAACTGTTGAGTATTGGGCTTAATAACTGGTTGAAGAAACAATACACAACAAAACCCTATGACATGAGTTTACTTGTGTAATAAACCTTCTCACGTACTCCCAAATCTGAAATAAAAGTTTAAATATAGATATTTATTATATGTAATGTATGTATTAGATAGATATATAGATGCATTATCTATTGAATATATTATTGAATATTGAATATAATACTGAATATTATATGGATATAGGAATATAAAACAAATATTTGTTATATATTTCTATAAATACATACTATATAAATTTATTATTTTATATTGTACATGTTAAGAATATAGTAAATATAAAAGATGTATACAATTTCTATTTCCTAATCTCACTGTCTTTCACAAATTATATCACGTCTGCTTGAATTATCTTGGAATTGGAGTTTGATACTGTGAATAATATGCTACTTATCCTAGTATCTTCATGTTAATCAGAGTCAAAACCTTAAATTAGAAGTAATGAAACACTGATGTAGAATATTTGAGGAGGGGTAAAATGAATATTTTTCTTCTATACAGCATTTAAATAAATATTACTTGATTTAGATTTATTCTAATGCCCAAAGTAAATTCAAATATTAAGGTTTTCATAATTCCAAACATGTTATAATCTCAATATGAATTAAATTAGGCTATAGGAAATCTTATATTTGTTTTCCAGGAACTTGAATTTTAAATAAGGCAATATCAGAAATCAATCAATTTTTGTTTAATTTATTTGAATTTTTCTCCTGAGATTTAAGAAGATTGTTATCTATATTTAATTTCTGGAAGAATATTTTTATAAGAAGTGAATTTAAGAATCTATTGATAATATAGAATTTAATTAAGGAATCATTTTATTAATTTAAGAAATAATTTTAAGATAACCAGTGTGGTTTGTAGTGATGTCATAGGAATGTCTAAGGATTGTATATGTTTAAGGTGAAAGAGTAAATAATTAGTTATCTCTATTTAAATATGTGCATTAATTTCAAGATACTGTAATAAATGCAGGCATAATATTTGCTGTGTTTTTAAAGTAATTTTATTTTCAACAAAATTACTTTAATATTTTATAGTTAATAAAGAAGTAATTGTGCATAGCCAATATGTAAATGTTACATTGAGGACTCTAATAAAAATGAAAATAATCATCAATATATAATCAAAAATTTTTTTTTTAAAGTGAGGTTAAATGAAGTTCAAAAGTTCTCATTTTGAACCTCTAAATATGTTATTCTGAACCAGTGAAACCTTTATTTAAGTACTATTTTAATTATGAAGAAGTCAATGCATTCCTATGCAGAGGCAATACAACTGGTCCTAAAGAGGTTTTATCTCAGCTTCTTGGTGTGATAAAATCACCATTAATACAGCTCTTTATAACTGATAGAGACTTAAGCAAAACTGTTTTGATAGGAATATCCTATGCCCAGTTAAGCAATGGTATTTGTTTTAATGTGTCTAATTTCTCCCTAAGGATTTGCATTTTAGAGAAAGGGCCTAAGTTAATCATTACATATTTTCTTGGATCCTTGTTTACTCTATTTTTTATGTGATTCCCCTTGTACAGTGGTAGACTCCACTGACTCCTTTGAAAATGTGTTCCTTGGTTATTCCTATTAAATATGAAAAGCAAATATCTCAAAATAACATTTGTCTTATTTAATGTAAGTTTACATCAAATATTCAGGGTCAAGGGATACTAATCCATAGTATATCTTTCACTCTGTTTCCAAAGGCATAGGTCAGGAAGCTTGGGAAAAGTGAAATTTCTTTATATGATGTCAAGGTTATTCTGCTGTGAACTGGCCTGGGTCAGGTTTTACACACTGCCAATAGATAACAGGAGTAGCCTGTGTTTAGTGTTGCAATTCTCTGCTATCCCTTCCAGATATTAATGAATACAATTTGAAGAACCTTCACTATGCTGGTATTTATTATAAACACATTTATTTCTTTAGAAAGAGGGTATAAAATCCTACTTCTTCTGTAGGCTTAATTAAAAACAAAACCAAAAAATCTTAACCCTCAAAAAGTCAGCAAAAAGTACTCTGTTATTCTATCTACTCTGATCATAATTAAATCCATTCTAAAGAGGAAATGTTTTCTAGAGGCAGAATTGTTTTATACCTAAAATTAATACCAACTCACCAGAATACGTAGATTCAGTGGCGGATATACAGCTAAGTAATCAGGTGTCATCCCTAAAGTTACATGCTATAGGGCTGGCAAAACGCTTAAGATCTTCTCATTCTAAGCAAAAGATGGTTTCTAAATATCTAGGCCAATTTAGCTATATTACTGATCACAACAAAAAGATCTGATTTTTATAGCCTATGTTGTATTTAGCAAATCACTAATTTTATAATTCAATAATTCATTAATTATGCTTAGCAAACCCTGGAATATCAAATTAAAATGTAACTAAAATATAAACAAATATTATGAAATAGCCACATCTCAAGGAAGAGCTTTCTGCTAAGTATGTTGGCAGACAGTCCTAGTATATAAACTTATCTAACACAAACATGGGGACACATAACACCCACAACAAAGACATAGCTGTATAATTAAATATTTGATCGCCTGTGATTCACCCAAAATACATCACAAGTGAGATCCTGTTTTGTTTTGTTTTGTTTTGTTTTTCACTTGACCTACATGAGGAAAAATCTGTCCTGGGAAGTGTCCATTGAATATTAGTTGGTACATTTCAAATACAGGATTTAATACATTAGGAAGAAGCATATATTCCAGTTATGTTGAGTTTGGAAAATAACTTATTTCTCATTTTAAAATGAGAAAATTATAAGACTTGTCAGTTAAGTTAAGATTACATGACTTAAGCAAAAGTGAACCTAAGGTATGCATTTGAGGCATTTCAGATTTAAAAATATATCTAGATCAGAAGGGTACCATGGACAGTTCCTTCATGGAAAGTATTTTTCTTTTTTTTTTTTGAGACGGAGTTTCGCTCTTGTTAGGCTGGAGTGCAATGGCGCGATCTCGGCTCACCGCAACCTCCGCCTCGTGGGTTCAGGCAATTCTCCTGCCTCAACCTCCTGAGTAGCTGGGATTACAGGCACGCGCCACCATGCCCAGCTAATTTTTTGTATTTTTAGTAGAGACGGGGTTTCACCATGTTGACCAGGATGGTCTCGATCTCTTGACCTCGTGATCCACCCGCCTCGGCCTCCCAAAGTGCTGGGATTACAGGCTTGAGCCTGGGCTTCTTTCTACTGAACTGTTATTAAAATTTGTAAGTTTAAGGAGGCAATCAGTAATTAAGATTCTAAACACTTTGAGAGAATACACAAATGCCAATGTTCTCTGTCTTTACAGAAATTAAACATGCCTTTTGTCTTCTGCATGAGTCATGATAGGAACAGGGAGAGAAGAAATTCCTCAGTAAGGCAAATATAACACACTTTCTAGAAACTGAAGATGTATTTAAGAAACTAACACTGCAAAGGGATTTCAGTGCCCTGGCAACCTTACATGACCTTGCCAATGGTCATGTATTTTACCTTAAATAACATATTTAGAATCTTTTAGACTCAATTTCCATTTAGGTAAGATTATGAGACAGAAGAGCATGGGCCTATATAAGGTCGCTGAGATTCTAGTATTCTTTGATTGTCCTTATCTTACATTTAAAACTAATTTTTTTTCCCCAAAACTTTGAATTTATTGTAGATTGCCATCAATGGCTTAAATCTGTAGAAAAAGTTAAGCCTAGAAGGCTGGAATTTCTTGATAGCTTTGAAGGAGTTTGCTACTTGGAGAGTTGTATTTCCAGAAGAATACAGCAGGAAACTATTGTGCTTTAGGTCCCGCTTTAAAGCAAGATAAGGCTTTACTACACAAGGAAGGCAGGAAAATAAAATATGGAGTTATGTGATTTTTCTTATCAAACACTGTTCATATCCTCAGTTACAAATGTGATTTTTAAATGGTAGTACTTTAAAGTAACTGGTTTATTTTTTAATGATTGCAGTGTGTGTCTTATTTTTATGTTTGTGTATCTGCAAATTGCAAAGTTGTATTTATTACAAATTAGCATTAATATTTTAGATCATTAAGGAATATAATATAGAAAAATCTTCTATTGTAAAATACCCCCAATTTGACCTGTAATTACAGTTAATTTTTGGCCTATACTGTTTTTAACTTTCATCTAGAGGGATTCAGGGCAATTGTCTTCAGAAAGCTCTGGTTATTTTGGAAGGTTGAATTGAATGGAAGTGACAGTGGGAAGTTGCCCATTGCTACTTTTTCCTTAACTTTCTGTAATGAATATAATTTTAGCTCTTCTTTTACTTATCCCTAACTGTACATGTGTGTGTTAGGAATGTAACTGGAAGACCTGGAGAACACATAATATTCTATGTGTAGTTCACTATATTAAAATGCAGTCTCCTGCAAACTGAAATGATCCTCTTATCTGTATAGTATATTTCTGCTTAAGGATACAATCTAGGCAGGTACAACTAATTAATAAGAAATGAAATGAAATTCTAAATAAATGAAAATTTAAGGGTAGAACAACTGTAATTCAGAACACAGTTATGTATTTATACTTCATTTGACATTATAAGACATTAGTTACTTAATCACACATGATACATAAATATATGCTTACATGATATGTTAAACAGGACGGAACATTTTGAATTTTGTAATTAAGTCTACACATATACAAATTTCAAATATTTATCCCTGTCAATATGCTAATATTATTAAAACATCATTGTAATATTATTCATCCATGAATATCACAACATACTATTATATTTTTAAAAATTGTCTTTTTTATTCTGAATAGTTTTAGTGGTCCAGAAGCAAACATAGAATTTATGTTTAGAGATAAAAATACAGTTTTTGAATTTAGAAAAATATTTATAAACTTTGAAGATAAATGAAGAGATGTCATTTGTAATTATAACTTTGTTTTTAGAAATTTTAAATAATTTTAATCTGTAAAGGCAACCATTACCATAGTAAACTAAATTTACATTTAATTTTGACAGGAAAATATAAGTTACAAATACTATGCATATTGTAATTGAATTTCAGTATGAAATACTTTGTGGAGATCATGAAAGAAAACAATTATGGTACTATTTCTGATTATAGGTTAGTAAAAAATTTGACCTTAAGTTTCAATGTTTTTATATAATATACATATTAATAGGAAAAATTATTCAAATACCTGGGTCTAATATTAAAGTTTAAATATAATTTTAACACTGGAAATAAACTCTATGATTCTACTCAGTGAATTGCTTCAAATATCAAATTATTATTACTTACTTCACATATTTCAATAACAAATCATTTTATATGAGTGAGGAACTATTTAATTCCTAATTCCAACATTGTTAGGAATATTATTAACATTTTATAATGCAGCATCTTTTCTTTATTTTGGACTAACTGTATCTGTATATATTAGTATTGACTATAAAACGTCAAAATTAGGCTCTTTTATGGAAATAGCATTTTCTGCAATCCTGCAGCACTACATCCAGCATATCACCCTATTTCAATCATTTAAAAATTTATAATTACAATATATTTATCCCACATATTAACTCTTATAATTACATAATAATGCATAGCAAATTATCTGTATAATGAAATGTGCTCTTAAGCAATCAAATTATTACAGATTTTATATGTGTTGGTTTATTTAAAAATGAGTGCATGTCAATGTTCTCCTTAATATAGATGGTCTGGATTCAGATTATTTCTCGGTTAATCAGTAGTTTCACATGGACATAAGCAAACTTTTATTTTTATTCCAAAACAGAAATGCTGTTTTAAATAATCTATGGAAATAAATAATTGTTTTTAATATTTGAAAATGAAGTTTATAAAACCATCAGGCAATATAAAAGCAATTAAAGTTCAAACTGTTTAGGTGAATTTTGAGAACTGTTATATATTATGAAAAATTACTTTTAAAAGTCAAAAAGCACGTTATATTTATAATAACACATAAAACAAACATTTCTTCAATGTCTCTATATTTAAAAACAGGAAACTTCTTTATACGTCAGTGAAAAACAATTCAGAAGCTTAAAACTAAGAGAAGAGGACATGAAAGTAAAATTCACAGAAGTTAAATCAATGAACAACAAAAAATGGAAATGTGAATTTAACATATGAATTTAAACTAATTCACACCTAATAGAATTGTTAACAATGTTTAAAAAATGAAATGAAGATATTAATAAAATTTAAAATGCAATATTCATAATATATATAAAGATATATGTTAATATATCATAATATCATTTGTAGTTTATCAACACTATATTATCAACACTTTTAACCAGAATAGAAATATAATTGTTGTAACTTTGGTAGTATTTGCTATTTTTATAACACCATTGTCAATCTCAAGAAAGCTAGCACACATTTAAACTTTCTTGATTGACTTTTTAAATTCTTGACATGAGAGTGATGTATTATATTACCTCAAAAGTTTTGTTTTGCTTATACATTTGATAGTAATGATTTTTTGATGCAGAATATATCACATTTTGAGTTATCCTCATATCTAGGATTTATAAAATTTTTCATTTACTGTTATTTACATTTTTGAATATAAGTTTTTATTTATATCAGTTTTAAACAGTATATGTGTGTGTGTGTGTGTGTGTGTGTGTACACACACATATATATAAACTGTGGTTGGTACATTTTACCTTGACACTATTTTTTGAAAAAATACATGTTAAAACAACTGGTTTGGCTATTAGTAAATTACTATATTTTCAATATTTCTACTTTTCATTTATATTTAACTTGAAGAAATATAAATTTATCCTTCTACGTTGATGCCTTGTATCATAATATTTAATTTTGAGTCAATGAATATATTAATTTTCAATTCACTTGTACATTATTAGGGCTGACTTTTTAACCTCTAACATGTGATAAGGGATTAAGTTTCATGATGAGAAATATATTTTATGTCTGAAAAGTTTAATCTCCTGTGCTGAACCTTTTTTTATTCAAGACCAATAGGCAAAGTCTAAATGTTCTTTCTGTGAGCTGGCCATCATTTGCATTACATGAGTAGATAAATAAACATAAATCTGGAAGAATATACAAAATCAATTAACTAAACAAATCATGCATGTAACTCAAAAGAGGTAAATTCTAAATGCTGAAAATCCATTCCACAAAACACCTTAGGTTTGCTGACATTATAATAATTCTTATTTAATTTATTTTTATTATAACCTTTTAACCAAAGTTGATTTTAGTTTCAAAGGAGATAAATGTGAGAATTCTGATTCACAATTATTTTTCAGCTTTTAAAAATGAAAAGTGTATAACTTTTTTAGGTCAGTGTGCATACTAAGACATAGCTCAAACTTCTAAAACATAAGATATATAATTCTAAAATAACATACAAATGGAATATTGTGCAGTTATTTTACCCTTATGCTTCTGAAGTACAGGAATTAAAATATAAAACTTTATCAAACATCTATATGTTTGAAATTACTTAATACACATATAATGGTTGCCAATAAAAAGATAGTGAAACTGGCCCAATACTCTCATAGACTTCTCTTTTGGATAAACATAGAAATTTATCCTTCTGCTATCAAAGCTTAAAACTTGTATTTGTTTTATCTGAGTTTCTTCCTCAGGAAAGGACCTTCAGACCTCTTGAAAAAATTATGGAAGAACTAAAACTCACTAGATCATGACCCCAGAATCCTCCTTGCCCCTCCCTGGTTATTGTTTTCTTACCCATTGTTACATTTCTTTCCTGCTATATAAGCCCCTAGTTTTAGGCTGTGAGGGAGATGGATTTCAGACCGAGCTCCTGCCTCCTTGGTTGCAGCACGAGATTAAAACTTTATTCCTTGGCAAAACTTGTCCTCTCAGTGATTGGCTTTCTGGGTAGCCAGCACCAGGCCCCCAGGACCTAGACCATACCCCTGGTGTTTCAGTAACAATAGAGTTTGGCTATTTAAATCTTTATAATGCAACAAATATTTAAAACGTTATTGAGACTTCACTTAAGTATTTTCTTAGTCTGATTATGCCAACCAAGACTGAGTAGGGTATCATACAATCTATGAATCAAGGCCTTGAATACATAATTTTTTTTTTTTTTCTGAACTCTTTTTTTTTTTTTTTGAGACGGAGTTTCGCTCTTGTTACACAGGCTGGAGTGCAATGGCGCAATCTCGGCTCACCACAACCTCCGCCTCCTGAGTTCAGGCAATTCTCCTGCCTCAGCCTCCTGAATAGCTGGGATTACAGACACGCACCACCATGGCCAGCTAATTTTTTGTATTTTTAGTAGAGATGGGGTTTCACCATGTTGACCAGGATGATCTCCATCTCTTGACCTCCTGATCCACCCGCCTCAGCCTCCCAAACTGCTGGGATTACAAACGTGAGCCACCGCGCCCGGCCTCTGAACTCTTCTTAAGGTAGTTAGTCAGCAAGTAGCAAGTGGCCTCTGCCTCCAGCTGATGTACAGAGGTTGTTAAATGGACAAGAATCTAGTAAGTTGCTAATACAATTTTCCAATGTGCTCCTGTGAATTTACTCTTTCACAGAACTGGGCCTTATGTTTCTGAATAATATCATAAGCTTTCAATTAGTTCAATGAATTTTTAATAAGCACATCTTAATAATAAGGATATCTCATATTTGAGACTTCTTTAAGACAACATAGAAATAATAAGTTTCAATATTTTAAAGAGGGAAGTTTTTATAGGCATGCCTTCCATATTATTCCATTTGACCTTTGTACCATTTTATTGGAAGGCATGATTATAATTACTATTTCTCCTTAATTTTTCTTCAATATAATGATTAAACCAACATTTCAATAGCTGAAATTAATTTCTTCATCTTGTATCTCTGTCACCTCCTTTATGTTCTCTTGGGATTAACAAATTGATTTTACTTCCCACCATATAATAGTGTTCATATTTCCTACTGTCACTAATGTTCAGCGTTCACTCGAGGATCTTTAGAACATCTGAGAGATTAATCCCAGTGTAAACTCCAGGCTGAGTCTTGAGGTGAACATAAACCCTTAGGAGGCAGAGAAAGTAAACAGGCTTCTGAACCTTTGCTCCACTTACTGGAATAATTTCGATTTTGTTGTTCGTATGCTTTTTATTTGTTATTTATTTGTAATTTGTTGTGCACACTTAATTTTTATGATCAAGTCTCTAGCATATGCACCTATTTTCATACATTTATGCTTCATTAACCCATACCTGAGCCTTCACACTTTCTATTCCCCTTCTCAAATCTACTTGTGCCTGAGTGGCTCTTTTATATTGATTTACCATGATACAAGCTATGCGATAATTTTTCAGCTGTTTTTATTAATTGCTAGATTGCATGGTTTCAGATATCATTGATATCACTTTTTCTTTTTCTTTTTTTTTTTTTTCTTTGAGGTGGAGTCTTGCTCTGTTGCCAGGCTGGAGTGGCACCATCATGGCTCATTGCAATCTCTGCCTCCCGGGTTCAAACCATTCTGCCTCAGCCTCCCCGGTAGCTGGGATTGCAGGTGTGCACAACCACACCCAGCTAATGTTTGTATTTTTAGTAGAGATGGGGTTTCACTGTGATGGCCCGCATGGTCTCGATCTCCTAACCTCATGATCTACCCGCCCTGGCCTCTCAGAGTGCTGGGATTACAGACGTGAGCTACTGCACCCAGCTGATATCATTTTTAAATCAATTTGCTAAGTATTTTAATTACTCCAATTTTCAGAAGTAATCGTTGACCCAAACACAGCAAGTTCACTGTAAAACCATAATACACTGGGTTTTACGTATTGGTGAAATCTTTGTTGTTTCATTCATTCCCAGTGGATCTATCACTTCTATTTAATTATACTCTGTCACATATTATTTTAAATGTATAAAATATAAATAAAATATTTGGGTACTCATACTAGCATGAAAGGAAAATAAATCTTGGGGCTCCAGTCACTAAGCTAAAGGGAAAAATCAAGCCAGAAACTGATTGACTGCCTCCCATTCTATTCAAAGTGGCTCACCTTGGCTCACCTAGATAAATGCGTATCTGATTGCCTCCTTTGGAGAGGCTAATCAGAAACTCCAAAGAACGTAACCATTTGTCTCTTTTCCACCTTTGACCTGGAAGCCCCTTCCCGGCTTTCAGTTGTCTTCCTTTCTGATCCACCGGCCCTGGCCTCCCAAAGTGCTGGGATTACACTGATATGTTGATTCATCAATCAACATATCTCCCTAAAATATATAATGTCTCCCTAAAATGTGTAAAACCAAACTGTGCTCTGACCATCTTGGGTGTAAGTCATCAGGTCCTCCTGAGGCTGTGTCATGGCGTGCATTCCCAACCTTGACAAAATCAACTTTCTCAGTTAACTGTGACTTGTCTCAGCTTTTTGGGCTTCACACTGGTATTCATATTTAGGAAGAAAAATTAAGCTGTTTATCTTGATGAATTATTAAATCATATATAGACGTGTTAAAGGAACCACAAAAATTAATGTATCTTTTGAGAGAGATACATTGAGGTATGCAAATGCACCATTTCTCCTTAAATTCTGCCCACAAGTTTTATCATTAACAATTGGTCTTGCCTGCAGCAATTGTCATGATGGCAGCCTAGTGGTGATTTTCTATTTCCAGTATTTATTCTACATTAATTATTTGGAATTGGTCTTTGGGAAGATTATCCTTTATTCATATTTCCATTTTAAAATTTTCTGTAATATGTTACAAATGATTTGTTTACTGCTATCTACCTATTCAACTGTGCTTTATCTCTGGTTGAAGATACAGTGAGATTTATTTTTTTTTATTTATTTATTTTATTTTTATATTTTGAGATGGAGTTTTGCTGTTGTTACCTGGACTGGAGTGCAATGGCACGATCTCGGCTCACCACAACCTCCACCTCCTGGGTTCAAGCAATTCTCCTGCCTCAGCCTCCTGAGTAGCTGGGATTACAGGCATGCACCACCATGCCCAGCTAATTTTTGTATTTTTAGTAGAGACAGGGTTTCACCTTGTTGACCAGGATGGTCTCGATCTCTTGACCTTGTGATCCACCCGCTTCGGCCTCCCAAAGTGCTGGGATTATAGGCGTGAGCCACCGTGCCCGGCCTATTTTTATTTTTGATATTTATACTTTTTATTGTCAGAATTTCAATTTTCTTACTTATCAATTATCAGTAAGCACAGTGATAGGAATAGCAGGTTAAGTACTACAAAGCTTAATAAAATTAGTTCTACCTTTTGGTCATAGATGTGTGTAAAACACTACACATATTTCAATAAATAGGTAGATTCCAAAATACAGTGCTTCCAACTCCTACATTTTAATATGAAGATACATGCCTCAGCACAGTGATCTAACACATATTTTGATAAGCAGGTAAATGCAGAGGTACCGTAATCCAACACACACATTTTAGCAAATAGGTAGATCTTGAGAAACAGTGAACCCCAAAATACATTTAAATAAATAAAAAGATGTCAAGGCACTAGAATCAGCTCGCACACATTTCAAAAAATACTGACATTGCTTAAATAGGGTTTCCCTAAAATGCAAATATGGCTGGGCATGGTGGCTCATGCTTGTAATCCCAGCACTTTGGGAGGCTGAAGAGGGCAAATTGTTTGAGGCCAGGAATTTGAGACCAGCCTGGCCAAACGTGGTGAAACCACTTCTCTACTAAAAATACAAAATTTAACCAGGAATAAAATAAAATGCAAATATAATTTTTAGGTATATTTCCAGCATTCCTAATTAGAAAACAGAGCTTCTAATCTATATTCACATCAATAACTTAATAATGTTAATTACAGATAAATTTCATTACAAACTTAGACCTTACAGAACCCAGAGTTCTACCTAGTGACAGGTTTGGTAATTCTCCATTTTATACATAAGAATGTTGAGACATAAAAAACATAATATTTCATGGGTTAAAGATAAACAGAGTGGAAAAATTAGTATTCAATTCCCCTGGTAGTCCGATCATGGAATCTGAGTTCCTAGCCACTATTTCTTATAATGAATAAACACTGAGTTTCTGCTACATTTTGTATCATGTAGAAATGTGATTGTGGTCCAAAAGAAAACACAAGAAAATTACACATGATATTTGTCTTCTTATAATTTGCATCTTATTTATAATTTTTCTGGAAAAGGCAAATTAACTTATTAAATAAAATATTACTATAAAGGACCAATGTAATATAAAAGGCATACCATTCCATGTGTGCAATATAGAGATAGAGTCAATGTACATTACTGTCAAGAAGCTAACAGTGGGAAGATTATAGAATATACCTATAAATGCAAAATATAAGGTATAATATAACAATAGTTAAAAAGGGAAATTCAGATTGCTCCTATACTTCTTTTCAGGTATCAATGTAACATACTTTTAAACCGTTGCTTTGAAACCTTCTTTGGCATTTGTGGATATGTACAACTCACTCAATTTATAATCTAATAGTAAATTACTTCTCAAATTGTTTATCAAAGTTATATGAATTGTTGGGTGATCTGAATAATGTCCATTCCACCAAGGATAGGAACCACATTTACTGTAATATTTAACCTATATATTTTTCTCATGACTTTTAGATGCCAATAGAATTAGTATTCCAAAACATAAAAATGAAAATATCTTCCTGTAATACAAAAATTTAGGCAATGGCATATGAAAAAGTGCAAGTACCTTACAATTTCTTTTCTTTTTCTTTTTTGAGACGGAGTTTCACTCGTTACCCAGGCTGGAGTGCAATGGCGCGATCTCGGCTCACTTCAACCTCCGCTTCCTGGGTTCAGGCAATTCTCCTGCTTCAGCCTCCTGGGTAGCTGGGATTACAGGCACGCGCCACCATGCCCAGCTAATTTTTTGTATTTTTAGTAGAGACGGGGTTTCACCATGTTGACCAGGATGGTCTCGATCTCTTGACCTCGTGATCCACCCGCTTCGGCCTCCCAAAGTGCTGGGATTACAGGCGTGAGCCACCGCCCCCAGCCCTTTATTTTTATAGACAAGTTTTTCACTTATTGTCCAGACTGGAGTGCAGTGGCATGATCTCAGCTCACCTCAACCTCTGCCTCATGCCAGCTGTGTGTGTGTGTGTGTGTGTGTGTGTGTGTGTGTGTGTGTGTGTGTATTTTTAGTAAAGACAGGGTTTCACCATGTTAGCCAAGCTGGTCTCGAACTCCTGACTTTAAGTGATCAGCCTGCCTCAGCCTCCAAAAGTGCTGGGATTACAGATGTGAGCCACAATGGCCGACCAATATGTTACAATTTCTAAATTATGCTTTCCCCAACTTTTCCAGGTGAAAAGAGTTTTATACAATTTTTCATACTTTTTATATTCACTCAACATACAGTAAGAATCTCCTGTTGATCTATAATATGAATAAGAAAATAATTCCATAATATAGAGCAGTAATCCTGCATTGTCCTACCCAAATTTTAATTTTGAGTATTTAAGAGTAATTTCCAGCTTTTATTAACATTAATGGAATGGAAGAATATTGAAATTCATGAAGCTGCTCTTTAGGATTATTTTTTGGGCTAGATTCCCAGCAATCTAAATGTAATAGCTGAGTCTGAACATTGACATATTGAAATAGAATGATTTTCAGATTATACAGAATGCTTCCTGGAGGTACCTCACATATAATATTAATAAGACAAGGTTTATAATTGTAGTGTTTTGCAATTGCAAACATGGAACTGCTTTATGAAAGAAATTACATATTTAAAAATTATATTTTATGTCTATACTTTCTTGGGTCTGATTCTAGTGCACAGTAAGAATTAAGAAATTAACTGATTTTAGCATTTGCAAGAGCAGTTCATTCAAAGGAGAGCCATTCATGATTATTTTAATGTGCAGTAATGAAATGAATATCCAGTCGATTTCCTGTCACTGTGCCTCTTGAATTGCTCTTTCTCATACCACATCCAAGTTTAGGTTGGAAAGGATTTGGAAGCCCAATAATTTTATACTCAAAATGTACACTTAAAAATAGCTCATAGTTATATGAGTTATTTCCTTGTGTATTAAGTGACAAGAAATAGAAAATATTCTAGATATATAAACTAGAAATGAAGTTAATGTAGGAAGATAAGGGTCTTAGAAAATCAACATATGATAGGAGTGAGAATCAAGGTCCACAACTGGAATTAAAAATTTTAAGAACAAACTGTCATTGCTCTCAGTGAGGTATCAATGCAAACTGCTGCTTGCAACTGGACTAGTAGCTGGCAGTTGAAATGCTGGCTTGCTTGCGGGAAAAGCACAACAGGAGATGGCTCCACCTCTTCTTAAGCTTTTCTCTGAATATCATGCAAATGCTTTTTACTTTAAAATGTAAATCCCATCTAAATGCAATCACAAGAAGGTAGGAAAAAATGAGTTTGGAGCTTTTAGGTCTCTGCAGTGCAGGAAGTCATGGTAGGAAAGATAAGGACTAACACTGAGATCCAATGAGCCATATCTTAAGACTGTGTCCCTACTGGACTTCTATACGGCATATTATATATACATTAAAAAACTCAATAATAAGAGAGGTACTGTTTCCATCTAATATATTTCTCTTATTCCTAGGATTTTTGCGCATGTGCGCACGTGCGCACACACACACGCACACACACACAATATCTTCCAGAGAGATAATTTAATATCCTTTTAGTCACTAGTGATCCATGAATGATTGTTATTATTGTAATTCAATTTTAGTATCAATCTGACACCTTATAATCTAGGAGTAAATAAGTAAGTACAGTACAGACCTCTAGGACACAACCTTTTCAAGCTGTTATGGGGGGCAGCAGGAAGGCAAATAACTGAGGCTACAGTCTTAGTTCTCTTTGGCCATGGTTAATATTTTGAGCTTTGTTCTTCTCCTACACTTCTTTGTTTGATTGGTTTTTCAGATGGCCAAAGTTGTTTTTTCGTGGGGTAGGGGAAACCTGAATCTCTGTTCCTAAGAAGTCAGAATTTTATTGAGATTATACCTGTATTAGAGTTCTTTAATCAGTCATTATATCTTTACCGTGAGGCATAATAGTTATTAGGAAGTGCATTTGATTAACAGTGCTGTCTAGATACCTTGTAGAAGAAATTCAAAATAAAATGCATTTGAAAAAATTGAAATAAAAAGTATATTATTTTAAATTTAACATATAAGGCTGGGCATGGTCTCTTAGGCCTATAATCCCAGCACTCTGGGAGGGCAAAGTGGGTGGATCACTTGAGGTCAGGAGTTTAAGAGCAGCCTGGCCAACATGGTACAACTGCGTCCCTACAAAAATACAAAAATTAGCTGGGTGGGGTGGGGTGCACCTGTAATTCCAGCTACTTAGGAGGCTGAGGCAGGAGAATCGTTTAAACCCAGAAGGCAGAGGTTGCAGAAAGCCAAGATGGCACCACTGCACACCAGCCTAGGTGACAGGGTGAGACTCCGAAGTGCTGTAATTATTAACATTTTGAAACAAAACTGATTTTGCTTAGGGTATAGAAGGTTGTGAGAACTCTCCTACGCAAACAACATGAACAAGACATCTCAGAGTGTATTTAACAAAGAATCTAAACTCCAAACAGTGACAAGTCTACCTTTGGGGAGCAGGGACCCAGAGTGGCTTTCATTCTTGAAGGTATAGCAGGAGGTATTGGGAACTGCCATAGATGAAAGAAATAACATTGATGAAATTCGTCAAATTTTTAAAACTTGTGAATGGCCTGGTATGATACTTAGACACATAAGGAATCTGCATACAAGTTTGATTCTGTCACACAATCTTCCACATACATCTCATGAGAATAAAAGGATAGCAGGAGACTAAAACAGACTTCCTTTGAGGAAAAAGTGCTGAAGTCTGAGGGTGTAGTAGGATAACCTAGAGAAATTCTCTAGGCACTTAAAGCCTTAGGCTGAGTGGGAGACAATGGCTGTTGTGCAGTGTTTGGAAGAGGATGGAAGACGAAAGCTGGGAGAGTCCCAGTAAATGAACGCCGCATAAGCCTGCCAACATTTCCTGCTAGAAAGGCAATTGAGAGAGCTCTAGGAACATCCTGCGTCATCTACTGATAAAATATGGTGAGGGAAGCTGAAAAATATCTATTCACTGAGGATTAAGCTCAGAGCATCCACTAACGTCTACCTGCAGAAGGAAACAAAGAAACCACATAGCGTTGTGGGCAGTCGCTGTATACCAAGCAGCAGCAGTGTTGAGTAGGGTGGAGGGGTGAGCTAAAGGAAATGCTTCTCAGGTAAGCCAAGGGCCTGCTGAAGTTCGAAGTTAGGGCAAGAGATCTGCAATTCAAGTCATAAGTTCCACTACAGGGCAGATTCCGCTTTCACCAACTACAAAGCCCAACCCAACTCTACACTAGGTTAACTTAGTAAACAATGCTCATGGTCTGACAGAGGAGAGCCATGGCCTTGCATGGGCATAAATACTATCTGTATAATATTTTGATTTTCTTTGCTTCAATCTCCATTATTCTTTTACAAAATACTGAATTTAAACCAAATGTTCCAAAATATATTTAAAAAATTATTAAAGTAGGCATAGTATTAGAGAGGAAAGAGTCAGTGGAGCCAGATATACATATATAGATTTATATTTATGCATAATATATATAATGTTTAGTATATGTTTTAGAACTAACGTATATATGTGTATGTATAATTAAATAGTACAAAAAGTAAACCACAAATATGCACAGAAAAATTCAGCAGGGAATAAAAAATAAGCCAACCTGAAATGCTTAAAAAATACTTTATCAGAGGTTAAAAAAAAAAAAAATTGATGGGATTATCATCAGACCAAAAACAAAGAAAAGAATCAGTGCAATTGAAAACTGATGAGTAGAAATTATTTCAATTAATAGAAAATAAAATTTTTAAAAAATCAATGAAAACTTTGAGGCGAAAAATAAATGTAAAAGAGAAACTAAAGGCAATGAAAAATTGTCTAATATACGTGTAACTGAAGTACCAGAGAAGAAGAGAAAATGGAGCAGAATAAATGGTTAAAGAGAAAATGTTCAATAATTTCCCCAAATAAAAGCATAATCCATACGTCCTAGTATCTTAGCAAACCAAAGGAATAATAATTACAACACACACACACACAGCCCTAGGCATATCCTCATCAAACTAACTAAAAACCAACCAATATAAAGAAAAATATTCTAAAGAAACCAGCTACAATATATGAATAATATTTAGAAGCCAGTAATAACAATGAATAAACTTTTTAAAAATCTGCAGAGGTAGCAAACAAAAGCTAGACATCAGAAGGCAATGGTGAAATATGTTTGAAGTATTGAGAGAGATTAAAAATATTAACTTAGAATTCTAAAGCCAGAAAAAAATATTCTTCAAATCTATACCTAAATAAAAATGCTATAGACAAATAGCAGAGAATGTATTTATGGCTAACAACACAACAAGAAATGCTAATAGCAGCTCTATATACAAAGGGAAATGCTGCTAGATAATGTTGCAAAATGAAATTATTTTCAGAAAAAGCCATGCAATTTTGCTGTCTCTCTCTGACATACACACACTTCTCACAGTTATTATAATTACTTCAAATATGTTCAGTAAATTTAATTATTTCAAAGTCTGAACTCATTACTTGATATAAAAATAAATAGCTATGTATTTATTCATGGGTTAGTATCCATACTTGTATTTTCCAGTTCTATCTGTTGTACAGGCACATACATGGCAATGTGGTTTGCTGCCTCCATCACCCCCTCATGTATATTTGGCATTTCCCCCCATGTTATCCCTCTCCCACCTCCCCACTCCCCACTGTCCCTCCCCTAGTCCCCCCAACAGACCCCAGTGTGTAGTGTTCCCCTCCCTGTGTCCATGTGTTCTCACTGTTTAACACTCGCCTATGAGTGAGAACATAACGGTGTTTGGTTTTCTGTTCTTGTGTCAGTTTGCTGAGAATGATGGTTTCCAGATTCATCCATATCCCTATAAAGAACATGAACTCATCTTTTTTTTATGGCTACATAGTATTCCATGGTGTATGTGTGCCACATTTTCCCAGTCCAGTCTATCATCGATGGGCATTTGGGTTGGTTCCAGGTCTTTGCTATTGTAAACTGTGCCACAGTGAACATACATGTGCATGTGTCTTTATA
This sequence comes from Saguinus oedipus, assembly GCA_031835075.1. NCBI lineage: Eukaryota > Metazoa > Chordata > Mammalia > Primates > Cebidae > Saguinus > Saguinus oedipus. Next base: position 17,134,280 of record CM063190.1, on the reverse strand, counting down.
ATAGAACTATTTATAATCCTTTCGATATGTATCCAGTAATGGGATTGCTAGGTCAAATGGAATTTCTATTTCTAGGTCCTTGAGGAATCGCCACACTGTCTTCCACAATGGTTGAACTAATTTATACTCCTACCAGCAGTGTAAAAGTGTTCCTATTTCTCCACATCCTCTCCAGCATCTGTTGTCTCCAGATATTTTAATGATCACCATTCTAACTGGTGTGAGATAGTATCTGAATGTAGTTTTGATTTGCATTTCTCTAATGACCAGTGATGATGAGCATTTTTTCAAATGTTTGTTGGCCTTGTATATGTCTTCTTTTTTAAAATGTCTGTTCACACCCTTTGCCCACATTAATTTTTTTTCTTTTTCTTTTTAATTTTTATTGCATTATAGGTTTTGGGGTACATGTGCAGAACGTGCAAGACAGTTGCATAGGTACACACATGGCAATGTGCTTTGTTGCCTTCCTCCCCTTCACCCACACTTGGCATTCATCCCCAGGCTATCTCCCCAGCTCCCCCCTGCTGTCCCTCCCCCATTTCCCCCGATAGACCCCAGTGTATAGTAGACCGCCTCTCTGTGTCCATGTGTTCTCATTTTTCTCACCCACCTATGAGTGAGTATATGCGGTATTTCTTTTTCTGTTCTTGTGTCAGTTTGCTGAGAATGATGTTCTCCAGATTCATCCATGTCCTTAAAAAGGACACAAACTCATCATTTTTGATTGCTGCATAATATTCCATGGTGTATATGTGCCACATTTTCCCAGTCCAGTCTATCATCGTTGGGCATTTGGGTTGGTTCCAGTTCTTTGCTATTGTAAACAGTGCTGCAATGAACATTCGTGTGCATGTGTCCTTATAGTAGAATGATTTATAGTCCTTTGGATATATACCCAGTAATGGGATTGCTGGTTCAAATGGAATTTCTATTTCTAGGTCCCTGAGGAATCACCACACTGTCTTCCACAATGGTTGAACTAATTTACACTCCCACCAACAGTGTAAGACTGTTCCTATTTCTCCACATCCTCTCCAGCATCTGCTGTCTCCAGATTTTTTAATGATCGCCATTCTAACTGGCATGAGATGGTATCTCAATGTGGTTTTGATTTGCATCTCTCTAATGACCAGTGATGATGAGCATTTTTTCATATGTTTGTTGGCCTCATGTATGTCTTCTTTTGTAAAGTGTCTGTTCATATCCTTTGCCCATTTTTGAATGGGCTTGTTTGTTTTTTCCCTGTAAATCTGTTTGAGTTCTTTGTAAATTCTGGATATCAGCCCTTTGTCAGATGTGTAAACTGCAAAGATTTCTTCCCATTCTGATGGTTGCCAATTCACTCTAGTGACTGTTTCTTTTGCCGTGCAGAAGCTGTGGAAGTTCTAGCCAGAGCAATCAGGCAAGAAAAAGAAATAAAAGGTATTCAAATAGGAAAGGTGGAAGCCAAATTATCTCTATTTGCAGATGACATGATAGTATACCTAGAAGACCCCATCACCTCAGCCCAAAAACTCCTGAAACTGATAAGCAACTTCAGCAAAGTCTCAGGATATAAAATAAATGTGCAAAAATCACAAGCATTCCTATACACCAATAACAGACTCAAAGAGAACCAAATCAAGAATGAACTGCCATTCACAATTGCTACAAAGCAAATAAAATACCTAGGAATACAACTCAGAAGGAATGGAAGGGACCTCTTTAAGGAAAACTACAAACCACTGCTCAACGAAATAAGAGAGGACACAAACAGATGGAGAAACATTCCATGTTCGTGGTTAGGAAGAATCAATATCGTGAAAATGGCTACACTGCCCAAAGTAATTTACACAATCAATGCTATCCCCATCAAACTACCATTGAATTTCTTCACAGAACTGGAAAAAACCACCATGAATTTCATATGGAACCAAAAAAGAGCCCACATAGCCAAGTCAATTCTAAGCAAAAAGAACACAGAGGGAGGCATCACACTACCAGACTTCAAACTATACTACAAGGCTACAGTAATCAAAACAGCATGGTTCTGGTACCAAAACAGGGATATAGACCAATGGAACAGAACAGAAGCTTCGGAGGCAACACAACATATCTACAACCATATAATCTTTGATAAACCAGACAAAAACAAGCAATGGGGAAAGGATTCCCTGTTTAATAAATGGTGTTGGGAAAACTGGCTAGCCATGTGCAGAAAGCAGAAACTGGACCCCTTCCTGACACCTTACACTAAAATTAACTCCAGATGGATTAAAGACTTAAACGTAAGACCTGACACCATAAAAACCCTAGAAGAAAATCTAGGCAAAACCATTCAGGACATAGGAGTAGGCAAGGACTTCATGAATAAAACACCAAAAGCATTGGCAACAAAAGCCAAAATAGACAAATGGGACCTAATCAAACTCCACAGCTTCTGCCCACGTTAATTTTTAATGTGTTTTTGTTTGATTTTTGTGTCAGGGTAATACTGGCCTTGTTGGGTAAGTTAAGAAAAGATATTTTCTTTCTCTGTTTCTGTAACGGTTTGAGTAGGATTGGTATAAGTTCTCTTTAAATGTTTGGTAGAATTCAGCAGTGATTCCATTGGGTCCTGGGCATTTGTTTACTGGGAGACTTTTTATTATTGCTTCTATTGTATTAGTTGTTGTTGATTTTTTGGATTTCTTCATGGATCTGTCTTGGTAGGTTGTATGTGCCTATACACTAATACATTTTTTTCTACATTTTCCAATTTATTGGCATGTAGTTACTCATAGTAGCCACTAATGTTTCTTAGAACTTCTGTGGTATTGGTTGTAATGTCTCTTTTTCCTTTTTTATCTCCAATTTTATTTATTTGGGTCTTCATTCCTTTATCTTCGTTTGCCTAGCTAAAGATTTTTCAATTTTATCTTTTCAAAAAAATTTTTCATGTTAATGAATCTTTTTATTGTTTTCTTATGGGTTTGATTTGCTTTCTTTTATGTTTCTTTAAATGCATTATTAGATTATTTATTGCAAGTTTTTGTTCTTTTTTGATATAGGCACTTATAGCTATAAATTTTCCTCTTATTACTGCTTTCACTCTGAAAGTGGGGTATTGAAAATTCCAGCTATTATGGTTTTGGGGCCTTTTCTCTCTTTATCTCTAATAATAATTATATTATATATCTGGGAGCTCCAGTATTCGGTGCGAACTTATTTATAATTGTTAAATTCTGTTGCTTAACTGACCCTATTTTCCATTCTATGGAGAACTTCTTTGTCTCTTCTTATAATTTATGTCTTTTAATTGACTTTGTCTGACAAAAGTTTTTAGTTTCCATTGGCATGGAATATTTTTTTCCATCCCTTTATTTTCAGTCTATACCTATCTTCGTAGCTGAGACATAGTTCCTGTAGGCAACAGATCATTGTCTCTTGTTTCATCCATCCAGGCACTCTATTCCTTTAGATTGGAGAGTTTAGTCCATTATAGTCAATGTTACTATTGACGAGCCATTTTGTTATTTACTTTCTGGTTGTTCTGCAGTTTTCTCTTCCTTTTTGTTCTTTTCTTCTTGTTTAACTTTTAGTGAAGGTGATTTCCTCTGGTCATATGCTTTACTTTCTTCCTCTCTATTTTGTTGTGTTTCTATTGTATGTATTTCAATTTGAGATTACCATGAGACTTGCAAATAATATCTTATAACTCATTATTTTAATATGGTGATAATTTAACTCTAATGACATAAACACAGAGACAAGGAAAAAGAAAACTAATTAAAATGCTACACTTTGACTTCATCTCCCTGTTTTTAACCTTTTGGTTGTTTTTCTTTATATCTTATTGTACTGCCATGTCCTCAATTGTTGTTCAGTTATTATTTTTTATTGCTTTATCATTTATTCTTTCCATGTACGTGGAGAAGTTTATAGAAGCCAATTACGGTTTTGTAATATTCTGTGTTTATCTGTGTTCTTCCTATTACCAGTGAGTGAGTTTTAGGCCTTCAGATGATTTATTATTGCTCACTAACATTCTTATTTTCTCAGATTAAAGAACTTTCTTTATCATCTCTAGTAGGACAGATCTGGTGTTGATAAAATCCTTCAGCTTTTGTTTATTGGGAAGATTTTTATTTCTCCTTCATGCTTAAATGATACTTTCACTGGATGTACTATATAGGGTAGATTTTTTTTTCTTTAGAAATTTAAATATGTCATGCCACTCTCTCCTGGCCTGCAACATTTTAACTGAAAAGTTTGCTGCCAAAAGTACTGAAGCACCATTTAATGTTATTTTTTTCTTTTCTCTGGTTGTCTTTAGTGTTCTTTCTTTATCTTTTACCTTTGGAGATTTGATTATTAAGGGCCTAGAGGTAGGCTCCTTTGGATAAAATGTGCTTTGTATTCTATAATCTTCTTATATTTTAAGATTGCTATCTTTGATTAGGTTTGGGAGGCTCTCTGTTATTGTCTCTTTGAGCAAGCATTCTACATGTATCTCTTTCTCTACCTCCTTTTTAAGGTCAATAACTCTTAGATTTGCTCTTTCAAGGCTATTTTCTCCAGGCTCTTTTAAGGCTATTTTCCACATTACAGAAAATGTGTGCTTCATTGCTTTTTATTCTTTTTTCTTTTGTCCACTCTGGCTGTTTCGTTTCTTTTTTTTTTTTTTTTTTTTTAATTTTTATTGCATTTTAGGTTTTGGGGTACATGTGCAGAACATGCAAGATAGTTGCATAGGTACACACATGGCAGTGTGTTTTGCTGCCTTCCTCCCCTTCACCCACACTTGGCATTCATGCCCAGGCTATCCCTCCCCAGCCCCCCCACTGTCCCTCCCACATTCCCCCCAATAGACCCCAGTGTGTAGTAGACCCCCTCTCTGTGTCCATATGTTCTCATTTTGTCACCCGCCTGTAAGTGAGAATATGCGGTATTTCCTTTTCTGTTCTTGTGTCAGTTTGCTGAGAATGATGATCTCCAGATTCAACCATGCCCTTACAAAGGACAAAAACTCATCATTTTTTGATTGCTGCATAATATTCCATGGTATATATGTGCCACATTTTCCCAGTCCAGTCTATCATCGATGGGCATTTGGGTTGGTTCCAGGTCTTTGCTATTGTAAACAGTGCTGCAATGAACATTCGTGTGCATGTGTCCTTATAGTAGAATGATTTATAGTCCTTTGGATATATACCCAGTAATGGGATTGCTGGATTAAATGGAATTTTTATTTCTAGGTCCTCGAAGAATCGCCACACTGTCTTCCACAATGGTTGAACTAATTTACACTCCCACCAACAGTGTTAGAGTGCTCCTATTTCTCCACATCCTCTCCAGCATCTGCTGTCTCCAGATTTTTGAATGATCACCATTCTAACTGGTGTGAGATGATAGCTCAATGTGGTTTTGATTTGCATCTCTCTAATGACCAGCGATGATGAGCATTTTTTCATGTGTTTGTTGGCCTCGTGTATGTCTTCTTTTGTAAAGTGTCTGTTCATATCCTTTGCCCATTTTTGAATGGGCTTGTTTGTTTTTTTCCTGTAAATCTGTTTGAGTTCTTTGTAAATTCTGGATATCAGCCCTTTATCAGATGGGTAAACTGCAAAGATTTTTTTCCCATTCTGATGGTTGCCGATTCACTCTAGTGACTGTTTCTTTTGCCGTGCAGAAGCTGTGGAGTTTGATTAGGTCCCATTTATCTATTTTGGCTTTTGTTGCCAATGCTTTTGGTGTTTTGGTCATGAAGTCCTTGCCTACTCCTATGTCCTGAATGGTTTTGCCTAGATTTTCTTCTAGAGTTTTTATGGTGCCAGGTATTATGTTTAAGTCTTTAATCCATCTAGAGTTAATTTTAGTGTAAGGTGTCAGGAAGGGGTCCAGTTTCTGCTTTCTGTACATGGCTAGCCAGTTTTCCCAACACCATTTATTAAACAGGGAATCCTTTCCCCATTGCTTGTTTTTGTCTGGTTTATCAAAGATTATATGGTTGTAGATATGTTGTGTTGCCTCTGATGCTTCTGTCCTGTTCCATTGGTCTATATCTCTGTTTTGGTACCAGTACCATGCTGTTTTGATTACTGTAGCCTTGTAGTATAGTTTGAAGTCTGGTAGTGTGATGCCTCCGTGTTCTTTTTGCTTAGAATTGACTTGGCTATGCGGGCTCTCTTTTGGTTCCATATAAAGTTCATGGTGGTTTTTTCCAGTTCTGTGAAGAAATTCAATGGTAGTTTGATGGGGATAGCATTGATTGTGTAAATTACTTTGGGCAGTATAGCCATTTTCATGATATTGATTCTTCCTAACCACGAACATGGAATGTTTCTCCATCTGTTTGTGTCCTCTCTTATTTCGTTGAGCAGTGGTTTGTAGTTTTCCTTAAAGAGGTCCCTTCCATTCCTTCTGAGTTGTATTCCTAGGTATTTTATTTGCTTTGTAGCAATTGTGAATGGCAGTTCATTCTTGATTTGGTTCTCTTTGAGTCTGTTATTGGTGTATAGGAATGCTTGTGATTTTTGCACATTGATTTTATATCCTGAGACTTTGCTGAAGTTACTTATCAGTTTCAGGAGTTTTTGGGCTGAGGTGATGGGGTCTTCTAGGTATACTATCATGTCGTCTGCAAATAGAGACAATTTGGCTTCCACCTTTCCTATTTGAATACCCTTTATTTCTTTTTCTTGCCTGATTGCTCTGGCTAGAACTTCCAGTACTATGTTGAATAGGAGTGGTGAGAGAGGGCATCCTTGTCTAGTGCCGGATTTCAAAGGGAATGCTTCCAGTTTTTGCCCATTAAGTATGATATTGGCTGTTGGTTTGTCGTAAATAGCTTTTATTACTTTGAGAAATGTTCCATCAATACCAAGTTTATTGAGGGTTTTTAGTGTAAAAGGCTGTTGAATTCTGTCAAATGCCTTCTCTGCATCAATTGAGATCATCATGTGGTTTTTGGTTTTGCTTCTGTTTATGTGTTGAATTATATTTATAGACTTGCGTATGTTGAATCAGCCTTGCATCCCCGGGATGAATCCTACTTGATCATGATGGCTAAGTTTTTTAATGTGCTGTTGCAATCGGTTTGCCAGTATTTTATTGAAGATTTTTGCATCTATTTTCATCATGGATATTGGCCTGAAGTTTTCTTTTCTTGTTGAGTCTCTGCCGGGTTTTGGTATCAGGATGATGTTGGCCTCATAAAATGATTTGGGAAGGGTTCCCTCTTGTTGAATTATTTGGAATAGTTTCAGAAGGAATAGTACCAGATCCTCTTTGTGTGTCTGGTAGAATTCGTCTGTGAACCCATCTGGACCTGGGCTTTTTTTGTGTGGTAGGCTCTTAATTGCTGCCTCGACTTCAGACCTTGTTATTGGTCTATTCATAGTTTCGGCTTCCTCCTGGTTTAGGCTAGGGAGGACACAGGTGTCCAGGAATTTATCCATTTCTTCCTGGTTTACTAGTTCATGTGCATAGAGTTGTTTGTAATATTCTCTGATGATGGTTTGAATTTCTGTGGAATCTGTGGTGATTTTTCCTTTATTGTTTTTTATTGCATCTCTTTGGTTGTTCTCTCTTTTCTTTTTTATCAGTCTGGCTAGTGGTCTATTTTGTTGATCTTTTTGAAAAACGAGCTCTTGGATTTATTCATTTTTTGAAGGGTATTTCGTGTCTCTATCTCCTTCAGTTCTGCTCTGATCTTAGTTATTTCTTGTCTTTGCTAGGTTTTGAGGTTTTTTGATCTTGCTCCTCTAGCTCTTTCAATTTTGATGATAGGGTGTCAGTTTTGGAGCTCTCCACTCTTCTCATGTGGGCACTTATTGCTATATATTTTCCTCTACAGACTGTTTTAAATGTGTCCCAGAGATTCTGGTATGTTGTGTCTTCTTTCTCGTTGGTTTCAAAGAACTTCTTTATTTCTGCCTTCATTTCATTGTTTATACAATCAACATTCGAGAGCCAGTTGTTCAGTTTTCATGAAGCTGTGTGGTTCTGAGTTAGTTTCTGAATTCTGAGTTCTAACTTGATTTCACTATGGTCTGAGAGACTGTTTGTTATGATTTCAATTGTTTGCATTTGCTGAGGAGTGCTTTACTTCCAATGATGTGGTCAATTTTGGAGTAGGTGTGATGTGGTGCTGAGAAGAATGTATATTCTGTGGATTTGGGGTGGAGAGCTCTGTAAATTTCTATCAGGTTTGCTTGTTCCAGGTCTGAGTTCAAGTCCTGGATATCCTTGTTAATTTTCTGTCTGATTGATCTGTCTGATATTGACAGTATAGTGTTAAAGTGTCCCATTATTATTGTGTGGGAGTCTAAGTCTCTTTGTAAGTCACTAAGAACTTGCCTCATATATCTGGATGCTCCTGCATTGGGTCCATATATATTTAGAATCGTTAGCTCTTCTTGTTGTATCGATCCTTTTACCATTATGTAATGTTTTTCTTTGTCCCTTTTGATCTTTGTTGCTTTAAAGTCTATTTTATCAGAGATGAGAATTGCAACTCCTGCTTTTTTTTGCTCTCCATTTGCTTGGTAAATCTTCCTGCATCCCTTTATTTTTAGCCTTTGTGTATCCTCGTGTGTGAGATGGGTTTCCCAGATACGGCACACCAATGGGTTTTGGTTTTTTATCCAATTTGCCAGTCTGTTATATGTCAAATTCACACATAAAAATATTAACCCTAAATGTAAATGGGCTAAATGCACCCATTTACATTTAGGGTTAATATTGTTATGTGTGAATTTGATACTGCCATTTTGATGCTAGCTGGCTGTTTTGCCCATTGGTTTATGTAGATTCTTCATTTTGTTGATGCTTTTTAGCATTTGGTATGTTTTTGGAATGGCTGGTACTGGTTGTTTCTTTCTCTGTGTAGTGCCTCTTTCAGGAGCTCTTGTAAAGCAGGCCTAGTGGTGACAAAATCTCTGAGTACTTGCTTGTTCGTGAAGGATTTTATTTTTCCTTCACTTATGAAGCTCAGTTTGGCTGGATATGAAATTCTGGGTTGAAAGTTCTTTTCTTTAAGGATGTTGAATATTGGTCCCCACTCTCTTCTGGCTTGTATAGTCTGCCGAGAGATCTTCTGTGAGTCTGATGGGCTTCCCTTTGTGGGTGACCCGACCTTTCTCTCTGGCTGCCCTTAGTATTTTCTCCTTCATTTCAACCCTGGTGAATCTGACGATTATGTGTCTTGGGGTTGCTCTTCTTGCGGAGTATCTTTGTGGTGTTCTCTGTATTTCCTGGAGTTGAGTATTGACTTGCCTTGCTAGGTTGGGGAAATTTTCCTGGATAATATCCTGAAGAGTATTTTCCAGCTTTTATTCATTCTCTTCATCACATTCTGGTACACCTATCAAACATAGGTTGGGTCTCTTCACATAGTCCCCCATTTCTTGGAGATTTTGTTCATTCCTTTTTGCGCTTTTTTGTCTAATCTTGGTTTCTCATTTTATTTCATTGAGTTGATCTTTGACTTCTGATATTGTTTCTTCTGCTTGGTCAATTCAGCTGTTAAAACTTGTGCATGCTTCGCGAAGTTCTTGTGTTGTATTTTCCAGCTCCTTCAATTCGTTCATATTCCTCTCTAAGTTGTCCATTCTTGTTATCATTTCCTCGAATTGTTTTTCAAATCTTTTTTCAAGGTTCTTAGTTTCTTAGCATTGATTTATAACATGTTCTTTTAGCTCACTGAAGTTTCTCATTATCCACTTTCTGAAGTCTGATTCCGTCATTTTGTCACTCTCATTCTCCATCCAGCTTTGTCCCCTTGCTGGTGAGGAGTTTTGGTCCTTTGTAGGAGGTGAGGTGTTTTGGTTTTGGGTGTTTTCCTCCTTTTTGCCCTGGTTTCTTCCCATCTTTATGGATTTATCCACCTGTCGTCTTAGTAGTTGCTGATTTTTCAGTTGGGTCTCTGAGTGGACGCCCAGATTGTTGATGATGAAGTATTTCTGTTACTTAGTTTTTCTTCTAACGGTCTAGCCCCTCTGCTGTACGAGTGCTGAGGTCCACTCCAGGCCCTACTTGTCTGGGGTACACCTGTAGCAGCTGCGGAACAGTGAGGGATGCTACCAGTTTCTTCTTCTGCTATCTTTGTCCCAGAATGATGCCTGCCAAATGTCAGTCTGATTAGTTTTTTTTTGAGGTGACTTTTTGGATATACAGGGGTCAGGGAGCTGCTTGAGGAGGCGGTCTGTACTTTATAGGAGCTCCAATGCTGAGCTGTGAGCTCCATTATTTATTCCAGGTTGTTGGGCACCTGTGTTTCAGTCTTCTGCAGCAGAACTTATAAACCACCCCCTTTTTTTCCCCCCTCAGATGCTCTGTCTCAGGGAGTTGGGGCTTTTTTTATGAGTATCTGTTGCACTGTCCTGCCCGGCTAGGAGGTAGTCTATTCACTATTTGCCTGCTGAGGCTCCGCCCTGCTAGCGCGGGTCCGCCCGGCTGCCATGGGGCTCCATTCTGCTGTGGTGCGCTTCGCCCTGCTGGCTGAGTCTCTCTGTTATGGCGGGTTGCCTCCGCAATGGCAGGCTGCGTCAGCACTTGGTGGTACTTCAGTAGGGGTGGATTGCGTCTGTAGTGGCGAACGCCCCTCCCCCACCAGGCTGCACTGTTTTAGATTCAGCTGTACCCACAGCAAAACTGTCAACCCTGAGCGCCTCCAATCGTCGCCCTGCTTGTCCCCATGAGGGTGGGACCCGCCGAGCCCAATCGCCTGGTTCCCTGCCTCAGAGTCCGTCCTCTCTCTCTCTTTTTCTCCCCAATTTGAACGGTTGACTCTCTCACTGGTGCCCCAGTAGCCTGCTGATAGGGCACTGGGATCCGTGCGATCTCCCGTGCCACTGCCCACTGCACCGGCTCAAATCACGCTTCCTGGGAATCTCCTGGTCTGGCTCATTGTCCAAGTCCCGTTTAATCAGATGGACATGTCAATCTGCCCTTCCAAATCTCAGATTGCTGGTTAAACAGGGCACCCAGACCAGTGAGTTTTGTGCCGGGTGCCGCTGCGCTGCTGCACCGGCTGAACCAGCTGCGCAAGACAAAACACCGGCTGTGCTGGCATCCTGTGTCTGTCCTACACCTGGGACTTTCCCTGTTCTGTGGGCAACAAAGATCTGTCTGAGAATGCGGCTAGGACTCACCCTCTGCGCCTTCACTGAGAGCTGCAATCCTGAGTTGTTTCTATGGGGCCATCTTGGAAAATCTCCGGCTGTTTATTTTCAAATAGCCTGTCTTCAATGTTAATTCTTTCTTCTGCTTAATTCTTCTATTAAGAGATTCTGGCTCATTCTTCATTGTATCAGTTGCATTTCTTAACTCTAGTATCTCTTTTTCATTCTTTTTAATTATTTCCATCTCTTTGTTAAATTTATCTATTTTCTTGAATTTCTTGAGTTTCCTCAAAACAACTATTTTGAATTCTCTGAAAGGTCATGTATCTTTGATTCTTTAGGATTTGTACCTGGTTCTTTATTTAGTTTATTTGGTGAGGTTGTGTTTTCCTGGATGGTGTTGATATTTGTAGATATTCTTTAGTATCAAGACACTAACACTGTCTTGACACTGAACAATTAGATATATCTTGTAATTTTTTCAGACAGGGGTTGTTTAGTATGTCTTCCTTTGGAAGACTTTCCAGGTATTTTAAGAGATTTGGCCCCCAAACCCAACAATACTATAGTTTTTGCAGACTTTTAAAGGTACTGTCTTGTTGATCTTGGATAAAATCTAGAAGTAATTTCTGGATTACTGGGCAAATTTTTTTTTTCTTTCTTTTTTTTTTTTTTACTTTCTCCCTAACAAATGGAGTCTCTCCTCTTGTCTCCTCTCCTCTGCTCTCCTCTTTTATTCTCTGTCTCTCTCTGTGTTTCGACCTCTCTCTCCTGAACCATGTGAAACTAGGGGTGTGGTGATGTAAGCACCCCTGTGGCAACCACCACTTGAACTGCACTGGGTTAGAACTGAAGATAGTATGACACTGGACCTTGCCCAAAGCCCTTTCCTTCAGGGTTGCAAGTTTCCCCAGGAAATGCAGTCCTTGTGTCCTAGACTCCCTTTCGAGTTTACCTAGGACTCCAGAACACGTCAGCCCCCAGTGGTGAGGTTTGCCAAGAAAATTGAGTTCTGGCCAGGCATGGGGGTTCATGCCTACAATTCCAGCACTCTGGGAGGCTGAGGCTTATGAATCACTTGAGGCTGGGAGTGAGACCAGGCCAACATGATGAAACCCCATCTATACTAAAAATACAAAAATTTTCTTGACATGGTGGCATTCACCTGTAGTACCAGCTACTTGGGAGGCTGAGGCCTGAAAACCACTTGAACCCTTGAGGGGGAGGGTACAGTGATCCAAGATCATGCCATCGCACTCCATTCTGGGTTCCAGAGCAAGAGGATGAGAGAGAGAAAGAGAGAAAAAGAGAGGCAAAAGAAGAAAGGAAGGAGGGGAGGAGGGAGGAAAGGAAGGAAAGAAAAGAAAGACAGAAAAGAGAAAAGGAAGGAAGGAAAGAAGGAAGGGAGGGAGAGAGGAAAGAAGAAAGGGAAGGAGAGAGGAAGGGAGGGAGTAAAGGAAGGAAGGAGAGAAAGGGAGAAATTAAAGTTTCCACCACTGGGATGAGCCATTCCTGTCTGTCTAGGGCTCATGCAAATGCTCCTTCCACATGTGCAGGTGCTAGATGAGCCCAGAACAGTTTTATTATCTACTGTGACAGGGAAGTACTGAATCCAACATAAAGTCCTCCGGTCCCTGTGCTCTCCCTCCCCCATGCCACACGACTACCGTCAGGGAATGGAGGACGGGTGGTGTCTGCAGTTTAGAACTGTCTCTTCTGCCCTTCTCAATTCCCATTTCCATGATATGAAGTTAAAATCAGGTACTGTGATTGCTGTCTCGGTTCTTTTGACAGTGCTGTTCTGTGTACAGATAGTTGTTAACTTTGTGTTCCAGTGTTGGGGATGAATGGTGTAGGCTTCTACTCTGTCATTTTGCTCTGTGCTCTCTCTTATTTATTATTTTACATGATTCTGTGTCCTTAAAATAAGCTAAGCGAAGAAAGAGGATCAAATATATACTTAATATATTTTTTTATTTTTATCTTTTTGTAAATCTTATAATTTTCTTTATTTTCTCCTGAGGGTTTTAATTACCATCCCATGTTATTTTCTGACTCAATACAAATATATGTTCAGTCACTTGCTTTGTGCTGTTAATGTCAACTATATTACATATCTGTATGTTATATGCCCAACAATATAGACAGCACCAAAAATAACTGTGGCTTTAGCTAGATTGGCTTTGGTTAACTCTTTCTCTGATCTCTTTCTTCATCAAGCTTCCAGCCTGTCTGTCTCTATTGTTATCATACCAAACTCTTAGCCTACCTTAATTGTTAACTAATGGCCCTACTGTTTTTTTAAAAAAAATGCCCTGGGTATAAATCCTCCATTCCTTGATTCAGTAAAATGTGTGCCTCTTTTTCAGTGGTAGGTTATTACCAGGGATTGAAGTTTGTTCTAATGTAAAGAGATCTTTTCCCTGATAAACTAGGCAACATTTTTAAGCTAGGCTGCTATGTCATGTGTTGCTCCTAGTATAATGGAGCTACCTGCTCTTCCTTTTAATTGCTCAACAAAAACCTTTTTTTATGGTGTTTCTTTCTCTTTTGGAAAAGCTACTTTGGCAGTGTCTCGGAGCTATTTGAAGAGAAAGTAGCCCACGTTCAACGACTCATACTCTGCAAGTGGGATGCTGGGTAGGGGTCTTCTCAGCTTTCTCTTTCTTGCACGGAATCTCTGCCCTCTGCAGAAGCTGAGACAAGAGTGATCAGAGCCCATTGTTCTCTGCCTCCTGGTCTGGGGTAGAGCTTTTACTCTTTGAGTGGGTTCAAGGTGGTGGAAAGTGAGCCCAGTCCTCTTGACTATGTGTACCTACAATAGTTTCTGCAGCATAAAACTGTGGATGTCATAAGAAATATCAATAAACTGTCTATCTTGGGGTAAAAATTTAACTTTAGTTGGGAACCTTGAGGAAGAGGAAGCCCTGTGTTCTAAGATGTAACCTCCTGGAGTAAAGCTTCTGTTATGCTAATCTGGAGGAGAAAGGGTAGCAGCTTGTTGTGGTTCAAGTGCCATAGACTCTCATCTTTAATGCTGAGACTTAGTCATTCTTTATGAATATGTGCCTCTTTATTTTTTAAGAATATGTTCTTCTTTATTTGCTGTATGTCTTAGGACTATTTCCATAAACTTCAATTTATACATACACCTGTTAAATGTATATTTTAGTGTGGAATGCCTAGCTGCCATTTCGGAAATCTTTCTTACTGGTTTTTTTTCCACTGTAATGCTGAACCATTGAGTATGTATCTCTTTAGTTCCCTAGCTTTTGCATTTTGCTTTGTTTATTAGTCTCTTGACCACCAAAAATAAGAAAATGACAAAAACCTTATGGAAAAGGTAGAGACACAATGTCAAGCACACCTGTCAGAAGCTTCAGGTTTTTTTTTTTTTTTTTTTTTTTTTGGCGTCTTGACGTACTTTCTGAAGTCAGGCATACTTTCATATCCCTGATCTCCAATGTTTGTCCGGCTGCACAAGGCTGCTATAGTTTTGATCTTCTTTCTGCCTGACCTCCAAGCTGAATACCAATTAAGAATCAGCAGTGTCTCAAAAAAAAAAAAAAAGAAGAGCAACAGAGAGTATTGTGTTCACTTTGCTGCATTTCTCTTCTCTGTGCTATATTGACCCTTAAATCTCAACAGTCTTGGATGCTTTTTAACACCTACAAATGTCAGCAGTTTTGGATTTCACCGAGTTTTTAGAGTTGTGTTTATTGTATTTCTGTGCTATGCTATCATAGGCAAGGGTCACTTATATGTAAAATTTCTTAAATTAAAAAATGTACTTTTAAGCATTTTTATAGTAGGTATCTGAAATATGTCATGTTAACTGAGCTAATGTACCTGTTGTTTTTAGCAGAGTCTCATTCTGTCACCAGGCTGGAGTGCAGTGGTTCAATCTCAGCTCACTGCAACCTCTGCCTCCCCAGTTCAAGCTATTCTCCTGCCTCAGCCTCCTGAGTAGCTGGGACTATAGGTGCATGCCACTACACCTAGCTAATTTTTGTATTTTTAGTAGAGAAGGATTTCATCACATTGGCTAGGATGGTCTCTATCTCTTGACATGGTGATCCACCTGCCTCGGCCTCCCAAGGGATTTTAAAAAATAAATATTCCAATTTATAATTAAATTAATGTTTGATACTTACTAGGAAGTTGTTTCAATGATCATCTTTTGTTTTAAATGTTGGCTGCTGCTGTTACGATTATCTCAGGTGATTGAAGAATATTGAAATTTGGAAAAGAGATGTAGCAGAAATAATATATTTTATGCATGTCCATTTAGTTTTGTTTTATATGAGAAAATCATGTGTTTCAAGGGTGAATTTGTTCATAGCTATTCACGTAATTCTCACTTCAATAGAATTGAATGCACTGTTGTCAATCAGTGGGTGAAATTGGATTGTCATTTAAGTCTTCAAGGAGATTGGGTTAATTTAGCATTATTATAAAAAGTTATTTCATAGAAAGGGCAACATAGCAGAGAAATATAATTTGGTATAATTGAAGCAAACATTTGTCTCTAAAGAATGACTAGAATTCTACATTTTCTGGCAAAGCAAAAAACATTTTAGAGTTACTAAGATAAAAATATACTTATAGGTAGATAAAGCTGTGTTACGATTTATTACTGAGATACATACACAGAAATTTCCTATCATATGCTAGGATATACAGTAAAGCAAAAAAAAAAAGAGAAAGTGCATGGAATAAATAATAATAAAGAACAGAAATAAGAGACAGGAGGAGTTCTTGAGTTGTGCAGGTTTTTTTTTCAAAGTATCGTATCATACTTTAATTGTATGAGTTATCTTTCTAAGTTCTACGTAAAATAACTTTGATTTTGGAATGTATCCAAATGGAATAATGGAATAATAATGGAATGTATCCTCAAATATATGAAATGAGTTTCTGGTAGTCTGGATGAATTTATGTTTCATTCACTGAGAAAGAGAACAGTGCGACTGGGTGTGGTGGCTCACGCCTGTAGTCCCAGCACTTTGGGAGGTCGAGGCAGGCAGATCATGAGGTCAGGAGATTGAGGCCATTCTGAACAACATGGTGAGACCCAGTCTCTATTAAAAGTGCAAAAATTGGCTGGGTGCAGTGATGGCTTCCTGTAATTCCAGCTACTTGGAGGTTGAGGCAAGAGAATCTCTTGAACCAGGGACTCGGAGTTTGCAGTGAACTGAGATCATACCACTGCACTCCAGCCTGATGACAGAGAGACTCTGTCTCAAGAAAAAACAAAAAGAACAGTGCATAGTATATGACTGGCTAGGCCTGAATCTAGAGAAGCAGAGGGAAGAAGTTGTCAGTATAGCCACTTGTCTGTTTCCTCTGGCATTTGATAATTTAATATGTCTTCTGAACTACATGTAAGATAATTGCTCTAAGTTATCTTTGCAAATTGCAGAGTCATTATGTTAGAAATACTGGATATGCAAATATTCATTTGTTTTCAAATTATCTGACATCATCAAATATATTTTAGTAAAATGCTGGTTCAAATCTTTCATTCACTGTTGTATTGGGTTGATTATAACCTCATTAATGGTGATAATAATGAGAATAAAAATTATAATTAATGCAGATAAATGTATGGCAAATAACCAGATGAAAATATGGTCAGTATCATTAGTGAAATAATTGCAATCTCAATATGGTATCACAAAACCCTTACTAAAAAGGATAAAATTTAGAAGAACTTATATGTATTGAACTAGCTCCTACAGTATTACTGAAGGGATCTTACCATTCTAAAATCAATAGAATATGCTTTCATTGTTTTTATGTTAAAAAAAAAAAAGAAACTAAGATCCAGGTTGGAATACCTTGTATGCTGAAGCTCCTTATAGATATACAATAAGTGGGTTTGGTTGCTGATACTTAATTTCTGAAAGTGTTCATGAATGAGGACTTCACACACATACAAAAACTGCAGTAGTAACTTCTGTCAGCATGCCGATGCTACTCTTTATATAATACCATATGTAATCCTAAGACTCGCATAACAGATTGGTTCCCTTATACTCACAATTTCCTTGTATATGAACTAGTCATTAAAATAAAAATGATTTGTAGTCCGTAAAGGGATATATTTAGTGTTATTTTTTTTAAAAAAATTTATTTTCGTTTACTTTTTGGGAATTTTAAAACTACTCTTGGTAGTTTTTTAAATGTCAAATTTATTGTAAATTCTGGGCCTGTATGTGCAGTTTTGTTACATGAGTATATTGTGCAATGCTGAGGCTTGTGGTATGATTGCTGTCATTATCCAAGTAGTGAGGATAGTACCCAATAGGTAGTTAGTTCTTCAACCATTGCCCCCTTTCATCCCTCCCACCATCTTTTAGTAGTAGCAAGTGACTTTTGTTACCAATTTTATGACCCTGTGTACTCAATGTTTAGCTCCCACTTATAAATGAGAACATGAGATATTTGGTTTTCATTTCCTTCTTTAAGTATATACATCACATTCATATACTTTCAAAGTTTCAAATACAACATTTTTCAATGGTACATCAATTGCCAGAATTTAATTGGGAAGTCAATGGACAAGGAAAAAATATATGTATTGGGCCAGGTGCAGAGGTTTACGCCTGTAATCCCAGCACTTTGGAAGGCCAAGGCAGGCAGATCTCCTGAGGCCTGATCAATATGGCAAAACCCCATCTCTACTAAAAATACAAAATTAGCCAGGCACAGTGGTGCATGCCTGTAATCCCAGCTACTTGGGAGGCTGAGGCAGGAGAATCACTTGAACCTGGGAGGCAGAGGTTGTGGTAAGCCGAGATCGTGCCATTGCACTTCAGCCTTGGCAACAGGAGCAAAACACCATCTAAGAAAAAAACAACAATAAAAAAGAAAAACAAATCTCCTAAAAAATAGCAGCACAACCTTTTAAATGATGTCAATTATCCTTTCCATCAGTGTCAGCAACTGTGTGTTTAAATCTTTAAATCTTAGAAGCAGCTATGTAATACATATTATTCTAAATTTTATTCACGCCAATATTGCATGTTTTTGCTAGAGTTACTCTTCTCTGAAAAGGAAAGTATAGTCATAATAAAAATTGCATCAAATAGAGTAGAATCTATACAATTTGATAGAAAAGAGTAAGCTATCAGTTCATGATCTAAGGCATTATCACAGTATGTTCAGGTTATGGGTGATTTACACATACACACACACACACAAATTTTTAAAGCAGAAAACCAGAAAGTTAATAATGTTACTTCTTCTTTAGATGCTAGCATCAGAATCCATTCATGAATTTTTGTTTCTTGATCTTTAGGGCTTAAACTTCAGGGATGCAGAGAACAATCACCATAGAAATATGTGACATTTCTTATTGCTTCACTGAGCACAAAAGTCTAAGAGTAACCCTAGGGGAAAATCTACTCTCTTGCTGTTTACTTAAAAATTATTTATGCTCCCTGATTCAGCATTCAAGCAGGCCATGCTAACAGAGCAATGCAATTAACCTTTCCTATAAATTAAATGTACAAATATTCTATGTAGTACTTGGTTAGAATAATTCTCCATTGTTTATAAAATGTTAAAAAAGTAATTTTCCATCATATACGAGTCAGTTTAAAGATTAACTATAGAGTTACATTTTTATTTTTAATAAATCATCTGTTTTCAGAGATAAGGGAACCATAAAATAAGTGTGTATGTGTATGTGTGTATCTGTTTCTCTCATTTTATCTAAGTTCCAAGAACACATAAATCCTTCTTAAGAAAATGAGATTGAAATAGACATTTAATTATTTTATGATACACTTGTATATTTCATGATCAATTTCATTAATGTTATTTTCTAAAGTAATATGTATTTATTAATTTGAGACACATTTACTTAGCACCTTCTGTAAAAGTTCAATGACAATGGTGAATATAAAAGAATTTTTATTCTCCAACAGTATCTACCTATGTATCTATCTATCATCTAGATCTATCAGCATTCTAAATACAAGTACCTTGAAAAATAAAACAATATGTGTATATATTGTTTATATTGTTTAAATATAGTGTTATATATGTATAACAAATATATATATCATTAAGGTACATTGTTTCTTTCATATATGTGTGTAATGTACTGTGGTTTTGCCACATAGTTATAAAATTACATATAAGTAAGCAAATGAAACATGTTCTATGGAAGTAAATTTTATTTTGTTGGGTTAGCTGTTCTTCACTCCACTTCCTACAATTAACCTAATGAATATATTTGATAAATAACAGGTATCATAGTGTGTAAAACAAGATTCTATTAAAACATATTAATTGATAACCTTCATATGAAACATAGTTCTGGATATGCTAAGATCATAAAGCTAGACATATTAACCCTTTGTTGCAGGACTTATCTTTAGTTCAGCTAAAGGCAGGGCTCTTGTCCATCCCACCTCCCTGAAAATTTAGACTCACACATGGATTAAAGGGTGAGTAAAGCAGGGTTTTATTGGGTGAAAAGGGGAAACAGAGATCCTCTGCAAGGCCAGATGCCCCTGCTAGAGTGCTTCCGGCCTGAGCATTGGAATCTCAGGTTCCGAAAAGGAAGAGGAGGGCCAGGCTCCTCCCTGGTGCAAATGTCCTGAATTTCCTAAGGCGCCACTTCAGGGGGCAGACTGACTGGAATTTCTCCAGGGAGCTCCTCCTGCATGGCTGTCTCACCTTTAGTGACAAAAAAGGCCTATGTGATTGCTAATCACATTACACAGCTTATCTCAGTTGGTAGAGTTTTTGTATAGTAAATCCAAATCAAGACATCTTTTTAATATAGTGCTGTGAAAGTAAATCCCTTGACCTTCATTAGCATTAATACAAAGGGAAAAAGCATATCAATTTGAAGAAAGTTATTGTAATTTTCATCATAATAGTGTCTTTAATAACAAGATTTCCTTTTTATAAATCAATAATTAAAATAAAGGAATATGCTTTTTGACATCCTGAATATTTATTGAGAATGCAGCTCAAGGTACTGCATTTTATCCTGTGTTAATATGGCAGCATAAATCACAAGGCATTGTGAAATATTAATTAATAGCTTTTAATTGTGTAAGAAAGAAAATTATTGCAGCTGACAATAAAAGTCTTCGAAGGACTGATTTTTTATTTATTTTGCTGAGAAACCACTACTATGGAATCAGGTTATATTAATTAATTAATATTTGCAATGGTTAACATAAAAGAAGATAGTTCATTTCTATTAATGTAATACTTTAGCCATTTTAAATCAGGCAATCTCAGAAATATAACAGAAGAATCACAGAGGATACAGTAATATGGTCTACAATGTAATATGCTGACTTTCCCATGAAAAGTTATTGTTTATTTTGTTTAAGATATTTAATGCAATGTCCATTGACAGAACAGAAAGATGGCACAGTGAGATTTTCAAATTAATATTTATTTTATCAGAGTTATTAAAAATACATTTGTTCCATTTCACTTCATTCCTTATTTATATAGTTCTTTTGAGTACTATATTATTCCCTTTCTAAAACTGAACACATCCATTCCAATCAACAAGGGTTGATAGCAATGGACGTGTGGCCGACAATGATAATTGTTTAAAGTAATATAATGCATACATAATAGAAATAAGATGCACTATTCCAATAAAAGCAACAATTTTTTATCTGAAGTTAAAATATGTGACTAGGTAAATTGCCGGAAAAGATGGAAGTATAAATGCAATGACTAATCTCTGCTCTATTGTTTTTAAGTCCTATCAGACATTTTCTTGTTTTTTTTTTCAGGATATATATGGAAACTTCCAATTTTCTTCAACTTTGCTGTTGTTTACTATTTGTTTCACTTTTTCATCTCATTCACTTTTTTTCTTTGCTTTCTAAAATGCCTTTTCTGTCTTCCTTGGGGTTTTCTAATCAATAATTTTGTTACTCATTTCATGGGACATTCCTGTGACACTGCCAGCCCCCTCTAATTAACTAATATGCTTTTGTACTTCCATATATTTTATATTTCGACTAATTACAATTTGTCATTTCATTGTCAGAAGCCTTTGAACTAGAGCAATTCCATTTTGAGTAGGGGCTTGGTAAAATAAAGCTGAAGCCTACTGGCTGCATTCCCAGATGGTTAGGCATTCTAAGTCACAGGATGAGATTGGAGGTCAACGTAAGATGCAGGTCATTGAAATCTAGCCGATAAAACAGGTTGCAGTAAAGAAGCCAGCCAAAATCCACCAAAACCAAGATGGCGATGAGAGTGACCTCTGGGCTTTGTCAGGGCTACACTCCCACCAGTGCCTTGACAGTTTACAAATGCCAGGGCAACATCAGGAAGTAATCCTATATGGTCTAAAAAGGGAAAGCATGAATAATCCACCCCAGGAAATAACAAAAAAAGTGGGCAGCCAGCACCCCTCAGAACTTCTTTGTCTATGGAGTATCTATTATTTCATTTCTTTAATTATTAATAAACTTGCTTTCACTTTGCACTGCGGACTTGCCCCAAATTCTTTCTTAAGTGAGATCAAAAACCTCTCTTAGGGTCTAGATCCAAACCGTTTCTGATAATAGCATCAAATGCAAAGAAATACGGTCATTACCTAAGAATACATGAATTCTAAAATCAAGATCTAAATGCATTAGTTTACTTAACATAAGCTTATAAAACATGGAATATAGAGCTCAAGTTACTTGGAATAAATCCATAGGTCAGGAAAAGGGAATCTCAGAGAAAATAGACAACTATATATATATATATATATATATATAATATGTTATATATATATATAATATGTTATATATATATAAAATATGTTATATATATAATATGTTATATATATAATATGATATAATATGTTTTATATATATATAACATGTTATATATGTATTATTTTCACATTAAATGGTTATTTTATTATTGCTAAAAAAGTTGTTGAAAATAATTAAGTATTAGCCACAATTTACATTGATAAATAATAAAAATAGTGGATATACACTTGGTAAAGTAAATTGTTCTTTTTTACTGGACCTTTTTATCACAAAATATTTCTGTATTTTACATTATGAACAAGCACTTTATTATTTTACCTTCATAGGCAAAATAAAGTTAATAAATAGATAATTATTGGGATAATTCTACCTAGTAATTTTGCTTTGTTTTCCTAGATAATTGAGAAAAGCAGTTTTTTATTCTAATAAGCAAGATAACTTATTTTATTTATATCTACTAAGCAGACATACTGCTGTCAAAGGAAAAAGGCACTGGGCAAAGTGAAATGGGTACAAAAAAAGACTGTATTCAAGATTATTGCAAGAGCTGAGAGACAAGAACTGAACTGTATTAAAACGAAGGGTGGGAGAGCTTTGCAATGAGGTGGAAAATAGACCCTCTGTGTTTCTACTTGGCCTTACTCAAAGGAGAAGTAAACTTTCTCAAATTTCATGACAGAAGGTAATTTTACAACCTGGAGCAAGGCACCCACTTAATTTAGGTGGAGCCTTCCCTCCACAGAGACTAAGATATGTCTGTTCTGTTTCTTGATGATGACCTTTGAAAGGCATGGTTACCTGATCCTTAAAGAAGACACACGTAGGTTTTGAAGCCAGCAAGAGTATTTTCAAATATTTACAAAGAGAGGAAGAACTTACAAGTTCTCAATAATAAGTACTCCAGGAAAAGATAGGTCAGGGCTTAGAAATGAAAGGAAGCATGTCTAAATGTGGTCAAGCTGAGGGAAACATTAAGACTTCCTTGGTCATTAGATATGACAGTAAGGTATCAGATAATAACTTTCTCATTAATTTTTTTTAAATTAGGTATTTACCACTCTACTATAAAGACACATGCACATGAATGTTTGTTGCAGCCCTGTTCACAATAGCAAAGACTTGGAGCCAACCCAAATGCTCATCAATTATAGACTGGATAAAGAAACTGTGGAACATATATACCATGGAATACTATGCAGCCATAAAAAAGGATGGGCTCATGTCTTTTGCAGAGACATGTATGAAGCTAGAAACCATCATTCTCAGCAAACTGACACAAGAACAGAAAAACAAACACCACATATTCTCACTCATAGGTGGGAGTTGAACAATGAGAATGCATGGACACAAAGAAGGGAACATCACACACCAGGGCCTGTTGGAGGGAGGAAGTGTAGGAATAAATAGCATTAGGAGAAATACCTAATGTAGATGACAGGTTGATGGATGCAGCAAACCATCAGGGCAAATGTATACCTGTGTAACAAACTTGCACGTGTACCCCAGAACTTAAAGTATACTTTTTTTAAAAAAAAAAAAAAAGTAGATATATACTTGTAGTCTAAGCTACTTGGGAGGTTGAGACAGGAGAATCACTTGAACATGGGAGGCAGAGGTTGTAGTGAACTGAGATAGCACCACTGCACTCCATACTGGCAACAGAGCAAGACTCCATCTAAAACAAATTAGGTATTTACTATGAAATGTTTGCCTAACAGTCTTTTTTTTTGAGATGGAGTTCTTCCCTTGTTACCCACGCTGGAGTGCAATGGCGCGATCTTGGCTCACCGCAACCTCTGCCTCCTGAGTTCAGGCAATTCTCCTGCCTCAGCCTCCTGAGTAGCTGGGATTACAGGCATGTGCCACCATGCCCAGCTAATATTTTTTTGTATTTTTAGTAGAGACAGGGTTTTACCATGTTGCCCAGGATGGTATCAATCTCTTGACCTCGTGATCCACCCGCCTCAGCCTTCCGAAGTGCTGGGATTACAGGCTTAAGCCACCGCACCTGGCCTGCCTAACAATCTTTATAGTTCAACTTAGGTTAGATATTTTTTTTAACCAAGCTTTTTAATTATGTTTTAATTAAGTGCATTCATATCCATCTTATCTTTATTTTAAGGCATTATAATTTGATACTATTTTTGTCAGTAAAGACTTCAGTGATTGACTTAAAATCTCTATAAAGTGTATTATTTTGTTTTAGGCCAACGGCTTTTCTTCTTTATATTTTATAATGTTTTAAGGGAAACTAAACTTTTGGTTATAGCTTTCATACAAACCTTTGCCATATCACATTCATTAAAAAAGTGCTAATTGTTCTGCATATTTGATTTACTTTCCTTATTCTTCTTGAGTTAACTTTAGAAAGTTTATAAGTATTTAACTTACTGTTCTTTATTCTTGGCTGAATAGTCTTTAATTTGTCAGTTTATCAATTGCAAGTAATATGTTCCAACCTATTGTTGGGATCAAATATTACTAAATTTTCTTCTCACTTCTATCTCAAATTTTCCTGCTGCATTTTAATCATTCTACTAAGCTTTATAGAATAAACAGAAAAAAATAAGTAACTTACTCATGCCCTTAACAGCTGAGCTTACATAGATATTCATGATGTGTATAAAATGTTTGTTGCATTAAATTTAACATGCCATTCTAAAAAATATAATGAAATTCTAAGTTTCTAAAAAAAATTATCAAATGCATTATATTCCGTGTGACTCTTGTGTTATTCAACAATTTTCTTTAAACTTCAGGGTTATAAAAGTTGTATAATCTATAATTGTATTTGATTTTATTTAGGTTTTCTAATTTTTAAATCATTATATAAAGAAAAATATGTCTAATATTTTTATTTGCTATTATTAGTTTAGTATCATATTTTGGAGTTAGAATGTGTGTGATGTGTGTAACACTTCATTGACGTAAATTGTTTAAATAAACAATAGGTACACTGGCTTCCTTTTATATGTAGATATGGAAAAGTTGTCAAGAATATACCCAAAATCATGAAACCCAATAAATTTCAAGGGCCTAAATTGCTTATAGTTAATTTCTTTTTTTCATTGGCTGTGGAGAGAGAAGGAATCTTGCTCTCTCACCAGGGCTGAGTACAGTGGCACCATCTCGACTCACTGCAACTTCCGTCTCCTAGGTTCAAGCAATTCTCCTGCCTCAGCCTCCCACGTAGCTGGGACTACAGGTGTGTGCCATCAGGCTAAGCTAATTTTTGTATCTTTAGTAGTGACAGGGTTTGTCCATGTTAGCCAGGCTGATCTCAAATTCCTGACCTCAGACAATCTGCCCACCTCTGCCTCCCAAAAAGTGCTTGGATTATAGGAGTGAGCCTCTGTGCCCTGCCACTTACCGTTAATTTGTAAATAATAAAAAATCAGTAAGAGTTTCTTGTTGAAAGTCATTTTGGCTTCTCTGACTGGAGTTAGTAAGAAAATTGACATTGGCAAAAGGTAAGAAAATTGACATTGGCAAAATGACTCTGATTTCCTTGTGTTTACATGCTACAATTATTCAATGAGAAAACCTGATAGCATAGGTTCATGGCCAGCAAGCATATTGACATTGAATACTGTGGTTGGATTTTGTTAGTCCTTGCTGCAACTCATGTTGAAATTTAATTGTTAATGTGACAGTCTTGAGAGGTGGTGAAACCTCTAAGGGGCATTTGGGTTATGAGGCATCTGCCTTCATGAAGGCATTAATGCAGTTTCTGGAGAGAGTGAGTGAATTTTAGTTCTCAGGGGACACCCCAAGAGTGGATATTTGGTCTCTTCTTTTTTCTTTTTCCTTTTTTTTTTTTTTTACATAACTCCCCTTCCCTTCCACTTGCCACCATGGGTCAAAGGAGTAAGAGGCCCTCCACAAATAGGCTGCCTGATATTGGACTTTCTAGTCTGAAATTGTGAGTCAAATAAACTTATTAATAAATTACATAGTCTTAGGTATTCTGTTATATCAACAGAAAACAGACTAAGACAATGAAGCTTTGACAGTTAACTTTATGTACAATAGATGCTCTCCTTTTGTTTATGTATTCACTTTCTAAAAGTCATGTACCAGCTTTTGCTTTAGTAATGGCCCCTGAGTTTCCTCTTTTCATTAATTTTTTTAACCATCGACTGTGTTATTGAGCTATGTATTTTGAGTAGTCTTATACATATGACAAAAACGATACCTATTGGTACACATTAATCCATTTAAGAAGTACTAAATTTAAGAAGTACTAAATTTATTTGCACAAGAAATCAATTGTTTAAAAAATTTAGTAGAACTATAATCATATAAAAATGACTTTACAATCAGTTTATATTTAATATGTAAATATGTTTATTTTCAATTACCAAAAATTAATTAATATGTGCTCCATGCTACACTAAGTAATTTATAGATATAGTTTATTTCTCATAAAGAACATTTAAGAAATGTATGTAAAAATTATATAAAAAATTATATTGTGACTTAGAAAAAGGTTAAGACTTGTCATCAATAGACTTCACTATATAGGACTGTATGTTGAAATAGCAAAAGCAGAGGTTACCTGACAATGAATTGAAAGCACATTTACAGAAATTTTGATTAAGACTTTTTATTGTTGTGCTTTGCTCCTTTAGTGTATCCAAATAAAATTGAAATCATCCAAGAACATAAGTGAAAGGCTTGTTTTATTACAAAAGCTAGAATATGTTTCATTGCCTCTTTAATAATACAAGAAAGACAGCTCACCCCTGTAATTCCAGCACTTTGGGAGGCAGAGGCGGGCACATCATGATGTCAGGAGTTTGAGACCAAGCTGACCAACATGGGGAAACTCCCTCTCTACTAAAAATGCAAAAATTAGCTGGGCATAGTGGCGGGTGCCTGTAATCCCAGCTACTCAGGAGGCTGAGGCAGGAGAATGGCTTGAAACCTGGAGGCAGAGGCCGCAGTGAGCCGAGATCATACCACTGCCCTCCGTCTCAAAAAACAAACAAACAAAACAAAAATAACTCATGAGAGATATATCATAGTTCATGTGATTTTGTTCATTTAGTCATTTGTTTTACAGTCCTACAACAGATTAGGTCTTATAAGAGGCATGACCTGTGAATCAGTCCAGAGTGGCATGTGAAGTGTTGGAAGTGAGGAAGAAATAAAGATGGTGAAAATATTTAGAGAGAGAGAGAAAAAATAAATAAATAAATAAAACATCTGGGCCAATTAAAAATACATTTTATCTCTTTGTACTGAATTATCTATGGAAATCATGGTTCAAGCTACAGTCCTATTCTGTCCACTCCAGTCTTAATTTCTTTTTAATAAAACTGTACTGGAATACTGCCACACTCATTCATTTTCATATTATCTATGGATGCTTTTGCACTACTGTAGCAGAGCTGAGTAGTTACTAAAGGGACTATGTGGATCCCAAAGCCTAAAATATTTACTTTCCTGGCCTTTACAGAACAAAGTTTGCCAATCACTTTAATAATTTAATTGCCAATCACTTTAATGATTCAGATTAAAGAGAGCTAGATTTACTTTGGATTTATAATTAGAACCATCAGAAAAATGAGTATTCTTGTTTTATAGCACATTAGAAAATATTTATGTATTTCCTTCACGTTACAGATAGACAAATGACATTCATTGGGGCTAATTAACATATCCAGTAATCAAAGTTAATAGTCAAGAAGTTCAAATATCTCTAAGATTATATAAAGTCATTAGGATGAAACTTAAGTTATCTTAACACACAGTCTCAAAAAAGAAACACAAGGTCACTAAGAGAAAAAAGAAAATACTAAGACCTTGATATACAGCTATGCAATAGACTTAAGTGCTACATTTTTTGGAATACAAACAATTTGTGAATAATTTTCATGACCAGTTCTGAAACTTCTCAGAAACATGTAGAGCAAAAAGCCAGACTTCATACAAACTTTTGAATTTAAATAATGATTACATAAGGTTTAATATTAAGATACAGTTTTCCATTTCATTTTCTTCAAACTGTCTGAACCATTTTAGAACATTAGCAACAAAAGATTCACACTCATTTTATTTTTTCTTCCTGGTTAAAGAATTAAAGAATAAATAGACTTACACACAAGGGAGCACACTGGCTGGGTGCAGTGGCTCACACCTATAATCCCAGCACTTTGCGAGGCCGAGGTGGGTGATCACCTGAGGTCAGGAGTTTGAGATCAGCCTGGTCAACATGATGAAACTCTGTCTCTACAAAAAATACAAACAGTGGAGCATGGTCGTGGCTGCCTGTAATCCCAGCTACTCAGGAGGCTGAGGTAGTAGAATCGCTTGAACCCAGGAGGCAGAGGTTGCAGTGAACCAAGATCATGCCACTACACTCCAGCCTGGGCAACAAGAGTGAAACTCCATCTCAAACAAAACAAAGCAAAACAAAAAAGAGCATTCTGTGACATTCTCTGGCAATTCACAAGTTTTGAAAATAAATATCGTCTAAATAACAGAAAATA
Organism: Saguinus oedipus; assembly: GCA_031835075.1. NCBI lineage: Eukaryota > Metazoa > Chordata > Mammalia > Primates > Cebidae > Saguinus > Saguinus oedipus. The sequence goes on along the minus strand of CM063190.1, from coordinate 17,105,936 downwards.
AGTTAGTGTCTTAGGAAAGAAGAAGTTAATATAAATTCCATTATATCACAAAATGAGATAAAGATTGAAAATGCGAAAGTGTATAAAGTGATGATTAAAGTATATGTTGGGAGTAAATTTTGACTTCATTTGAACTTCCTATTCTCTTGATAAGGCTGACAGATGAAACGTAAAATATCTAGTCACATTTCAATTTCAGGTAAACAACAAGTAAGTTTTTTTGGTACAAATATGTCCCCCAAATATTCACAGGGAATACCTATATTAGAAGAAAAAATAAGTGTTGTTTATTTGAAATTCAAATTTCATTTGCCTTTCTGTGTATTTATTTTCTGTAATCCAAAAACACCCTATTCCCTGACTAATTCTGCTGATGCATTTAAGTAGTAATATTAAATGCCTTATACTATTATTTAACCACAATTTAGCTTCAGTGTTCCTAACATCAGTTTAAAAGGCAAACAAAATACAAAAGTGCAATTGTAAGTTTTAAAATGACTATTTTAAAAATATACTGATTTCTCAAGAGAAGCACATATTTTCTTTAAACCAAAGGTTGTACTAAGGAAGTAGGCTATGTGGTAAAGAAATTCAGCATTGCTCTCACCTTGGTGTTTAAAAGTTTATGAGTGTCTGCTTAACACAGCAGATTTAGAATAAAAAAATTGAAAATTCATGAAAAAACAAACAAGTCAATATATAAGAGGATTTTAGATGTTAATAAATTGTCATAAAAAATGTAAAATTGAACAATGGAATAGAGAATGTCTGGAGGTGTCTATTCTGCAAGCAACTGAAGCTACTTCTCATTTAAGTGGAAAATTTATGTAGATGTGGGAATACTCAAAGAATTTGTGAGAAGTCTGGTGAATTGGGTTCAGAAAATGAGACAGAAATGAAGAGTGATAGTATGCAGCCAGAAACACAGTGATGACAAAGATATTGAATTAGCTCCTGGCCATGGGGCTGCTAGTGCTGACTGCAGAATCACAGCTTCTGCACTGCTGACACTGCCCATCCTGGAAACTTGATGGTGTTATTTCTTCTGCTACATCTCTAAGAACAGAATATGTATTCTCCTGAGAGTCACTAGGCAACTTGATTCAAAATAACGAATCTAATGAGCTGAGATTATGTCAGTGCAGAGTACAAGGGAAATTGAGGACATAATGTTTGGGGTTTCCAGCTGTTATATTAGGAAGCAGGCTCTATCTCCACCTAGACAGAGGAACTTAGAAATCATTAAATCATTCCAGATTTTGGCCAGATATAAGTGAAGGAAGAGAGAAGAAAGAGAGAGAGACAGAGAAAGAGAAAGAAGAAAGAGAATAAAAGGCAGGAGAGAATGGGAGGTGAGGAAGAGGGAAAAAGTATGTGCCTAGGTGTATGGGAACATCTGACAGAACTGAGCTGTGACCACACAAATATGTAGGAATGAACTACTAAACTGCTTCCGGTAATTGCTTTGTAGAAATCTTTTTTTTTCTTTTATCAAATAAACATTTTATTGAAGTATAATATACATACAGAAAAATATATATCATAGGTGCATAGCTCTATGAATTTTTATGTATCTCTGTGACATACATATCTACAAATAAAAATTGTGGATCAAGCCTACATGTGTGCACAAAAATGCATGTGTAAAAATTATCACAGCAATGTAACTTATAATTGACAAAAGTAAAGATAATCTCAACATTTATCAACAATCAGTAACAGGATAAATAAATTTTAGCATATTTATATTGTAGAATATTATAAAGCAACAAAAAATAGTAAATTACTACCACATACAAATATATGGATAAAACACACAAACATAATGTTAAGCCAAAGAAACCAAACTCAGAGGAGAATGTACTACATAATTTCATTCATATAACATTCAACAGAGGCAAAACTAACTTATGGTTATAGACGTTAGAGTAGTGATTAACTTGTGAGGAGGAGCACAGGGGCTGGGAAGGGCATGAGGAAGGGTTCTGCAGTACTGGTAATGTTCTATAGTTTGATCTGGGTAGTGGTTACAAAGATGTGTCTACTTTGTAAAAACTCATTGAAAATCTTGAACAGCAAAGAAATGATTCGAGATGGGAATGAATCTGGTGTGTTTCAGTAATTAGGAAATCAGGATGGTTCTTATGGCTCAAACCTGAAGGATTGGCTCCTCTTTTCTAGGTGCTGGACTAGTGTGATGGACGGGATGCTCAGTCTTCGGAGTTTTGCATGCCCCAGTAAAACTTTGGATTCTACTTAAGGTAAGCTATCCAATATATTGTTACCCTATTTTAAAAAAGTACTTTGGTCTGTTTATCTTTTAATTATTTTTTGTAAAAGGATAATTTTTAAATGATTTAGTTTTAAAATATCACTCTATTGGAAACTAACTTGGGACATAGAGTGGAAAGAGGGAGGTGAATTAGGAGTCTTTTGAACTATATAGGAAAACATATATGGTGCCTTGAATTGGGGTAAGGTTTCAAAATAATGAGATGTACACTCACAGACTGGAAGACTGACTCAAGAAGTTAAAGGAGTTAGTGGAATCTAGATACCTTTGAAGTTTATGTTTTCAGTAAATATATAGATAACATGTACTCTAAATTGAGGTTGAGAATTCTGGAACTGGAACATGTTTGGAGGGGATTGTAAAAGATGTGGTCTATTTTGGGAACATTAAGTTTCACATGCTTATATGGACATCCAAGTGGATACATAGGCGTAGTAGTTAGATTTAGAACTCAAGTATCAAATCAAGATTATATTTAATAATAATCCTTATATTTAATCTTGATTTGATATTAGAATCTTTCAATATTATATATTATTAGATTTAATCTTTCAATATTAGATATAAATTACCTTACTTATAGCCATTATTGTATGAATGAGTCCTAATAGAGAAAGACACCTTCTCTCCAACATATTAAAGTCACATAAAAGTATGTCCAGCATAGGAGACTTATCAAAAAGAATGAAGTTGATGAGGAAAGTGCTTTAAGACAGAGTAGTACATAATTGTGGCAGAGGCTTTGAAAGCCTGAGAAAGATGAAAACATTTGATATCCAGTAGATTTTGACAATGCAATGTACTGGTTATTTTTTAAGAAGATTAAGAGAGGATATGTGAAGTAAAATGTTCAATTCAGATGAGTTGAAGAAGGAAAATGTTGATTGGCAGGAAATTTTCTATTCATCTACTTAATATAGAAATATATGACCTTGTAATCCCAGCACTTTGGGAGGCCGAGGTGGGTGGATCACCAGGTCAAGAAATCAAGACCATCCTAGTCAACAAGGTGAAACCCCATCTCTACTAAAAATACAAAAAATTAGCTGGGCATGGTGGCGCGTGCCTGTAATCCCAGCTACTCAGGAGGCTGAGTCAGGAGAATTGCCTGAACCCAGGAGGCAGAGGTTGCAGTGAGCCAAGATCATGCCATTGCACTCCAGCCTGGGTAACGAGAGTGAAACTCTGTCTCAAAAAAAAAAAAAAGAAAAGAAATATATGACCTAGGTTAATGTAACAGTATCTGACAGTGTTAATAATACTTATTCATGCTTATTATCATGCTAGTATACACAATGTTATTTTCAACCTCAGGCAATCCTATGATGTAACCAGGAAAAATATAGAACAAATCTATATGAACTTATTTTTATATGTTAAAAAATGAATTAGAAGAATGATGTGGCTTAGCCTGCTATTCCCACCCAGTAAACTGCTGAGCAAGAATTGCTGCTTAGTGGTGTCATTTTAGCCTTACTGTTCTTTCTGCAACACAATGTATATTGCTATACAAATAAATATGTGCACACATAGACACATATATTTATATACTGTATACATATATATGCATAATTTTAGGTTATTATTCCAATAATGCACTATTTTCAAAAGGCCAGAAAAGTGACATAATTAAGAACTTAGACATTCACATCAGTATGGTATGCTGGTGTATGATGTCCAGATTGGCCATTTATTAGCTATGTGACTTTGGAAACTTACTTGGGTTGGGTTCCCAATAGACAAAAGTGAAATGGCAATTACTACTTCATGGTTTCACTTTAAGTTTAAAAGTGTCAATTCTACGATATGCTATTGTCAATTCTATGATATGCTAGATTTTTCAAATTCAAAATAAAAATAAACACAAAATAATAAATAAATATATTTTTTTAATTTTATAATTTTTTTATTGTTTTTAAATTATACTTTAAGTTCTGGGGTACAAGTATGTCCATGTGCCTTACTGGTTTGCTGCATCCATCCCTCCCATCATCTACATTAGGTATTTCTCCTAAAGTTATCCCTCACCAATCCCCCTACTCCCTGCTATACCTCCCCTAGCTCACCCACCCCCTGACAGGCCCAGGTGAATGATGTTCCCCTCCCTGTGTTCATGTGTTCTCATTGTTTTACACCCACTTATGAGTGAGAACATTTGGTATTTGGTTTTCTATTCTTGTGTCAGTTTGCTGAGAATGATGGTTTCTAAATTCATCCATGTCCCTGCAAAGGGCATGAACTCATCCTTTTTTATGGCTGCATAGTATTCCATAGTGTATATGTTCCATATTTTCTTTATCTAGTCTATCATTGGTGGGCATTTGGTTTGGTTCCAAGTCTTTGCTACTGTAAACAGTGCTGCAATAAATATTTGTGTGCATGTGTCTTTATAATGGAATATTTTATAATCCTTTGGGTATATACCCAGTAATGGGATTGCTGGAACAAATGGTATATCTATTTCTAGATCCTTGAGGAATCTCCACAATGGTTAGAGTAATTTACACTTCCACTAACAGTGTAAAAATGTTCCTATTTCTCCACATCCTCTCCAGCATCTGTTGTCTCCTGATTTTTTAATGATTGCCATTCTAACTGGTGTGAGATGGTATCTCAATGTGTTTTTGATTAGAATTTCTCTAATGACCAGTGATGATGAGCTTTTTTCATTTGTTTGTTGGCCGCATAAATGTTTTCTTTCGAAAAGTGTCTGTTCGTATCCTTTGCCCACTTTTTGAGGGGGTTGTTTTATTCTTGTAAATTTGTTAAAGTTCTTGTAGATTCTGGTTGTTAGCCCTTTGTCAGGTATTGTAAAAATTTTTTCCCATTCTGTTGGTTGCCAGTTCACTCCAATGATAGTTTCTTTTGCTGTACAGAAGCTCTGGAGTTTAATTTGATCCCATTTGTCTATTTTGGCTTTTGCTGCTATTGCTTTTGGTGTTTTAGTCATGAAGTCCTTGCCTATGCCTATGGCCTGGGTTTTCTTCTAGGGTTTTTATGATGTTAGGTCTTATTTTTAAATCTTTAATCCATCTAGAGTTAATTCTTGTATAAGGTGTAAGGAAGCGATCCAGTTTCACAGTATTGATTCTTCCTAACCATGAGCATGGAATGTTTTTCTATCTGTTTGTTTCCTCTCTTATTTTCTTGAGTTGTGGTTTGTAGTTCTCCTTGAAGAGGTCCTTCACCTCCCTTGTAAATTGTATTCCTAGGTATTTTTGACAGTTCACTCATGTTTTGGCTCTCTGTGTGTCTGTTATTGGTATATAGGAATGCTTGTGATTTTTGCACATTAATTTTGTATCTTGAGACTTTGCTGTAGTTGCTTATCAGCTTAAGGAGCTTTTGGGCTGAGGTGATGGGGACTTCTAAATATACAATCATGTAGTCTGAAAAAGGAGACAATTTGACTTCCTCTTTTCCTAATTGAATAACCTTTATTTCTTATTCTTGCTCTGCTCTGGCCAGAACTTCCAATACTGTGTTGAATAGAAGTGGTGAGAGAGGGCATCCTTGTTTTGTGCCAGTTTTCAAAGGGAATGCTTCCAATTTTTGCCCATTGAGTATGATAATGACTGTGAGTTTGTCATAAATAGCTTTCATTTTTTTGAGATAAGTTCCATCAATACTAAGTTTATTAAGAGTTTTTAGCATAAAGGGATGTTGAATTTTGTTGAAAGTCTTCTCTGCATCCATTGGGATAATCATGAGGTTTTTGTCTTTGGTTCTGTTTATGTAATGGATTACATTTATAGATTTGCATATGTTGAACCAGCCTTACTTGCCATTGACAAAGCCGACTTGATCGTGATGGATAAGCTTTTGATTTGCTGTTGGATTCAGTTTACCAGTATTTTATTGAAAATTATTTAATTAATAAAGTGATTTAAGTACCCTTCTAAATGGTGTTTAGCTTCTTCCTATTAAAAAAAGGGTTTAGCAATGTAATGGAATTTTAGAAGATAATTTCTAATTTAAAAAGCTGGTCTCCAGGTTTTGGTTACTTTTGTACTGATATTAGGAATATAATTGTTAAGGGAAGTTACTGGAAAATGCAGATTTTCTAAGAACAGATTTCAAGCTTGTTTTACTAAAATGGCTTTGTACACTGTTTTTGCATTAATTTGTAATAATTATAATTTTTAAGATATCGCCTCACTTATGAACCTAGAAGAACTTGTTTCATGCCATAAACTGAGCGATACAAGATGAACTGTAGCTATTTATGTTTAAAGGTTATTAAACATAAGACATAAAAATTCTGAACATGAATTATATCAATTAATGAGAATATTTCTCTCCTCTGTATATTGGGTGATTTTATAATGGGTACAACTTATTGCCAATTATTTAGAGTTTTTCTACAATGAAATCTATGTATTCTCAGTTATGATATTAGAGATAATGGAAAAGTTATATACATTTTAGAATAACATTAATTGGTGATATGTGAATTAAGAAACTGTTTTTCTCTGAAAATATTGCAATAGTTGTCATGATGGGAATATGCTGTCAATTGCTGCTTAAATTGATATAAAATTATGGCACATTTATTACCCAAAAACCTTAATTATTGGGGAAGTATATAGATTAGTTTTTAGAGCATTTTTCTTAAGGAGAATTAAGGGAAAATGTTATAGGCTTCCCTAATTATGCTAAAATAAGATATGTAGGAATGAGGGTTGGTAGATACAATTTGATTTTGTGAGATTAGTGTCATTTGATGACCATTAATATGAGTTACCTCTTTATAGTGGAGAGTTTGGAGTTTGATACAAACAGTATTCACTTCACCCTGTTCAGCACTCCTTTTTATTAAAGCAGCACATCCCTATATCTAAAATTTATAGCAATTTTATACCTATATCTTATTCCAGACTTTATTAATCTGTTCTGAAAAAGTGATTTTACATCATGGAATTTCTAGTTGCTAAGTAATGTTTTTCTTTTATTCTTGCTTTTTTAAAAATAAGTTATCTTATAAAATGATTTTATAGGACTCAGTTATGTAAATCACAAATAGATTGTATACAGTTGTACACACCTTTTTTGAACATTCAAACTATTTTAACCTGCAACAAATAATATTAAGGGGAGAGTGAATTTGATTTTGTGCTGTATTATTAACACCACTTTAGTAAAAGAACATGGTATTTGCTAAATACCACAGTAAATGCATCAGTTTATTTATATAAAGTAACGTTAGTTTAGGATTGAATATATTGAGGGCACCAAATAAAATGTTAAAACACTGTGGATTGTTTTCACTGGAATAATTATCAGTTATTTTAACAAGATATATATATATACATCATGGAATATATATATATATATATATATATATATATATTTTTTTTTTTTTTTTTTTTTTTTTTGAGATGGAGTTTCACTGTTGTCACCCAGACTGGAATACAATGGCATGATCTCGGTTCACTGCAACCTCTGCCTTCTGGGTTCAAGCAATTCTCCTGCCTCAGCCTCCCGAGTAGCTGGGATTACAGGCACACGCCACCATGCCCAGCTAATTTTTGTATTTTTAGTAGAGACGGGGTTTCACCTTGTTGACCAGGATGGTCTCGATCTCTTTACCTGGTGATCCACCCACCTCGGCCTCCCAAAGTGCTGGGATTATAGGCGTGAGCCACCTCGCCCGGCCCTTAACAAGAAATGTAAAGACTATTTTTTAATCTGGTTCTATTCTGTTTTATATATATTGAAGACTAAAATTCATAATATAGAAGAAAACATATGTAGGAAGATAAAATAAATAAGGGACCTCATATATGTATATATGTATATATGAGGTCCCTTATTTATTTTATCTTCCTACATATGTTTTTAAAATATATTCAAATATATATATATCTTCCTACATATATGTATTTTAATATATTTAAAAACTGCTTTTGCATAATGCTATAATTTAGATATAAAATAAATTGTAAAAATAATGTAATAATTTTTTAGTTAGTGGAATAGCACTGACTTTTAAAAGCTAATTGTTTTTAAACAGTGAATAATGTCAGATACCTAAGTTACTCTAAATAAACTATTTTCTGTAAGGAATTGACTATAATTTTTATTAGGTAAGCTTATATAATTTGAATATATTCTAAAGTCTTCTGTTGTTCAAGCAAAAATAAGTAACAATAATTAAAATTGTCCAAAATTCACTCAGAATCTCTAATAAAATAACTGAGATAAATGCTTTTTTAAAGGATAAGACCAACATTTAAAACAATCCTTAAAAAGTATAATAAAAATATACCATTTATAAGTTTTCTATTAGCAAATCTTCCAAACAGTGTACAAAAATGGTATGCAAAAAATTATGTTCACAGTGAGTTGATTACATATGCATAAGTGGAGGTTTATTCCCATATTAATTAAAGGTATCATTTCTTAATGAAATTAAAAGAATTGCAGTAGGATATTTTGAAAAACAGGACAATATTATTCTAAACTTTGCATTAGATAACGGATCTCACTGCTTCGACAAGACATTGTTCGGGCAGATCAGATGGCTGGGAGACTTTTTCTAGCAGATACAGAAACTTAGACCATGCTCTGATATATAAGAGAGCATTATATTAATACAGTGACTGCCAGTGAGTTAAAGAGAACAGAGTACCTAGAAGCAGACCCCAGACCTTAGAGAAACATGAAATATGAGAAGTATCATCACTCATGGAAGAATGTTCAATAAGTGATGTTAAGGCAAATTCTTATGCATATCAGAAATGTTAAAATGAAATAATATTTCTAACTTATGCCACACATAAAATCCAATTTTCCAAACACAAAACAATCAAACAAGACATACAGTATAATTGTTTACTATATACAAAATATCTGAAGAAATTCAGATATTTTAGAAATCAATGAACATGTAACTCTGTTAAATGAGTGACAAATCTATGAACAGTCATTGTAATGAAGAAAGTGGTATGACTAATATCTTCAGGAAGAGATGTGATTAAGAAAAACCGTGAAGTAAGACAATATAATAAGGTAATATCTTTCATCCACTAACTGGAAAAATTAAAATATCTGATAATATCAAAAATTTTATAATTTATTTAAACTGTGATCTTAAGTTACTAGAGCAAGTGGAGTGTAAAGTGTGATCTTGTTAGAGATCAGAATAAAATTGATGGGCAGCATCTTGACTACAATTATAGTCCTTCTGAAGTTGTCTTTCTGTTTTCTAATTTTAGTATCTAGAAGAGAAAATATTTAAAAATATATCAAGGTATGAATTTATACCTTTTCTGTTATATTTTCAACATCTATTTATAAAAATGTATACTCTAAATGACATTGTTCTAGCTATTTAGGTATAGCTATTTTCTTTGGTCTCAAGAAAATCCTATTATTGCAACTTGTTTTGTGCCTGCAATGTGAAGCATAGTAGACTGCTGTAATGCTCACACAAAATAATGCTGGATGAAATATAACAAAAATATCTGTTGCAATGTATGTCTAGAGTCACAAAAGAAAAGGAAATTCTATATTTCAGAAAATTAAGAGCTGAATGCCATAGCATTGACCCAGAAGCTAATGTTCCTGCAGCTACTTTGTAGAATTACTGGGTCCATCAATTAGCAGTTTGGACTTTACTGCCTACATATGGCCTGGCCAAAGGTTTTAAGACTCGCTCTCACATGATATACAGTGCTAAAATATTCTAAGGTGAGAGGAAATAGTCATTTAACAAAAGCTAAGTGGTGTTTAATGCTCACAAGTTTTTGGTCTCTAAAAACAATTAAAGGATAACCTTCATGAAGAACGAAATGTAGTCACTGAATGCAATTAGTGATGGTAAGAAGAAGGCAGGGGCAGATATGTAGAAAAAAAAATGATAATGATGATGATGACAACTTGAAGGTTGATGTTTAAAAATATATAAATATACGTCAGATAGGAGTAACCTGGACTAGGAGTAATTGAAGGAAACACTTTTTTTTTTAGAACTTTTACTACATTTTTGTTTTAATACTTCATGTATCTTTTTTTTAATTTTTAATTTTTTATTGCGTTATAGGTTTTGGGATACATGTGCAGAACATGCAAGATAGTTGCATAGGTACGTACACACATGGCAGTATGTTTTGCTGCCTTCCGCCCCTTCACACACATTTGGCACTTCTCCCCATGCTATCCCTCCTCGGCTCCCCACCCCGCTGTCCCTTCCTATTCCCCCCAGTAGACCCCAGTGTGTAGTACTCCCTTCTCTGTGTCCATGTGTTCTCACTGTTCATCACCCACCTATGAGTGAGAATATGCAGTGTTTCATTTTCTGTTCTTGTGTCAGTTTGCTGAGAATGATGTTCTCCAGATTCATCCATGTCCCTACAAAGGACACGAACTCATCATTTTTGATTGCTGCATAATACTCTATGGTGTATATGTGCCACATTTTCCCAGTCCAGTCTATCATGGATGGGCATTTGGGTTGGTTCCAGGTCTTTGCTATTGTAAACAGTGCTGCAATGAACATTCGTGTGCATGTGTCCTTATAGTAGAACGATTTATATTCCTTTGGATATATACCCAGTAATGGGATTGCTGGGTCAAATGGAACTTCTATTTCTAGGTCCTCGAGGACTCGCCACACTGTCTTCCACAATGGTTGAACTAATTTACACTCCCACCAGCAGTGTAGAAGTGTTCCTATTTCTCCACATCCTCTCCAGCATCTGCTGTCTCCAGATTTTTTAATGATCACCATTGTAACTGGCGTGAGATGGTATCTCAATGTGGTTTTGATTTGCATCTCTGTATTGACCAGTGATGATGAGCATTCTTTCATATGTTTGTTGGCCTCATGTATGCCTTCTTTTGTAAAGTGTCTGTTCATATCCTTTGCCCATTTTTGGATGGGCTTGTTTGTTTTTGTCTTGTAAATCTGTTTGAGTTCTTTGTAAATTCTGGATTCAGCCCTTTGTCAGATGGGTAAACTGCAAAACTTTTTTTCCATTCTGTTGGTCGCCGATTCACTCTAGTGACTGTTTCTGTTGCTGTGCAGAAGCTGTGGAGTTTGATGAGGTCCTGTTTGTCTATTTTGGCTTTTGTTGCCAATGCTTTTGGTGTTTTGTTCATGAAGTCCTTGCCTACTCCTATGTCCTGAACGGTTTTGCCTAGATTTTCTTCTAGGGTTTTTATGGTGTCAGGTCTTACGTTTAAGTCTTTAATCCATCTGGAGTTAATTTTAGTGTAAGGTATCAGAAAGGGGTCCAGTTTCTGCTTTCTGCACATGGCTAGCCAGTTTTCCCAACACCATTTATTAAACGGGGAGTCCTTTCCCCATTGCTTGTTTTTGTCAGGTTTATCAAAGACTGTATGGTTGTAGATATGCTGTGTTGCCTCCGATGCCTCTGTTCTGTTCCGTTGGTCTATAGCTCTGTTTTGGTACCAGTACCATGCTGTTTTGATTACTGTACGCTTGTAGTATAGTTTGAAGTCTGGTAGTGTGATGCCTCCGCTGTGTTCCTTTTGTTAGGATTGACTTGGCTATGCGGGCTCTCTTTTGGTTCCATATGAATCTCAAGGTGGTTTTTTTCCAGTTCTGCGAAGAAAGTCAATGGTAGCTTGATGGGGATAGCGTTGATTCTGTAAATCACTTTGGGCAGTATAGCCATTTTCACGATATTGATTCTTCCTAACCACGAACATGGAATGTTTCTCCATCTGTTTGTGTCCTCTCTTATTTCGTTGAGCAGTGGTTTGTAGCTTTCCTTGAAGAGGTCCCTTATGTTGCTTGTAAGTTGTATTCCTAGGTATTTTATTCTCTTTGTAGCAATTGTGAATGGCAGTTCGTTCTTGATTTGGCTCTCTTTAAGTCTGTTATTGGTGTATAGGAATGCTTGTGATTTTTACACATTGATTTTATATCCTGAGACTTTGCTGAAGTTGCTTATCAGTTTCAGGAGTTTTTTGGGCTGAGGCGATGGGGTCTCCTAGATATACTATCATGTCGTCTGCAAATAGAGACAATTTGGCTTCCTCCTTTCCTATTTGAATACCCTTTATTTCTTTTTCTTGCCTGATTGCTCTGGCTAGAACTTCCAGTACTATATTGAATAGAAGTGGTGAGAGAGGGCATCCTTGTCTAGTGCTGGATTTCAAAGGGAATGCTTCCAGTTTTTGCCCATTCAGTATGATATTGGCTGTTGGTTTGTCATAAATAGCTTTTATTATTTTGAGGTACGTTCCATCAATATCGAGTTTATTGAGGGTTTTTAGCATAAAGGGCTGCTGAATTTTTGTCAAAGGCCTTCTCTGCGTCAATTGAGATCATCATGTGGTTTTTGGTTTTGGTTCTGTTTATGTGGTGAGTTACGTTTGTAGACTTGCGTATGTTGAACCAGCCTTGCATCCCCGGGATGAATCCTACTTGATCATGATGGATAAGCTTTTTGATGTGCTGTTGCAATCGGCTTGCCAATATTTTAATGAAGATTTTTGCATCTATGTTCATCATGGATATTGGCCTTAAGTTTTCTTTTCTTGTTGAGTCTCTGCCGGGTTTTGACATCAGGATGATGTTGGTCTCATAAAATGATTTGGGAAGGGTTCCCTCTTTTTGGATTATTTGGAATAGTTTCAGAAGGAATGGTACCAGCTCCTCTTTGTGTGTCTGGTAGAATTCGGCTGTGAACCCATCTAGACCTGGGCTTTTTTTGTGTGGTAGGCTCTTAATTGCTGCCTCGACTTCAGACCTTGTTTTTGGTCTATTCATAGTTTCAGCTTCCTCCTGGTTTAGGCTTGGGAGGACACAGGCGTCCAGGAATTTATCCATTTCTTCCAGGTTTACTAGTTTATGTGCATAGAGTTGTTTGTAATATTCTCTGATGATGGTTTGAATTTCTGTGAAATCTGTGGTGTTTTCCCCTTTATCGTTTTTTTATTGCATCTATTTGGTTGTTCTCTCTTTCCTTGTTTATCAATCTGGCTAGTGATCTATTGTGTTGATCTTTTCAAAAAACCAGCTCTTGGATTTATTGATTTTTTGAAGGGTTTTTGTGTCTCTATCTCCTTCAGTTCTGCTCTGATCTTAGTTATTTTTTGTCTTTGCTAGGTTTTGAGGTTTTTTGATCTTGCTCCTCTAGATCTTTCAATTTTGACGATAGGGTGTCAATTTTGGATCTCTCCACTCTTCTCATATGGGCTCTTATTGCTATGTATTTTCCTCTAGATACTGCTTTAAATGTGTCCCAGAGATTCTGGGATGTTGTTGTCTTCGTTCTCGTTGGTTTCGAAGAACTTCTTTATTTCTGCCTTCATTCCAAAGTTTATCCAATCAACATTCAAGAGCCAGTTGTTCAGTTTCCATGAAGCTGTGCGGTTCTGAGTTAGTTTCTGAATTCTGAGTTCTAACTTGATTGCACTATGGTCTGAGAGACTGTTTGTTATGATTTCAGTTGTTTTGCATTTGCTGAGGGGTGCTTTACTTCCACTTATGTGGTCAATTTTAGAGTAGATGTGAAGTGGTGCTGAGAAGAATGTATGTTCTGCGGATTTGGGGTGGAGAGTTCTGTAAATGTCTATCAGGTTTGCTTGTTCCAGGTCTGAGTTCAAGCCCTGGGTATCCATGTTAATTTTCTGTCTGGTTGATCTGTCTAATATTGACAGTGGAGTGTTAAAGTGTCCCACTATTATTGTGTGGGAGTCTAAGTCTCTTTGTAAGTCGTTAAGAACTTGCCTTATATATCTGGGTGCTCCTGTATTGGGTCCATATATATTTAGGATCGTTAGCTATTCTTGTTGTATCGATCCTTTTACCATTATGTAATGTCCTTCTTTGTCCCGTTTGATCTTTGTTGCATTAAAGTCTATTTTATCGGAGATGAGAATTGCAACTCCTGCTTCTTTTTTTGCTCTCCATTTGCTTGGTAAATCTTCCTCCATCCCTTGATTTTGAGCCTTTGTGTATCCTTGCATGTGAGATGGGTTTCCTGGATACAGCACACCGATGGGTTTTGGCTTTTTATACAATTTGCCAGTCTGTGTCTTTTGATTGGTGCATTTAGCCCATTTACATTTAGGGTTAATATTGTTATGTGTGAATTTGATCCTGCCATTTTGATGCTAGCTGGCAGTTTTGCCCGTTAGTTGATGCAGATTCTTCATTTTGTTGATGCTCTTTAGCATTTGGTATGTTTTTGAAATGGCTGGTACTGGTTGTTCCTTTCTACGTGTAGTGCCTCTTTCAGGAGCTCTTGTAAAGCAGGCCTGGTGGTGACAAAATCTCTGAGTACTTGCCTGTTTGCAAAGGATTTTATTTTTCCTTCACTTATGAAGCTCAGTTTGGCTGGATATGAAATTCTGGGTTGAAAGTTTTTTTTAAGGATGTGGAATATTGGCCCCCACTCTCTTCTGGCTTGTAGGGTTACTGCTGAGAGATCTGCTGTGAGTCTGATGGGCTTCCCTTTGTGGGTGACCCGACCTTTCTCTCTGTCTGCCCTTAGCATTTTCTCCTTCATTTCAACCCTGGTGAATCTGACGATTATGTGCCTTGGGGTTGCTCTTCTTGCGGAGTATCTTTGTGGTGTTCCTGTATTTCCTGGACTTGGATATTGGCCTGCCTTGCTAGGTTGGGGAAATTTTCCTGGATAATATCCTGAAGAGTATTTTCCAGCTTAGATTCATTCTCTTCGTCACATTCTGGTACACCTTTCAAACGTAGATTAGGTCTCTTCACATATTCCCACATTTCTTGGAGACTTTGTTCATTCCTTTTTGTGCCTTTTTTCTCTAATCTTGGCTTCTCATTTTATTTCATTGAGTTGATCTTCGACTTCTGATATCCTTTCTTCTGCTTGGTCAATTTGGCTGTTGATACTTGTGCATGCTTTGCGAAGTTCTCGTTTTGTGTTTTTCAGCTCCTTCAATTCATTCATAATCCTCTCTAAGCTGTCCATTCTTGTTATCATTTCCTCAAATCTTTTCTCAAATCTTTTTTCAAGGTTCTTAGTTTCTTTGCATTGATTTAGAACATGTTCTTTTAGCTCACAGAAGTTTCTCATTACCCACCTTCTGAAGTCTGATTTCGTCATTTCTTCACACTCATTCTCCGTCCAGATTTGTTTTCTTGCTGGTGAGGAGTTTTGGTCCTTTGTAGGAGGTGAGTTGTTCTGGTTTTGGGTGTTTTCCTCCTTTTTGTGATGGTTTCTTCCCGTCTTTGTCGATTTATCCACCTGCCGTCTGAGTAGTTGCTGAATTTTTGATTGGGTCTCTCAGTGGAGGCCCAGATTGTTGATGATGAAGTATTTCTGTTTCTTAGTTTTCCTTCTAACAGTCTAACCCCTCTGCTGTAAGACTGCTGAGGTCCATTTCAGGCCCTGCTTGCCGGGGTACACCTGTAGCAGCTGTGGAACAGTGAGGGATGCTACCAGTTTCTTCTTCTGCTATCTTTGTCCCAGAGTGATGCCCGCCAAATGTCAGTCTGATCTGTCCTTTTTGAGGTGATTCTTTGGGCATACGGGGGTCAGGGAGCTGCTTGAGGAGATGATCTGTACTTTATAGGAGCTCAAGTGCTGAGCTGTGAGCTCTGTTTTTCATTCAGGGCTGCTAGGCAAGTATGTTTAAGTCTGCTGCAGCAGAAATCATAAAACCCCTTTTTTCCCTCAGATGCTCTGTCTTGGGGAGTTAGGGCTTTATTTATGAATATCCGTTGCACTGTCCTGCCCAGCTAGGAGGCAGTTTCATCACTATTTTCCTGCCAAGGCTTTGCCCTGCTGCCGTGGGGTCTGCCCTGTTGCCGTGGGCTCTGCCCTGCTGCCGTGGGCTCCGTCCTGCTGCCGTGGGCTCTGCCCTGCTGCCATGGGGTCCGGTCTGTTGCCGTGGGCTCTGCCCTGCTGGCCCGCCTCTGTGTTGGCGGGGTCTCTCTGTTATGGTGGGTTATGGTAGGCTGCGTCAGCAATGGGAGAGTACCTCAGTAGGGGCGGAATGTCTCGTTAATGGCGGATGCCCCTCCCCCACCGAGCTGCATCGTACTGGGTTTAGCTGTGCCCACCTTGAAACTCTCAACACTGAGGGTTTCTAATCGCCATTTTGTTTGTCCCTGTGGGGGTGGGACTCGTCGAGCCTGATCACCTGGCTCCCTGCCTCAGAGCCCTTTTGTTTTTTTTAAGTTGAACCGTTGACTCTCTCCCAGGTGTTTCAGTCACCTGCTAAAAGGGCACTGGGATCTGTGTGATTTCCCATGCAGCGACCCACTGCGTTGGCTCACAGTTCACTTCCTGGGAATCTCCTGGCCTGGCTCACTGTCCAAGTCCCGTTTAACCAGATGAATATGCTAATCTGCCCTCCCAAATCTCAAACTGCCAGTTTAACAGGGTACCCAGACCATTGCGTTTGGTGCGGAGTGCCGCTGCACTGCGGTGCCGGCCGAAACTGCCGTGCCAGCCAAAATAGCTGTGCTGCTGTCCTGTGGCTCTCCTACACCTGGGAGTTTTCCCGTTCTGTGGGCAACAAAGATCCATCTGGAAATGCGGCATGCATTTACCCTCTGCGTCTTCACTGAGAGCTGCAATCCTGAGTTGCTTCTACAGCACCATCTTCCCTGGCTCCCCCGGAAACAATTTTTAAGAACAGTACAGGCCGGGTGCGGTGGCTCAAACCTGTAATCCCAGCACTTTGGGAGGCTGAGGTGGGTGGATCACGAGGTCAAGAGATCGAGACCATCCTGGTCAACATGGTGAAACCCCATCTCTACTAAAAATACAAAAAAATAGCTGGGCATGGTGGCACGTGCCTGTAATCCCAGGTGCTCAGGAGGCTGAGGCAGGAGAATTGCCTGAACCCAGGAGGCGGAGATTGCGGTGAGCTGAGATCACGCCATTGCACTCCAGCCTGGGTAACAAGAGCGAAACTCCATCTCAAAAAAAAAAAAAAAAAAAGAACAGTGTATATGACAATAAATACTCTGATGAATCTGCATTTCTCCAACTGTATCTTGAGTCACTCTATTGATTTTCAAAAACCCACTGTTCTTTCATTTCTTCCAAAATAGCATATGTTCTCCCATCCTAAGGCTTATACATACCTGACTGCCTGAAGTATATTACCCTATTATTTTACTAAATACTTCTCTCATATCTCAGATTTATTAGTTTTCAGTGACACTTTCACTGATGATATAAACCATAAAGTCTGGAATTACTGCTAATTTCAGTTTTCCTCATAGTATGGGTGTTTGAGGATAAAAGAGTTAAGGCATATAAAATGCTTTGAATAGTGTTGGAAAGATAGTTAAAGCTGAATCATAGTTTTAATATTTGCAACATATCAAAAATCTTTATTATAGCACAGTTATATCATTCTTGTCCCACCAAGATAAGTTATCACTGTAGTTCTTTTCTTGGATAATTTGATTTATTTCTCCTTCACTCACCAGCCTTTAGTCTCCATGAAGGCAGGAACTATGGATGTTCTTGGTCACCACTTCCTTACTGCATGTAGCAGTGAAAAAAGTTTGTGCTAAACGTCATCAGTTAATGAATTAAAATGTGAATTATTAGTCTTTCTCATAATCTTTTCTAAAACAATTTAAACACTTAGGAACTGAATAACTTGGGGATATAAAACATTGTCTTCCATAAATCCGTGAACTATAGACCTGGGCTGCTCCTGTATCATGGAGCTCCATGCACAGCAATGATTGTCAGAGACTTCTGGAGTGTGTACTGACCAGGCAAGACACATAGATGAAGAGCTGATGATTCCCAGGGCCTGCTGGTGCAAGCAGATACCTAGATAAGTTAAGAGTAAAGGAGGATTGGGATGGACTTTTTCAGTCAAATATTGTATTAGTTTATTTGTGTTGCTGTATAATGAATTTTCACAAACATAGTGGCTTAAAGAAAGACAAATCTGTTTTTTACAGTTATGATGATCCAAAAGTCTGGGCACAGTTCAGTTAGGTCCTCTGTTCAGGTCTCACAAGGCTGGACTGCATTTCATCTGCAGGCTTGGCTTGGGAAGAATCTGTTTCCAACTCATTTAGGCTTTCAACATAATTTACCCTCTTGCAGCCCTATAACTGAGGGTCCTTACTTTCCATGAGTGTTAGCTGGAGACTACTCTCAGGTTCTAGGGACTGTCCTCATTTCCCTACCTGGTGACCCTCATTATAGCAGATTATAATATGGCCCTTTGCTTCTTTAAGGATATCAGAAAAATATATTTCTATAGTCTACTAAGAAAAATTCACAGCTAGTAAAACATAACCAACTTTTTGATTATATTATACCATTTTATGATGTATGTGAGACCTGATCACGGTTGTGATATAAGGTAAGCCAATCAAGCAAGCAAAATCTTTTCACCTTAAGTTAGAAGCAAGTCACAGTTTCCACCTGAAAATTAATGAGAAGGACCCATCAGATAATTTTTCACCCCCTTTACTATGGGTCTACCCTAGAATAAGGAGAGTTATCATGTTTGTTAAAGAAGCCAGTTGAAAGTGTTACTCAATCAAGCAAGGCACTCTCCAAACTTAGTGTCTTTTTACTCATTCTTATTTCATGTAACACATTTTTTCCCAGACACTCAATTCTTAACTTTTTCATTGCTTTCAAGATTTCACCCAAATGTTAACTTTAGGTAGATTACTATATGACAAACATATTTGGATCTTCAAACATGATTCTTAGAACTCACACTGTACCTGAACATGCTCCAACTTTATAACACTTATCACCTCATAGCAAAATAACATACTTATATATTATGCATATTATATATTTTCTAACTCTCTTCCTATGCAATATAAGCTCCACAAAAATAATTTTTTTATAACATTTCCATGTGTCCTGAACAATGCTTGGGATAGTATATGGTTATTAGCTTGTTACACGAATTAATGTTGAGCTACATTATTTGTTTTGTTCACAATTAGAACCACTCAAGATGTTTGTGCCAAACACTGAATCTTGAGTCATGATTGAATAACCCATGTAAAGAAATTCTTCCCAATATAGCCTTATGTCCCATCCACAAATTAAGTCAGACACCAACACAATAGAGTCTCACAGGTGCAGTCCCTGTTCTTTATGGTAACTATTACAGAGGACACATCATTTCTTTAGTATGTAAGGTATTTTTTTCAGAACCAAGATTGCACGGCTTGTCTTGGACTTCAGTTAAAAATTCCCTCATCTCATCGTTGGCCTGTAAAAAGCAGGTTTGGTAGAGGAGGGAAAAAATGCAAACATCCTAATCTTGGCTTTACATTTCTCTCAGCAGTACATGTCTCTTTTCCTGTATAAAGGCAAATGAAATGACTTCTGCCAGCTGGGATATTTAGAGATTCAAAATGCTTTTGATCATTGCCATTCCATTTCTCAGTGACCTACAAACCCCATATGAAGGTTCAGATTTTGACATATCTGTGAATGTGAACATTTTGTTTCATCTGCAGTTCTGTCACTCTCATTATTAGTTTCTAAACCAGATTGTTGGCCAAGTAATCCCACAGCTGAAGAGATGATAGTCCCCTTTAATGCTTTCATAGAGGCTCGCTGACATTTATAATGTTATGTAACTGGACAATTGTCTTGAACCTGTGTTTTAAAATTATTTTTGACAAAATTGTAACATGTTTAAATCCCAGAAAAGGAGAGTGAAGAAGAAAATGGATGGGAGGCAGAGAAAGAGACATTAGAAACAAGAAGGCAACCAACATGGTAACCATCAATGGTATACTGGATAAGGAAAATCTGCTACATACACACCATGGAATACTCTGTAGCCATTAAAAAATAAGATAATGTCCACTGAAGCTACAGGGATGCAGCTGGAGACATTATCCTAAGCAAATTAATGTGGAAACATCACAATGTCCTCACTTATAAATGGGAGCCAAAAATTGGATAGTCACAAACATAAAGATGGTAACAATAGAAAATGGGGATTACTAGAGCAGTAAGGCAGGGAAAGAAGCAAGAACCGCAAAACTAACTATTGAGTACTATGCTCAGTTTCTGGGTAATGAGATCATTTGTACTCCAAATGTCAGCATCATGCAGTATACCCAGGTAATACACCTGCAAATGTAACTTCTGAATCTAAAATAGAAGTAGAAAAAAAACCCAAGAAGGTAATAAACTGGCCACAGCTTCTTAACAGGCACGACTGATTGCTTCACTTCAAGTTGCTTCTTTAACAAACGCAATAGCTCTCCTTGGCCAATGTTCAACTCATCAGGATGATAAAACAATTCTATCTAAGCAAGCACTTAATAATTAGGATTTCCATGTCTCAATTTTATTCAGTTCTTCTCTGATTTTATTATAAAGATAAAGGATTCAATTCACCAAATAGACTTAACTATTCTAAACATATACAGACCCAATACTGGAGCACTAAGATTTATAAAACAATTTATTCTAGTTCTACAGAAAGATGTAGAGAACCACACAATAAGAGGGAGAAAGTTCAACACCCTACTGACATATCATCAGTAGGCAGAAAACTAACAAAGAATCCTGAACTTAAACTTGACACTGGATGAAATGAAAATAATGAACATCTCCAGAATACTCCACTTAACAACCAGAGTGTACGTCTTCTCTCTTCTCATCAACACACAGAATATCTGAGACCTTCACTGGAAGATACACACACACACACACACATCATACCAAGCACACTCTCAGACCACAGTGCCATAAAAGTAGATACCAATTCCAAGAAGTTCTCTCAAAACCACATTATTACACAAAAATTAAACAACTTGGACAGTGGCTAATGCCTGTTATCCCAGCACTTTGGGAAGCCGAGGCAGGTGGATCACTTGAGGTCAGGAGTTCGAAAAAAGCCTGTCTAACATAGTGAAACCCCATCTCTAATAAAAATACAAAAAAAATTAGCTAGGTGTGGTTACAGGTGCCTGTAATCACAGCTACTCATGAGGTTAAGGCAGGAGAATCACTTGAACCAAGGAGGCAGAAGCTGCAATGAGCTGAGATAGCACCACTGCACTCCAGCCTGGGCAAAAGAGTGAGATTCCAGTTCAAAAAAAAAAAAAGGATGCCACTGTAGAAGCAACTCAGGATTGCAGCTCTCAGTGAAGACGTAGAGGGTGAGTTCATGCCGCATTTCCATATGGATCTTTGTTGCCCACAGAACAGGGAAATTCCCAGGTGTAAGAAAGACACAGGACACCAGCGCAGCTGTTTTGGCTGGTGTGGCAGCACTCCACACCAAACACACTGGTCTGGGTGCTCTGTTAAACCAGCAATTTGAGATTTGGGAGGGCAGATTAGCATATTCATCTGATTAAACGGGACTTGGACAGTGAGCTAGGCCAGGAGATTCCCAGGAAGCGAACTGTGAGCTGGCGCAGTGGATCGCTGCATAGGAAATCACACGGATCCTGGTGCCCTTTCAGCAGGCGACTGAAACACCTGGGAGAGAGTCAACCATTCAACTTAAAAAAAACAAGAGGGCTCTGAGGCAGGGAGCCAGGTGATCAGGCTCGATGGGTCCCACCCCCACAGGAATAAACGAAACAGTGATTCGTAACACTTGGGGTTGAGAGTTTCAAGGCGGGCACAGCTGAACCCAGTATGATGCAGCTCGCTGGGGGAGGGGCATCCGCCATTACCAAGACACTCTGCCCCTACTGAGGTACTCTTGCATTGCTGACGCAGCCTGCCGTTGCCGAGGCAACCCTCCATAATAGAGAGACTCCACCAACACAGAGGCAGGCCAGCAGGGAGAAGCCCACGGCAACAAGGCAGAGCCCATGGCAGCAGGACGGAGCCCACGGCAGCAGGGCAGAGCCCACGGCAACAGGGCAGACCCCATGGCAGCAGGGCGAAGCCTCGGCAGGAAAATAGTGATGAAACTGCCTCCTAGCTGGGCAGGACAGTGCAATGGATACTCATAAATAAAGCCCTAACTCCCCAAGACAGAGCATCTGAGGGAAAAAAGGGGTTTTATGATTTCTGCTGCAGCAGACTTAAACATACTTGCCTAGCAGCCCTGAATGAAAAACAGAGCTCACAGCTCAGCACTTGAGCTCCTATAAAGTACAGATCATCTCCTCAAGCAGCTCCCTGACCCCCGTATGCCCAAAGAATCACCTCAAAAAGGACAGATCAGACTGACATTTGGCGGGCATCACTCTGGGACAAAGATAGCAGAAGAAGAAACTGGTAGCATCCCTCACTGTTCCACAGCTGCTACAGGTGTACCCCGGCAAGCAGGGCCTGAAATGGACCTCAGCAGTCTTACAGCAGAGGGGTTAGACTGTTAGAAGGAAAACTAAGAAACAGAAATACTTCATCATCAACAATCTGGGCCTCCACTGAGAGACCCAATCAAAAATTCAGCAACTACTCAGACGGCAGGTGGATAAATCGACAAAGACGGGAAGAAACCATCACAAAAAGGAGGAAAACACCCAAAACCAGAACAACTCACCTCCTACAAAGGACCAAAACTCCTCACCAGCAAGAAAACAAATCTGGACGGAGAATGAGTGTGAAGAAATGACGAAATCAGACTTCAGAAGGTGGGTAATGAGAAACTTCTGTGAGCTAAAAGAACATGTTCTAAATCAATGCAAAGAAACTAAGAACCTTGAAAAAAGATTTGAGAAAAGATTTGAGGAAATGATAACAAGAATGGACAGCTTAGAGAGGATTATGAATGAATTGAAGGAGCTGAAAAACACAAAACGAGAACTTCGCGAAGCATGCACAAGTATCAACAGCCAAATTGACCAAGCAGAAGAAAGGATATCAGAAGTCGAAGATCAACTCAATGAAATAAAATGAGAAGCCAAGATTAGAGAAAAAAGGCACAAAAAGGAATGAACAAAGTCTCCAAGAAATGTGGGAATATGTGAAGAGACCTAATCTACGTTTGAAAGGTGTACCAGAATGTGACAAAGAGAATGAATCTAAGCTGGAAAATACTCTTCAGGATATTATCCAGGAAAATTTCCCCAACCTAGCAAGGCAGGCCAATATCCAAGTCTAGGAAATACAGGAACACCACAAAGATACTCCGCAAGAAGAGCAACCCCAAGGCACATAATCGTCAGATTCACCAGGGTTGAAATGAAGGAGAAAATGCTAAGGGCAGACAGAGAGAAAGGTCGGGTCACCCACAAAGGGAAGCCCATCAGACTCACAGCAGATCTCTCAGCAGTAACCCTACAAGCCAGAAGAGAGTGGGGGCCAATATTCCATATCCTTAAAAAAAAACTTTCAACCCAGAATTTCATATCCAGCCAAACTGAGCTTCATAAGTGAAGGAAAAATAAAATCCTTTGCAAACAGGCAAGTACTCAGAGATTTTGTCACCACCAGGCCTGCTTTACAAGAGCTCCTGAAAGAGGCACTACACGTAGAAAGGAACAACCAGTACCAGCCATTTCAAAAACATACCAAATGCTAAAGAGCATCAACAAAATGAAGAATCTGCATCAACTAACGGGCAAAACTGCCAGCTAGCATCAAAATGGCAGGATCAAATTCACACATAACAATATTAACCCTAAATGTAAATGGGCTAAATGCACCAATCAAAAGACACAGACTGGCAAATTGTATAAAAAGCCAAAACCCATCGGTGTGCTGTATCCAGGAAACCCATCTCACATGCAAGGATACACAAAGGCTCAAAATCAAGGGATGGAGGAAGATTTACCAAGCAAATGGAGAGCAAAAAAAGAAGCAGGAGTTGCAATTCTCATCTCCGATAAAATAGACTTTAATGCAACAAAGATCAAACGGGACAAAGAAGGACATTACATAATGGTAAAAGGATCGATACAACAAGAATAGCTAACGATCCTAAATATATATGGACCCAATACAGGAGCACCCAGATATATAAGGCAAGTTCTTAACGACTTACAAAGAGACTTAGACTCCCACACAATAATAGTGGGACACTTTAACACTCCACTGTCAATATTAGACAGATCAACCAGACAGAAAATTAACATGGATACCCAGGGCTTGAACTCAGACCTGGAACAAGCAAACCTGATAGACATTTACAGAACTCTCCACCCCAAATCCGCAGAACATACATTCTTCTCAGCACCACATCACATCTACTCTAAAATTGACCACATAAGTGGAAGTAAAGCACCCCTCAGCAAATGCAAAACAACTGAAATCATAACAAACAGTCTCTCAGACCATAGTGCAATCAAGTTAGAACTCAGAATTCAGAAACTAACTCAGAACCGCACAGCTTCATGGAAACTGAACAACTGGCTCTTGAATGTTGATTGGATAAACTTTGGAATGAAGGCAGAAATAAAGAAGTTCTTCGAAACCAACGAGAACGAAGATAACAACATCCCAGAATCTCTGGGACACATTTAAAGCAGTATCTAGAGGAAAATACATAGCAATAAGAGCCCATATGAGAAGAGTGGAGAGATCCAAAATTGACACCCTATCGTCAAAATTGAAAGATCTAGAGGAGCAAGATCAAAAAACCTCAAAACCTAGCAAAGACAAAAAATAACTAAGATCAGAGCAGAACTGAAGGAGATAGAGACACAAAAACCCTTCAAAAAATCAATAAATCCAAGAGCTGGTTTTTTGAAAAGATCAACACAATAGATCACTAGCCAGATTGATAAACAAGGAAAGAGAGAACAACCAAATAGATGCAATAAAAAAACGATAAAGGGGAAAACACCACAGATTTCACAGAAATTCAAACCATCATCAGAGAATATTACAAACAACTCTATGCACATAAACTAGTAAACCTGGAAGAAATGGATAAATTCCTGGACGCCTGTGTCCTCCCAAGCCTAAACCAGGAGGAAGCTGAAACTATGAATAGACCAAAAACAAGGTCTGAAGTCGAGGCAGCAATTAAGAGCCTACCACACAAAAAAAGCCTAGGTCCAGATGGGTTCACAGCCGAATTCTACCAGACACACAAAGAGGAGCTGGTACCATTCCTTCTGAAACTATTCCAAATAATCCAAAAAGAGGGAACCCTTCCCAAATCATTTTATGAGACCAACATCATCCTGATGTCAAAACCCGGCAGAGACTCAACAAGAAAAGAAAACTTAAGGCCAATATCCATGATGAACATAGATGCAAAAATCTTCAATAAAATATTGGCAAGCCGATTGCAGCAGCACATCAAAAAGCTTATCCATCATGATAAGTAGGATTCATCCCGGGGATGCAAGGCTGGTTCAACATACGCAAGTCTACAAACGTAATTCACCACATAAACAGAACCAAAACCAAAAACCACATGATGATCTCAATTGACGCAGAGAAGGCCTTTGACAAAAATTCAGCAGCCCTTTATGCTAAAAACCCTCAATAAACTCCATATTGATGGAACGTACCTCAAAATAATAAAAGCTATTCATGACAAACCAACAGCCAATATCATACTGAATGGGCAAAAACTGGAAGCATTCCCTTTGAAATCCAGCACTAGACAAGGATGCCCTCTCTCACCACTTCTATTCAATATAGTACTGGAAGTTCTAGCCAGAGCAATCAGGCAAGAAAAAGAAATAAAGGGTATTCAAATAGGAAAGGAGGAAGCCAAATTGTCTCTATTTGCAGACGACATGATAGTATATCTAGGAGACCCCATCGCCTCAGCCCAAAAAACTCCTGAAACTGATAAGCAACTTCAGCAAAGTCTCAGGATATAAAATCAATGTGTAAAAATCACAAGCATTCCTATACACCAATAACAGACTTAAAGAGAGCCAAATCAAGAACGAACTGCCATTCACAATTGCTACAAAGAGAATAAAATACCTAGGAATACAACTTACAAGCAACATAAGGGACCTCTTCAAGGAAAGCTACAAACCACTGCTCAACGAAATAAGAGAGGACACAAACAGATGGAGAAACATTCCATGTTCGTGGTTAGGAAGAATCAATATCGTGAAAATGGCTATACTGCCCAAAATGATTTACAGAATCAACGCTATCCCCATCAAGCTACCATTGACTTTCTTCGCAGAACTGGAAAAAACCACCTTGAGATTCATATGGAACCAAAAGAGAGCCCGCATAGCCAAGTCAATCCTAACAAAAGGAACACAGCGGAGGCATCACACTACCAGACTTCAAACTATACTACAAGCGTACAGTAATCAAAACAGCATGGTACTGGTACCAAAACAAAGCTATAGACCAACGGAACAGAACAGAGGCATCGGAGGCAACACAGCATATCTACAACCATACAGTCTTTGATAAACCTGACAAAAACAAGCAATGGGGAAAGGACTCCCCGTTTAATAAATGGTGTTGGGAAAACTGGCTAGCCATGTGCAGAAAGCAGAAACTGGACCCCTTCCTGACACCTTACACTAACATTAACTCCAGATGGATTAAAGACCTAAACGTAAGACCTGACACCATAAAAACCCTAGAAGAAAATCTAGGCAAAACCATTCAGGACATAGGAGTAGGCAAGGACTTCATGAACAAAACACCAAAAGCATTGGCAACAAAAGCCAAAATAGACAAATGGGACCTCATCAAACTCCACAGCTTCTGCACAGCAACAGAAACAGTCACTAGAGTGAATCGGCGACCAACAGAATGGAAAAAAAGTTTTGCAGTTTACCCATCTGACAAAGGGCTGAATCCAGAATTTACAAAGAACTCAAACAGATTTACAAGACAAAAACAAACAAGCCCATCCAAAAATGGGCAAAGGATATGAACAGACACTTTACAAAAGAAGGCATACATGAGGCCAACAAACATATGAAAGAATGCTCATCATCACTGGTCAATACAGAGATGCAAATCAAAACCACATTGAGATACCATCTCACGCCAGTTACAATGGTGATCATTAAAAAATCTGGAGACAGCAGATGCTGGAGAGGATGTGGAGAAATAGGAACACTTCTACACTGCTGGTGGGAGTGTAAATTAGTTCAACCATTGTGGAAGACAGTGTGGCGAGTCCTCGAGGACCTAGAAATAGAAGTTCCATTTGACCCAGCAATCCCATTACTGGGTATATATCCAAAGGACTATAAATCGTTCTACTATAAGGACACATGCACACGAATGTTCATTGCAGCACTGTTTACAATAGCAAAGACCTGGAACCAACCCAAATGCCCATCCATGATAGACTGGACTGGGAAAATGTGGCACATATACACCATAGAGTATTATGCAGCAATCAAAAATGATGAGTTCGTGTCCTTTGTAGGGACATGGATGAATCTGGAGAACATCATTCTCAGCAAACTGACACAAGAACAGAAAATGAAACACTGCATATTCTCACTCATAGGTGGGTGATGAACAGTGAGAACACATGGACACAGGGAAGGGAGTACTACACACTGGGGTCTACTGGGGGGAATAGGAAGGGACAGCGGGGTGGGGAGCCGAGGAGGGATAGCATGGGGAGAAGTGCCAAATGTGTGTGAAGGGGCGGAAGGCAGCAAAACACACTGCCATGTGTGTACATACCTATGCAACTATCTTGCATGTTCTGCACATGTATCCCAAAACCTAAAACGCAATAAAAAACAAAACATTAAAAAAAAAATTAAACAACTTGCTCCTGAATTATTTTTGGGTAAACAATGAAATTAAGGCATAAATACATACTATATTGCAAATGTCTTATTTAGATACATATACCTGCCTGATAAAAACATGGAAAAAAGTAGAGTGAATTAATACATTATTAGGAAAGTAGTTAATTATTGTCAGAATAATGCAGTCACTTATGGTCTCAAATGAACTTCAAAGATACTGGTATTCTTTCATCTGTTAAACTGGTAGTTATGGTTAAATTAATTTTTCTGGTATTATGTATTGTTTTTTAAAATATTCATATTGCACAATAAATATGTATATATGTGATAGTACATTTAACATATTAGTTATATTATTAATGCATTTTCTCAGCTTTTCTTAAAAACAGTTTTTCAGGACATTGACTTACAGTGCTTTGGAATAACATACTTTTATACTTCTGTTCACTTATTAATTGTAAACAGTTTGTGGAACAGCATTGTTGGACTGATTTTCACAGAGAACATCTTTTAAGCCAATAGAGATTATTACAGAGTCTTGTTTCCTCAAAGGCTTAGTTCTCAGAAAGAAAACGCCTCACAGTCTATTTAGAAATCTTTACAATTATAACATCAGAAATACTAGACATGATTGTGTAGCAAACATAATAAAAGGTGTGCCAAAAATAGCATTGTTGTTTAATTTAATTTAAAATTAGGTAAATACAAACTAGGCAATAATATGATTTTTTAAATCCATAACTTTTGGCTTATACCCAACCATTCTCTCTGTAAGTACTTTATACTGTGCAGACTGTCATTGGAAGAAGGTACATTGGTTATACAGTCAAACTGAAGGGAAGAAAAAGATAAATGACCACACCCTTACATGTAGTTACCTGACTGCAATAGCAGGAGAGGGCCATTTATAAAAGAAATATTTTGAATTTTTGAAATCTTGACTTTGATAAGTGTTGCATCTGTTCATAATGTTTCTCTTCCTCCTTTTTATAAATAAAGATCTTCTCAAACTTACTACTCTCTTAAAAAGACACACATTGAAAACTTAGAAATGCCAATTATAGCCCAGCCATACCTGAGTTAAAAATGAAAATGGCACGTCTCTCTCTATCAAGTGAAGAATACAATGCCAGCTCACACTGTTTGCTAGTGAGAACAGCCAGTGAAAGTTAAAATGTGTTCATTTATAGTTAAGAAATTGGGTAACAGATGCCAAGATAAATGGAGCATATCAAGAGTATGTAAATTTTTGACAAACACAGTAAATACAATGTTTCCAAAATATGGCCTCTCGGCAAGTTTTTATTTTGCACATTTTTAATTTGTCGCTCCAAATCTATGCTATG
Organism: Saguinus oedipus; assembly: GCA_031835075.1. Lineage (NCBI taxonomy): Eukaryota > Metazoa > Chordata > Mammalia > Primates > Cebidae > Saguinus > Saguinus oedipus. The sequence continues at coordinate 17,076,754 of CM063190.1, read as the reverse complement.
TTTGAAGTGTACCAATGAACTTAACATTCTCATGTAATGGAATTTGAAACTTTCCTGGGTGAATATGATAAATGAAGAAAATTTATTACTGGTAAATGATACGTAGTGACAGAAAATTCTGCAAAATGAAAATGTGTTAAAATTGCCTCAAACTTCAAATAAGAAGAAGAAAAGCCTCTCTACCGTCTAGCCATCAATGAGCATGCCAAAGCTAGAAAAATTCTCGTACCTCTCCCAGATGAATACAAATGAAATTTAAAAAATTACAAGGCACAGGTTACTGCTCATCAATAGGGTTGCATGCAGTTTTAGTCACATGAGAAAATATATAATTGCTCCTACTGTGATACAAAATTATTCCAACCAATATATCCTCCCCTCAGAGATATGAATTATGAAGAAAAATTAAAGAAGTAGTTCTCATAGGAAATAGAATGGTTGTCAACTGAGGTTTTAAACCCAGCAGGAATCAACAAAATCATTCCAAGTGAACTCCTTATATTTGTAAAATGGAGTGACAAACAGGATAAAATGTTATCAGAATATTCATTCAAGCTTAAGTCTTTTATAAGCCAAAACATACTTATTATTTTGCAGCAATATCCTTTATTTTACTATTTCTTGTTTTTAAATCAAGCTTCTTTCCTTATGGATTTGAAATCATTTACTTGTTTCCATTTAGCATAATTACTGAGTCACATAAAACAGAAAATTGGTGGTGAGTACATTGCAGTGGACGTCATAAGTCAGCAAATATGAGCCCATTATCACAATTGTGCTCTAGATTTGATTTAAAATATAATGACACTACAATGTGAACACCTTAAATTCAAAAATGGTGCAGGATTCTTTCTGGTATCCCCATCACCAACCATGTTTCTTGCACTGAATATATCTGAATTAACGAATGTAAATAAAAAGTCATAATAATTACTATTTAAACGTTAAACAATATTTGTTCAGAAGTAGTATTGTGCAAGTATTTGTGCCAAAAATGTAGTGCTGAACAAGGCCATATGCTAGACCTTAGAAGCTTATGGCTTGATCAGTGAGAGAGTCAAGAAAATAGGTAGTTCCAGTTCATTGCCAGAAGTTCAAACATGGCAGTTCACCTGAACACACACTGAACAAGCAAACCAAAAGGTGGGAGCTGGAAGAAGTTTCCTGACACATTTCACCTTAACAATAAATAAATTAATAAGTAGAAATTAAACAAGACACAACATTCTGGTTAGAGGGAGTAATAAATTCATTTGCAAAAGCACTGGTAGCCAGAAAATTATGTTATTAATATTTCTATATGAAAATGATTTGACATATTTTTTCTATTTCCTATATTCTATTGAAATAAATTATTTTAATTGATTAGAGCAACCTTTTTTCTTTTGAATTCATAATAATAAAAAGAGGTGGGACCATTATGGAGTTAGATCTAATTTCTTATATTGATTACACATTCAGCATATAAAATATTAATTATGCCAGGGTAAAAATTTTATCCAAAGAGTTTCATTGCCTATACTGAATAAATGTCTATAATTCTGCCACACATTAATAACATATGCATTTTCCAATAAACTCAGCCCTATTTTTCTTCATTATTGAAACAGATCAATTTGGCTGAGCTTGAACATTAAATGATGATGCTGGCTTGTTTACTAGCAGTGTTTTGTGGGAAATGACTTTCCTTACACACAAAATCTCTGTCAGTATTGTGTAAAATTATTCTGCAAGCATTGTGAAGAAACTAGAACTTCTGAAGAGAATGAATTCCTATTTTTCATCATATGCTCACTCACCTCCCTGAATAGAAGCAGAAGAAATTACTCTATTCATTGCTATTTATACTACTTAAAATGATGTCTCTCTGTATCTCTGTCTCTGTTTCTGTCCCTGCTTCCCTGGCTCCATTCCTCTTTTCCTTTTTCTAATTACAAATTGCCATGCAGTGATTTAAGTAACTGTCATGTATTGTTTCATAGCTCTATAGTTCAGAATTTTAGGTCATGGATTACTGGGCTCTCTACTTAGGTTCTTACAAATCTAAAACCAAGATGTTGGCAAGTTTACATTCTCATCTAAAACTTGGAGCCCTCTTCCAAACACATGTAGTTATGGTGGATGTTTGTTTTTTGCAGATTTAGTTCTGACAGCCATATTCTCTTGTTGGTTATTGTTTGGAGGTTACCCTCAGCTCCAAGAGACTGGCAATATTCCTTAATGTGTGGCCCTATCCATCTTGAAGGTGAGAAATAGAGAACCTCCTTCCTGTTGAAACTCTCTCAATCTTGAAACTTCTTTTCTCCCCCCTCCTTTTTTTTGAGAGGAAGTCTTGCTCTGTTGCCCAGATTGTAGTGCAGTGGTGAGATCTCAGCTCATTGCAACCTCTACCTCGTGGGTTCAAGAGATTTTCCTGCCTCAACCTCTTGAGTAGCTGGAATTACAGGTGCATGCCACCATGCCTGGCCAATTTTTGTATTTTAATGGAGACAGGGTTTCACCAAGTCGGTCAAGCTGGTCTCAAACTCCTGACTTCATGATTCACCCACCTTGGCCTCCCAAAGTGCTGGGATTACAGGCATGAGCCACTATGCCTGGCCACTCTGGCCCTTTTAAGAGCTTGTCTGAATAGGTTTATCTGTTTAAGAAAATCTCCCTATCTTAATGTTAACTGATTTAGAAGCTTAATTACATCTATAAAATACCTTTACCCTAATACCTAAATTAGTGTTTGATGGAATAACTGAAAGGAGCTATGTGTGTACCAGGCACCAGGAATTTTGAGGGCTATTGTGAAATTCTGCCCACAACACATATGGTCAAGTTTACTCAAATTAGAAAAGTTGCGATGTAGTTTCATTAATACAAAGGGTATGAAAACATTTTAAAGCTTTGCCTTGTTAGGGTCAAACTGCTCAAGTTTATTTTAGAGTTAAGTGCAAATGGGGGTCTGGTAACATATATAAAGATTCTTCATTATATCTTACCCTGAATCCACTTATGACAGATGGATGTAAACTTAAAATAGATTTTGGAAAGTTGTATGATTAGGTTCTCTCTGGAGTGTATCTTTCCACCGAAGTTTGAGTTTCTTCTAAGGCTAATGAATAGGGCCTGCAACACTGCATAGTACAGACTGAACTTCACCATTCTGTTTTTTAAAAGAATTTAACACAAATGGGTAAAAAAGTTTTGAATAGCACTGTCCAAATCATAATACTAGGTGATCTTTGGGGTTGGTCTAAATTGGTTCTCAATAAAAGCTTTGCAGCCTGAAAACCAACATGTTTCAATGAACTATGCATGAATTCATGTTATGCAGAATGCACAGACTCACAGTAATTTGTGACCTATTTTTAGGAGCCTAATAAATACCTAGGAAAATAATGTGTATAAAAATGTTCATGTCCAAAATTTTATATAACTACTATAAATGTGATACAAAAATAGCATAAATATTGGAAAGAAAGAGATATTATTTCCAATTTCAGTGAATAAAAGGGAAGGGCTCTTTGTAGTAGAAAATATTTAAGTTGTATTTATAAGGACACCAGAATCTCAGCTGAAATGTATGGAAAATAGATAGAGAAAGTATAAACAATGTCTAATTGAGTATAGCAAGCAGCAGTATGGTTCTTTGACAAACAATTCATGGTTTCCAGAGCAAATTCTTGGCTTCGATTCACAACTTATATAGGTAAGTTTTAGCATTGTCCAATAGTTTGTGGCAAGTTGTGGTCTAGTTTTTTCTAGTTATTCTTAAGTTTTGGATTATTTTAACAAAAGCAATAAGTGAATAATTTATTATTAACATATTAAACATGAAAATATGAATTCTAAAACACCTAAAATAATATTTTATAGGAGTTAAATATTGTATAATTAACATCAACATTAAAACAAGCAACCTCACTCATTAGTACTTTTCTTGCTAAAGCTAATCACGTTTTTCAGACTAGTGAACATATCTAGAGATTTTCTTTCTAGTATACTCACATAAGAGATTTAATGGGACTTCCTTTGTGTCACAGAATATTTTTTAGAAAATTTATATGATATTAAAAATAGTATGTATTTAGTATATTATATCTATTGTGTAGTATTTGATGGCAGAGTGGAGTGTTCATGTGTTTTTTACAACAATTTCCCCTTTTAGAAAAAATGAAGATATTTCTAATTTTTTATAACTGTACATATTGAAGCAATTGCTATCATTGCTTATTTCCTGGGAATGTGTACATGCACTCATTTATTTATTTATCCAAGCACTACTTTTCAGTGCCTACTGTCAGTCTAGGACCGCTCTAAATATTGAGGACCTGCTTGTTCTTTAAGAAAGATAAAGTTCCTAATTTCATCAATATTATTTCCTGGGAGGCTGGGGGGAGGCAGACACTGAAAAATGAATTAACATTTTAAGTAATCTGGTTAGTGATAAATACTGTAGAGAAAAAAAATAAACAGTACTGGAATGGAGAGGGATGTTGGGTGTTCTTCAAATGCATTTTTAAGATAGTGACGTTAAAAATAACCAGAACCTAAGTGAAGAAAGAAAATGTGCAGCTATTCCTCCCAGTGTTTTCTGGCCAAAAGAGGTTTCAAATATCCTTGGGATGGAGCTTCCAGAGGGAAAGGCAGGCTGCCATTTTTGCTGTTTGGGAGACTTAGCTCTTCTACCCTTTGGACTTTGAAGAGTTCAAGGTGACAGGGGCTAAATTGTACCCCCAGCACAGCACAGTTTCTCTATCCAAATGTGGCCAGACTGCTTTTTAAGCTAGTCTCAGATCCCATTCCACCTTACTGGGAAGGACTTCCCAACCAGGGTGTCTAGCCATCTTCTACAGGTGTTTTCATGCCAGCAATCGGTCCATACTCCCTGAGACAGAGCTGCCGGAGAAAGAGACAGGTTACCATATTTGTTGTTTTACAGCCTTCACTGTTGATACCTCCAGAGAATCCCAAGTGTCTAGGGACTGGTGGGAGCTCCAAGCATACTACAGCAGCCCTACAGGAAAGTGCCAGACTATTACATGGGTGCCTGTTCCCATATCTCTGCACTGAGCAGGTCCTCCAGGCCTGCACATCCATTCACCCCCTGCCAAAGCTCCCAAGCCAGTCGGAGCTCTGCAACTCCATGGACAGAGCCCCCAGGGGAAACTGAAAGCCACTCTGCCACTGCCTTTGCTACTCTTAGACTGATGAAGGAGAAAAGACCTTAAGTGCCTCATCCATACCTCAACAAGCTACAGTCGATCCAAAGAGAGGAGGCCAGTACATCTCTCATGGATCACACTCGCCCTCCTCATCACCAGACAGGGAACCCCTGGCTTGGGCCCACACCATAGATCCTCCATCCTGAGCTGATTACACTGAGTAATTGCTGACCTGCATCTCTTTTGAGTGGAGCCATCAGGAGACAAGTAAAAGCCCCTTGGCCACAATCCTCACTAAATTCCCTTCCTTTGCTGCCTCCAAGTTGAGGAAGAAAAATAATCCCTTCAATTGCCCTAGAGCCACAGTGAGCAGCCCAGGAGTACCAAGCCATAATTTGTAGCCAGTACTCAAGTGGGAGAGAAGCCTGCACTTTCAGAGCACTGAGGCGGGGAACATGGTCACAAATGTGAAGAAACACAGGGAAGCCACACATGGAGAAACACTCAACCAACTGATCAGTATGCCTAAGTACGACCTATTGGATCACACCACAAGCTTCAACAGCCCCCAAAACTACCTTGCTAACATACCCCTTTCTAAAACCAAAGATAGTAAGTCACCTTCAAATAAAGACCCTGGACAATGCTGTGGCCCTGTGAAAATATCCAGAAAAGATGTCTATTTACTTAACTCAATCTATACTGCAGTTAAGAGAAGTCCCACATGCAGAGATGAGAAAGAACCATTGAAAGAACTCCAGTAACTCAAATGGCCAGAATCTCATATGTCCTACGTATGACTACACCATTTCTCCAACAAGAGTTCTTAACCAGGCTGAGCTGGCCTAAATAACAGAACTAGAATTCAGAATATAAATAGAAAAGAAGATCATAGAGATTCCCAAGAATGGCAAAACCCAATTCAAAGAAACAAAAAATCATAATAAAATGATATATGAATGAAAAATGAAATAGCTTACATCACAATACAAGAGTTGAAAAACACAACACAAGAATTTCACAATGCAATAACAAGTATTAACACAATAGACTAAGCCAAGGAAAGAATTTCAGAATTTCAAGACAAGATCTCTGAAATAAGACAGTCAGGCAAAAATAAATTTTAAAAAGAATGAAAAATAATATAAAAATCTCCAAGAAGTATGGGAGTATACAAAGAATCAAGAATCACTTGGATCCCTGAAAGAGAAAGGAAGAAAGCAAAAACTTGAAAAGCATCTTAGGATAATGTCCATAAAAATGTTCCCAACCTTGCTATAGAGGCCAAGCATCAAATTCAGGAAATACAGAGAATGCCTGCAAGATTCTATACAAGAAGATTATCCCAAGACACATAAACGTCAGATTCTTCAAGTTCAAAATGAAAGAAAGAATGTTAAAGGCCTCAAAAAAGACAGGAAAGTTCACCTAAAAAGGGTACCCCATCAGACTAACAGCTGAAACCCTACAAGCCAGAAGAGGTTGGGGTCTATATTCAACATTCTTAAAGAAACAAATCTTCAACCAAGAATTGTATATCCAGCAAACTAAGCTTTCTAAGCAAAGGAAAAATACTATTCATTCAAGCAAATATTGACAGTTTATTACCACCAGTCCTGCCTTATAAGAGATCTTGAAAGGAGCACTACATACAGTAAGACTGCTACTAGCTAATACAAAAACGTTCTTAAAAACACACCAGTGACACCATAAAACAACCATATAAACAAGCCAGCATAATAACCAGCTAACAACACAATAACAGGATTTACTACATATCGATACTAAACTTATGTGAAAATGGCTTAAATGCCCCTACTGAAAGTCACAGAGTGGCAAGCTAGAAAAAACATCAAGACCAAATAGCCTGATATCTTCAAGATACCCATCTCACATATAATGACACCCATGGGCTCAAAATAAAGGGATGGAGGAAAATCTATCAAGCAAATGGAAAGTAGAAAAAATGCAACATTGCAATCCTCATTTCAGATAAAACAGACTTTAAACCAAAAAAGATCAAAAAAAAAAGAAGAAGAAAAAAAGGCATTACCTAATGGTAAAGGGTTCAATTTAACAAGAAGACTTTAACTATTCTAAATATATATGCACTGAACAGAGGAGCACCCTGATTCATAAAGCAAATTTTTAGAGACCTACAAAGAGATGAAGATTCCCAAACAATAATAGTAGAAGACTTCAACACTCCACTGACAGTATTAAACATATCATCAAAGCATTAAATTAACAAAGATATTCAGGACCTGAACTTCACATTGGACTAAATGGATCAGGTAGATCTCTGTAGAACTCTCCACCCAGAAACAACATAATATACATTTTCCAACAAAGAACTTATTAACGATCTCAACAAGAGCAGTTTCAGTGAAATATTGGATAAAATGATTGAACAAAGTTGCATTGTTGATAAAATACGAAGAATGCAATGGGATAGAGAGTTCTCTTGAATATTCTATGAGAAGGAGTATAAATTGCACAATAGCTCGAGCATGGTATGGGGATGTGAAGTCTTATTTTGTGGCACCTGAATTTTATAACTTTTGAAGATCCTCTTTATGAAAAGAACATGAAATAATAAATATAACATGAATAAAAGGAGTATGTATTCAGAATTTGCAAGTTATAATAGTAATTTTAAAATCCACAATATTTATCTACAATCGTCATAAATTCACAGGATATTTATAAATTAACGCTTGAATCTAACATATTTATAATACTTCAGTCTCAGTGTTCCTAGTGGATGTATAACTTTGCTAGGTTCTTCATATAACAAAAGTTTTAGTATCATTTTATATATATAGTTGCATTTTAGATTTTGTGGTACATGTGAAGAACATGCAGGATTGTTGCATAGGTATATATAGGGCAACGTGGTTTGCTGCCTTCTTCCCCATCACCTACATCTGGTATTTCTCCCCATGTTATCCCTCCCCAACTCCCAACCCCCCGCTGCCCCTTCTCTAGTTCCCCCCAACAGACCTCAGTGTGTGATGCTCCCCTCCCTGTGTCCATGTGTTCTCACCCATCTATGAGTGAGAACATGTGGTGTTTTTAGTATCATTTTTGATGGAAATAATGGAAAGGTAATTCATTAATTTCCATAAGTAAGGTTGATTTAAGATTTAAATTTGTTATAGTTTACTGTTTTCTCAGATTCACAGGTTTTTATTGAAGATATTGAGAATAATAGAATTGTTATGAGACTTGACACTTTTAGGATTATAGTAGAGTTTTTTAAAACTTCAACTTTTGTCATAATTTTATGACTATAAATATTTTATTGTCCTCTGCATATAACAAAGCTAACTACTCTTTGATTTTGTGCTAAGTTTTAGTCACTTTTTTGCTGCCAATCATTTTCTTCTATATATATTATGCATCACATTATACATTGTAAATATTTTTATTTTGACAATTATTATTTAAAAAGATTAACTATACAAAATTTTTCTTCTATTTAGCCACCTTATTGCCAATTCCAGTACACTTTATTTCTTTTTGTATATCACATTTACATCTGGTATTCTATTATTTTAGTGTAACAAAGTTTAACATTTCTTGTGTTGTAGATGGCTGGCAATAAATTTGTTCAGCTTTGGTATCGCTGAAAAACAAAATTATTTTATCTTCAAGTTTTGAAAAATTATTCCTGGATTGTTTTTCATCCAGTACTTTAGACAAGTCACCCCTTTGCCCACTAGCTTGCAGTTTCTGACAAAATTTTGTTACTGTTGTCTTCCTTTTCTGTTATATTTATCGCTCCCTTTCTTCTGTTTCCTTTTTGTCCTCTCATTCTCTTTTTCTTTCTCTTTTCTCTCTCTTCATCCCCCTCTCTTCTCCCAATTGTGGCAGGCTTCAAAATATTGTCTTAGTCTTTGGATTTTAGACAGTTCATTCTGACTTTCCAATATGGTTATCCTTACATTTATCAACCTTGGGTTTCCTGGCTCTTTGTGGATCCATTCATATGTGTATTTGGCTCTCAATATTTTAGAAAATAGTTCACTATTATCTCTTCAAATACTTCTTCTCTATTCTATCTCTTCTCCTTCATTAACTCAATTCCATTTTTTAACTTAAAAAATATGTGTGTTCTAGTTTTTGTAATTTAATTTGGGTAAATTATTTAGTCTCCTGTTTGTAATTTATTAATAAATTCATTAAAATATGTTTTATATCTAGTGAATTTTGCATTTATAGTACAGCTTTTTAACTCCTTTTTATAGTTTTCCTCTCACTGCTAAAATTCCCTTCCCCTTTATATATAGTGTTCACTATTTCTGCTAGATCATTTGAAATAAAACTTACAGTTACTTTAAAGTTTCTGCTTGGTGGTTCCTACATCTGAACCATATTTGATCTGGCTTATTAGCTGCTTTACCTCTAGAGAACAGGGTTGTGTGTGTGTGTGTGTGTGTGTGTGTGTGTGTGTGTGTGTGTGTGTAGCAATTTTTTGTTTGAATGTGAAACATATGTTTTTAAAAAATGGAACAAAAAGTAAATAGAAGTCTGAATATTCTGTCAATAATTGCGGAAAGCTAAGTCAATCTAGCCAGTAGTTGAACTGAATTTCAATTTTGTAGTTTCTGTAGCTTCACTGCATTACCGACTGCAAAGTCTTCCATTGATGGTTTTGTGATGTTTTATGTTGAATGCGATGTAGTAGCAGACATTTTCTTAGTTTCAGGTACACACACCACCACCTTTCAGAAATAAGTATTTCTCAATGCACTTGCCTTTCACCCAGCACACGCTGCTTTTTCTTGTTACCAGCATAAGGTTCATAGTGGGAATTGGAAGATTTCTCAGTTTTCCAGCATAAAAGTACTGTTAGAAAAGCCATGGAACCTGAAACTTGAGCATGAGGGCTTATTAGTATTGCTCCCCTTTCCCCTGTGGCAGCTAAACCCTGCTTTAAAATTTTTGGGTAGTCTTGGGCAGGCATATGATGACAGTCCCCTCATCACTCAAATTATAGTAGATCACTACTTAATATGAAGTCAGAGTCCTGTTCCCAAGTGCTTTTTCTGCTATTCTCCAGGAAGAGAGTATTTTCTTCATATTTAAAAAGAGTCTTAGGTTGTAGTAGTGGTCTGGGTTCTATGCCTGTAAACAAATGAAACTCCCAGATATTTCCTGGCTTGTTATCAATCATTCCCAAGTGGATTTCCCTTGTGTTTGGGGCACTGATAGATTCTAGAGTATCATGTTAGTCCAAACTTAACCTTTGAAACTAATTTTTAAAAATCATTTGTTTTCTGTTTAACCATTTTTGAGGATGTCATCTTTTTTCCTTGCCAAAAGTGAAACAGTGTGTGTCTCATACCTATTTGGAGCCTGTTTTCATTATTTGGAATTTCGTGCACCCAGTTGTTCTGTGAACTCACTTTTCTAATGGACTCACAAAAGTTACATGATTGTGTAAGTGACTCAGCTCTGTCTTTCTCATTATTAAATGGGAAGTAATGGTCTCTTGAAGGTTTCTAAGTCTTAAGTGAAAATGGAGACTCCAGTTATTTATTTTCAACTTTAGTGTTTATAATTTTTTGATTGTCTTCTAAGCAGCTAGATTTTCTTTAATGGCCAATTAATTTAAACTGGCAAGCTTTGTCCAAGTAACTTTTTATTGTGATCTTTTATATATTTGTGATCTATTTTTATTATCATATATTTTATATTTACTATAATGTAATCCATGTCATCTTCCCTATTTGTATAACCTCATTTGAATTTTTGAGGCACAGTTAGTCCCTTTATCTTCATATGGTTTTGGAAAACTATAACTTATTTTATGTGGCACTTCCTTAGTACCTATTTTGTTATGTAATAAATACTTCATAAAATGGTATTAAATTGGTTGCTATACCATTTTTCCTTTCCAAACATAAAGAATTTAGAAGTTGCACTGCCAAACTGTCCCTCTCAATTTCAATTCTACCTCATTCTCTACTGAAAATGACTCATTATTCCGATTTTCATTGTTAGTAATATTATTTAAATATATAATTTTTTCGGTATATCAATTATTTCTAGTTTGTTTAAAGATTATTTATAAATTATGAATTTTATTAATGTTGACAGTGCATGTCTCTCTCTGTTTTTGAATTTACCTGTCAAATTTTTTTTTGTAGGCTCCATTTTTCTTAACAAGTCAATGTTTCTTTTAAAATATTTCTGAATCCATTTATAATATCCCTTTTTTTGTGTATTTTATCTACCATTGTAATATATCTGTATTCGTTTGTCACTTTGTTTTCCAGGTTTCTTAAGTCTATCACACCTGCCACAATGTTTTGACTGGCATATATGCTAATTATTTCTGCTTCTCATATGGCTTCTTAGAATTTTTTAAATTGCAAATTTTATCTCTCTGATTTATGCCAGGAACTCTTATCTCTGTTTTGACTCCCATATATCCTATTTGAATTTTAGTTTCACATATCGCAATTGTATTCTCAAAAGGTAACATAACAAAACTATTTTTTAAATAATTTTATTTTTCTACCAAAACTCATATTATGTGTACTTTTATGGGACTATGCTTTTCATCTTTGATATACATGTATAAATTGATTTA